>CM038633.1:5234507-5692007 GCA_021554675.1 Leuciscus idus | reverse complement strand
TCCATATCAAAGACTGTATGTTGAACAGTGAAATTAGCTTGCTGTTACCACAACTTTTTTTAAATATAGGTAAACATTAATATTAACTTACCATAAAACACTGCCTGCTCCGAGTGGCGTGCTCCTCCAGTCTGAAGTGAAGATCCAGAAAGTTCCAAAGAATAAACCAGTTGCTGGGTCAAAATAACCCAACCAGCTGTTTATTTGTGAATAACCCCCTTACAACTCATTTGACTCAGCATGGACAACCCAATAATGTGTTTACAGTACCCCAAACAACCCAACATTTTGACCCAGCACAATCAACCCAACAATATGTTTACAGAAACAACCCAGCATTTTTTTGAGTGTAGAAGAGCTTATATTGTTATATTGTTATGTTGTTATGTTTAGTGTATATGTGTTGTGTTGTGTTGTGTGTGTGTGTGTGTGTGTGTGTGTGTGTGTGTGTGTGTGTGTGTGTGTGTGTGTGTGTGTGTGTGTGTGTGTGTGTGTGTGTGTGTGTGCGCGCGTGTGTGTGTGTCTGTGAGTTAGACGACTTAGATGATGTTGTGTGCACTTCTGTATTTGTCTTCATTGTTGTACAGCTTTGATGTTAATATTTTGGTAAAAATTGTTAAGACCCCATGAAGATTAGCTGCTGCTTAATGGAGTAGCTAATGGGGATCTAAATAATAAACAAACAATAAACAGGCAAACTTGTACTTTCTATGGATATGTGTACACAGAGGAAAGCCTTACTACTATTATTAGTGTAGCTAGCATGGAGATCGTGCCATTATCCTTCTTCTCAAAGTTTCTCTATGGTTCATTGAAAAAGCTGACTAAATTGACCAAAATATTCTTCATTGGTGTGCGAAATTGACAAAAAATGATTTCTATATTTTCTATGGGATTTTATCGATAACGATAATTAGATAATATTTTGCTGAGTGTGTTATTGTGCTGGTAACTTGGCATGTTTAGGACTGCCGTGGACAGCCGACTCCTAAAGTTTTTGATATTCTTCATATTCTGTGTGGCGGTCAGATCACATTCAGCAGTGACCGAAATCATTTTTCCAATAAGTTTCAATAGATTTGTACCTTCATTGGCATTTTTACCTTTATAAATGTATTTTTAAACCTAAATATATGCATGCATCATCTTTTGTGTCAATTTCATACATTTAATTAAATTTAATTATAATAATAAGACACAATAGGGCTGTTACCAATCAAATTAAATAAGTATCAACAAAATCTTTGCAATGGAGAGGAAACACAAAAGCTGCATTTGAAATGGCATTTAGATTTTACACAGACACAATTAATGTTTTGTTTAAAACATAAAACGTTGAATATTGATATATAAAATTATTTAAAACATGAAAAGATACTTTAAATGTGAAATTAAAAGTAGGTGGCAGCAATTCATTGTTAATGAGTGAGTCATTGAGATTCAACTGATTCGTTCAAAAAGCTGATTAATAATTCAGTAAGGAAATACCTTGTGTGTTTCTCGAGACACAAATACAGTGCTGTGGCTTAGTTTTCAACTATTTTCGCTGGCGAAATATAGTTAAAACAGGCAATATGGTGTCTAAAAGTAAATTTTCAATGATCAATTTATCAAATCACATTTATTATCATGTTAATATTTGGAGAAAAAATGCACTCTTTGTGTGATATTATATTAGATTAACTATATTAAATGATATAAACTGACAAAATCACACAGTGAAAGTGTGAAAATCTAAATGCGCACCCGCACTTTTCACAACTGAAAAACCTTGTCCTCTCCCACTGGACTTTGTGTGTGGTGAGGTAAAAGGGGAGCAGGCAGTGGACCAAAGCACTATGAGGCAAGGGAGGGGGACTCAAAATATTAAAACGTTTTTTTGTTGTTGCCCTGTTTGCATTTTTATTGTTTTACTACTTAAACAATTATTTTAAGTATATATCATTATATTATTTACAATACACATATTTTAATTATATTTTTAGGAGGGGATCAACAGCATCTCTCACTGTCACGAATCCGGTCTGTGGCCTTCCGCACGATAGCCACCAGAGGTCGCTTCTCAATCATATTGACTCTCACACCTCACAGCACACTGGACTGCATTTCCCATCATCCATTGCACGGACAACACACACAGCTGATTACACTAATCACACTCACAGCTGAGAACTATCTCACAATCACTATCACCCAATCACACACTCTTTATAAGCCTTGGACTTTCTCTCTGTGATTGCTGAGTATTGTATAGCACATATCCTAGCGATAGCTACTCTACGGAGCCCACTCAGTTGTTTTATGCCCTGCCCTGCCCTGCCCTTGCCAAGCTGAGCCGAGCCGAGCTGAGCTGATGGGGAAATGAAGCCTCATGAATCACTGAGGCTTTCTCCTGACTGTTCCGGGAAAAGATTCAAAGCTTTGAGAGTGTCGAGAACAGCACCATCTGGTGGTTATTTAAAATAAAGCAGCCAGAAGCCCACTGTTAAAAATTACCAGCATTTCACAATAATTAACAGTATTATTTTAATAACTTGTTGTAATTAAGTTTCCCTGTAATATCCCAATGAATACCTGTAAAAACTACAGTATCCTTGGATTTTACAGCATTTAACTCTTATTTTACAGTAAACTATTGCAATCTAAAACCTGCTGTTATATCACAACAAGGTCTGTAATATCACAGCAACACAGTGAAAAAAAAATAAGGATTTCACAGCATTAAACAGTATTATTACAGTGAAATATTGTATTGAAATATGCCCTGGGAAGTCGCATGACATAACCGAACTGTTTTGAACTGAAAAGGCGCGGTCGTGTCCCTCTTCTGAATTTCCGGGCTGAATGGAGAAGGTGAGCAGCATGCATGTTTGCAGCACTTACACCCATGTTAATTTAATGATGATAATATTTACTTTCAAATAAACGTTTATCGCATGACACAGTTCACATTTTGTTAGCAAGTGCCCGGAATTGTTGAAAGTTCTCTCACAGCATTTGCTAGTAGTAATGTTAGTAATGAAGAGAGTTTCGCTATAATTTTTCATGTCACTATCACCGTTTAGACAAATCTGGTGTTTGTAAAGTTTATAAAACCAATGATGGGACAAACATTACTATTTATGTGTGCACATTTCTGTAATTAGTCAAGGTTATCATAGATTAGCAGGGCTAACGGTTAGCTGTTTAACTTTAATAACTTAGTGATTCAAACGGTCCATGAAAAAATATTTTTCCAGCGGATATCCTAGTTACAACATGATTGAGCTAACTGGAGTAAGTTAGTCTCGTGTCGTGTTCGACAACGGGAGGGTTTTAACACTAGGGTTTCCCACTTGTCCTGATATGAATGAATAATAATTGTAAAAGTTGTAAATGCACTTTACATTGAGTGAGCAATCTCAAAGTGCTACAGAAAAACAAAAAAACAAAAAACACTATATATATATACCACTATCATTTTTGACATACGGCTAAAATTAAATTACAATGATCAATGATCATAATCTGCATTCAAACTGAAATTCTTATTGTTGGTTGCATTTGTGTAATTTCTCCTTTTTCTTTTCTTTCCAGGTCATCAGAGAGAGTTTGATGCTTGAAGTTGATGTAAGATTTTTTATTCAAATATTTAAAATGCAAAATGAGTGATTACATTATCAACATTTACCTTGCATGATGTACTACCTCTGACCAATGAACAATATTTATCCTTTATCCTAAATCCATGCTATTGTGTGTTAACTATGTTACAGCCATGTGCCACTGGTCAATACTGCAGAACTCCCCAGCAGCCCCTGCTTGATCATTCAAGGTAATGTTTCTTTGATCTAGTATCGACATTTCTAACTCATTATTTTGTTTTCATTCTAGAAATCTACAAGACCACAATAAATAATTATAATTATAATTATAATAAGAATTACATTTGTATAGCCATTTGTATCTTAAGCAGATCGCAAAGTGCTCATAACACATAATGCTGTATCTGTTCATTTCAGGTGACATGATGAAGCCCTCTGGATGGCTTAAGAGAGAATAGAGGGCACCTTCCATCTAAAAAACTGACAGTTTTATTGCTTTATGGCCCTCAAAGCCCCGCCCCCTTTGACCGTGGGAATTTCCCACGCTAGCTCCTCCCACTTATGGGCTGTACAGTACACCGTGGGAATTTCCCACGCTAGCTCCTCCCACTTATGGGCTGTACAGTACACCGTGGGAAAATCGGATTTGTGTCACGCCTCCTTAGGGGTTGAACATCTGAAGCGTGGGAAAATTTCGCACGCTCAGTAGTTCTAAACAGTGTAAATTAAAACTTTTAAAGAAATGTACAATAAAGACATAGCCAGAGTGTGAGATCAGTGTTTTTATTAAAGAAGACAGATGTACATTCATCACTTTCAAAACATCAATGAAATAAGTTAAAATTGCATTTTTCTCTAAAAGAGATATTAAAAAATGAGTTAGTGTTATTTAAAGATGTTAAAACATTAAAACAAGTTAAGAGTTTTTTTAATTTACAGAAAAGATTGATTTGTAAGCATTTAACTTTCAGACAGTATTTGTAAAACTTTTACATAAAACACAAACTAGTTTAAAAAGTGTTACGTTTTTACATACCCAGTTGTTAAAGACTCGGAGTTTAAAGATATATAAGTGGTTCGTTGTAGTGGAGCAAAGTGTAGAGCGTCCATTCAGTCCACAGGTCAGACAGAAATAAAGCAGTCTGAGGCCTACAGAGAGACACACACAAACCCCGCCCCTAGCCCCGCCCCTAGCCCCGCCCCAACAGATGTCACCGTGGGAAATTCCCACACCCCCTTCAAGCTCCCAAATAGAAAACACGTCCGGTCAGCTCAGTAGCCAGACTTAAATGACCAAAGAAAACCGATGCAACGGCCCGGAGAGACCACACCCCCTAACACGCCCCTCTCAAAGCTCATAGGTTGTGTAAAATTAAGACACACCTCTCAGATGTCATTGGATGATACAAATGACATCACTCATAGGAATCCCCCTACCACAGCATCACAGTTAAGAGTTTAAAAAGCAGCGGAAACTTCAAGTGAAATACTACTTGTGGTTTTTACAAATCAGATAAAGTAAAATGGCTATGGCGTCAGACCCCAAAACTCCCGAGAGAAGGATTACTGAGGCTATGGAGGATTTGACTTTAGCTCCACGAAAAAAACGAGAAACGCATGGGCCATGCTTAACGCGATTTCTTCACGAGCCGTCAGATTCTGTGAAATATGCCTTCCGTTTATCTGGAGGACGTGCGTGTACGTATGTTTATGACAAAATCAACATGGAGGTTAGATTAGTTAACGTGGATGACGATGAACGATTCACAACGAATACAACGGAGGACCCGGATTTAGTTTTTTCGGAGAGAGAGTGGGTTTTATTCTATTCAAAAGTATGGCCAGATTTGAAAGACGGCGGGGATATGCCACTTTTCATTGCCGAATGGACAGCAATGACTTTGGGGACAAGGTACCGAATCCTCGCGGATCAAATCAACAAACATCCTGAAGATTACATTTACATCCTGTGCAGTGATTTTGGTAAGAATTTACCAGAATGCTCTTGGCCGGTGTCCGAGGAAGAACATCTAAAATTGTATGATCTGAAATTCATGTTTCAATGGAAGGATCTAGCGGTTGTGGAAGATATTTTTTCCAAGATCAATCAGCTTTTCCAATGGACCAGCGCGTATGAACGCTATAACAACATTAAAGTCAAACTTTTCCACCCTGAGTGGGCGACTCCCACCAGACGCGGAATTCACGTCACGCCCCCAACTGTGTACAGACATTTAAAGGGCCCTCTCTCCGGACTCTGACTCATTCAAACGCATCATGTCTCAGGATACCGGTTCTCCTTCTACTTCATCTCAACTGCTTGGAGCTACTGATGGATTTACAAAAAATGGATTACCGACTATCACAAATGGATTACCTCAGAAAAACATCGAATGGATAAATAATTTCTGCACACAACTGGGCTACCACAATCTGGCGTTCCTCAGAAACTACGGAGTTTCAACACCTCACGCTGACGCTGAGACCCCAGACACAACCAGCGATGAGACGGACGGATGTCTCGGGGACACAGGTCACAGGATTATCAAAGCTATTTTGGCTGTCATTCTGGAATTTTTGATAGACCAACAAATGAAAAATTCCTGTGACGGGTGCACGGTGGATCACCCATCTCAAACTAGACATACTTGTTTGTTTGAACCTTCTGCATATTATTTTTACGGATGCTTTGAAGAAATCAGTCTGAAGCTTCTCACACCGGAGTTGAAAAACATATTAGCGCAGGCCTTGAGTCAGTACGGAGGCAGCCCCCATCTCCAGAGGATCCAAGGAGCTGTTGAGGCAATTTTATACGGTCTCAGAGATGAAATGTACATCGTGGAACAATTATCTTCAATTCGGGACAAGCTGATCGATGAATCTTGCGAGGAAATAATATACACGGCTGTGGATAAATGGAAACGAGCCGTGGCTGAAGATCCGGAGATCACACAGGTTTGAAAATGGGAAACTTCTGCTCTACCTCTTGGATTACAAAATATTTCTTTAAATCACGTGTTAAATATGGAATATCTAACCTACTCCACAAGATTATCCAGAATAATTGGGCTACAAACACCAGCATAACTCGGGATGAAAAACGACTAATGGATTTAATGAATGCCGTGAGGGGGTTATCGGATGAATGGAACCATATGGTAAAAATGTCTGTTACCAGTGAAAACACACCTTCTGCGGTTATCAAAAACATTCTCGAGCTGATGCCTGAGTGCCACGACTCTCTTAGAATAGGAGATATATTGTGTATTTGTACATATGTGACGGATGTCTGTAGTTTGTTAAGTAATGAACATCCAGATGTATGTAATATTTTAGATTTTTTAGTCGATTACATTTTGGAGAAGAATTTTGAAATATGTGTGAAATTTTATTTCTTGTTTTGTGTGATATAATTCACATTATAGATGTTTGTAACCTTCTACTCCTTACATTCTAATAAAAAAATGCTTGTGTAACTTTTATGGGGTGAAATAAAAAATGCTTGTGTAACTTTTATATGGTGAAATAAAAATATCTTTTGTTTGAAAATGCTTGTGACTTTATATTGTGAAATAAAATAAAATACTGAACAAATTTGTAACTCGATTCATTATGACTGAAATCTCATAGCGTTAACATGGCAGAATTAATGAAAAAGATATACTACGACCCCAGCAATTCGGGTGCTCTCGGAGGTAGAGACAGATTAAAACAAGCTGTATTAGAACAACACGGTGTAAGATTATCCGATAAAGATGTGAGTGATTGGCTATCCAGCCAAGACACATACACGCTCCATCGAACCGCACCAATAAATTATAAGCGGAATCGTGTGGTTGTCTATGGGAAAGACCAGCAGTTTCAGGCCGATTTAGTAGATATGTCAGCCTACGCAAAAGAGAACGACAATATCAATTTTATTTTAACTATTATTGATATTTTCTCAAAATATGCCTGGACAAGGGTGTTGCGAAATAAATCAGCGTCCGAAGTAACTAAAGCTTTTTTGTCAGTTTTGAGAGAGGGACGAATACCTATCAAGTTGCAGACAGATAAGGGCACAGAGTTTTTCAACAAGTCTTTTCAACAGATGATGAAAAAATATAATATAACACATTTTTCAACAGCTTCTGAATTAAAAGCGAGTGTGGTCGAAAGGTTTAATAAAACTTTAAAAGGACGAATGTGGAGGTATCTTACATCGATAAATTCCAGACGCTACTGTGATATTTTGCAAGATTTGACAGAGGGGTATAACTCCAGTTATCACAAGTCCATAAAAATGCGACCGTTGGATGTAAATAAAGAAAATGAATCCGTGGTATTCAACAATTTATACGGGAAAATACGTAAAGAGACCCCCGTCTTTAAATTCTCAGTGGGGGACGTGGTCAGAATATCTAAAGTCCGGAATATATTTACCAAAGGCTATGAGCAGAACTATACCGAAGAATACTTTACTATAAGTGCGTGTATACCCCGAAATCCAGTCGTATACAGGATACAGGACTATGATGGAGAGATAATACAGGGTTTTTTTTACGAAAAAGAACTCCAAAAAATTATTGTGAGTAATGATAAATCGTTTAAAGTCGAAAAAATTCTCGATAAAAAGCGACGCGGAAAAACCATGTACGTTCTGGTGAAATGGTTTGGATGGCCATCAAAATTCAATAGTTGGGTTCATGAAAAGCAGGTGATGGATCTACAATCTCCCTTAAAACCCTAGGGAGAGTCGCTCACGTTCTCATTCAACCAAAAAACATCTGAGATGTCTGAGGAGGACGGATTCTACGTCACACTCCCGTGCAATGCATCCGGCCATGTTTACCCACAGAATACCATATCTAATTACAGAACCAGATTGGCAAAGGCAATACATTTAAAAGGAATATGGGAAGTGGCTCTGGTTGAGTTTCACTATCCAAAAACTTGGCATACTTTCAACGAGGAAGACGCTGGTTTTATTATTGAATGTGAACAATGCTTGAATGACGATGAACGTACCAAACTCCGGGGGGATCTTAATATTCAAACTTTCCGGAAAGCCTTAAAAATATCTACGAATCATAATAATATAAAATACGGCTATTTTGAGGATATTTCAGTATTACTCAAAGAGATAAACGCAACTCTTCCATCACGGGTTCAGCTCGGCTACGATAATATAAAGAATAAGATATTTCTGAAAGCAGCTCAGAGAGCATCACTAACGTTTTATGGAAAGCTAGCCGTTATTCTAGGATTAAAAACCGGTGTTCCTATAGAAAATGTAAACAGTTCGGATGAACACGAAGACGTGCGCACATACGCACCACATCAGGCTGATATTACTGGAGGATTTTACACTCTATTTGTATACATAGATATAATAGAATATCAAGCAGTCGGTGACGCGTATGTTCCATTATTAGAGACGATACATATTGAACCGATCACTAACAAAGCAGTGAGTGTCAGGTACGACAAGTCTCATTACGTCCGTCTTAATAAAAACAACATATCAGATATCGGCATCGAGATTAAAGACGATCAGAATAAAGACGTACGATTCACCTACGGAAAAGTTGTGACGAAGCTGCACTTTAGACCAGTGAGAAAACATTTGTTTTAAAAATGGCTTATCTCAATCCGTACCAGGATGACCCCCACCGTTACATATCATATTATCAGGCCCAAACAGGACATGGGATGCCTGGCTATGCCGGAAGCGGTGTTATGTATGGGGCCGGCTTTGCATCAGGGATCGGGGGTCTATTTCGTGGATTATATCGTATGGCGATACCGTTTCTAAGAAGGGGTTTCAGTATAGCAAAGCCACACATAAAAGCTGCGGCAAAAAATATAGTAAGTGATGTAGTTACCAGTGCCTTGTCAAAGTCATTTAATAATGATAACAGTGATCAGGGACAGAGGGGTCACGGTCTTATGGTCATGCGTAGAGGCTTAAGACCACCGGGGACCCGTATGAGGAGGGGGCGTGGTCACGGTATAAAGAAGACTAGACGCGTCACTAAGAAACGCCCAGTTGTAAAAAGCAGAGCAAGAAGCCGCACGAAGCGTGTGAAAAGATCTACAAGTTTGAAAAGACGAACCAACACTATCTTCTAAACCATGTCGTTGATTCATGCCATGTCAGACGAATGTATCAAATCAGAATTGGATATTTTTACCCTGCCTTTAACTCAAACAGCTATTGAGAAAAACACTTATGTGGAGATCCCTCCCGTGTCAGCGATTAATGATTCTTCTCCGATTGAATTTTTCATCGCAGGGACTGGTGAAGACTACACTGATCTGAATAACACATTGCTATACACTCGGGTTAAAATAACTCTGCCAGATGGAAATGATGTACCGCAAGGAGCTCCCGTGGCGCTGATTAATTACCCGGCTTCAACGATTTTCTCGCAGGTGGATGTTTCGTTAGGAGATCGGCTAGTGTCACAATCATCCAGCACGTATCCGTACAGGTGTATTTTGGAGATGCTTATTAATTATGGAAAAGATACCCTAGAGAATAACTTTTCAGCTGGACTGTTTTACAAAGATACCGCTGGTCATATGGATGCCACAGACCCGGCTGGTGCAAATGCAGGTTTAACAAAAAGGGCTGCGTTTACAGATGGGAGCAATGTTGTGGAGTTATTAGCCCCTATACACAGCGATATATTTTTTCAGCCGAAATTACTTTTGAACGGTGTAGATATTCGTATTCGTTTAACTAGAGCGAAAGACGCATTCTGCCTTATGCGCGGGGACGCGATCGATTATAAACTAAAAATAATCTCCGCTTCTCTCTTTATCAAAAGAGTGTCTGTCTCCCCTTCGGTGCGTTTGGGTCATGCTCAAGCTTTACTGTCGGCCACAGCCAAGTATGCTTTCGATAGAGTCTGTGTCAAGAATTTTAGTATTCCCGCTGGATCTCGCGTCTCAAATCATGAAAACCTCTTCCTCGGGACTTTACCAAAATCCATCGTTATAGCAATGACGGATAATGATGCTTTTACTGGCTCGTTCGAAAAAAACCCATTTGCATTTAAACACTTTAATCTTGAATATTTAAATCTCACCTCTGACGGCGCTCATGTCCCAAATCGGCCGTTTCAGCCACAATTTAATTTAGGAAATGCTGTAAGAGAATATTATCAGCTGGTTACCGCCACGGGGAGACATCTGAAGAACCAGTCTTTGGCCATAGACAGGGAGGATTTTCTCAACGGCTACACACTGTTTGCCTATAATCTTGCTCCTGATGAAGAGTGTTCGCAGCATGTGTCACTGATTAGATCAGGGAATATTAGGTTAGAAGCACGTTTTAGAGAGCCTCTACAAAACACAGTAAACATTTTGATTTACGCTACGTATGATGCTCTTCTTGAAATATCAAATCGGAGACAGGTGTTGGCAGAACACTACTAAACGACTTGAAATGAACACTGTGGAGCTAACTGGAATTATGGACAACATTACGTGTAATGTAAATTTTTTAGGAGTATACGCTAGCGATCATCTCCCCAAAGAACCGTTGATAGATCTTCCAGCTCTATTAATTTGTAATACGGATCGATCGGACGAACCGGGCCGCCATTGGTTAGGATTGTACATGGATCGAAACGGGGTCGGATGTTTTTTTGACAGTTTCGGAAATCCTCCGGATTCAGATTTTTTCCCTGCATCTATTCTCTACTTTCTAAAAAACAACTCTACCCAAGTTCATCATTCTACCAGACAAGTCCAAGATTTTACATCTGTCACCTGCGGGGAGCATTGTGTCTTTTTTCTGTATCATATTTCACGAGGTGTTAAGTATGAAGATATAATGAAATTCTACCATGACGATAATCTATTAAGAAATGATGTTATGGTGTCTCTTTTTGTGAAAAAATTAAAACCCATAGTCTGTGATAGTAAAAGATTTAAATGTATCCAGTGTGTACAGTCTGGTAAAATGTTCCAGTCTTATTAATTCCTGTGTAACGAATAAATAAAGAATATGTAATGAATAAATGACTCGTAATCAGGTGGATAATTTCGTTTTTTCTTTTATTTGACATCAAAACAATAACACAACATACATGGTCGTTATATACAATATGTTTGTGCAATAACATGGATAGATTAAAAACTAAAAACACAAATACACATAATGAAAATCTCACACATGATAATATTTTGTAAAAAAACAAACATAACAAACCCATTACATATAGTTGTTAAAAATTCATCCATTGTTCTGCATCTACGCTGGGGGAGTTAAATACGTTTTCATCAGAGGCGTGTGCGTGTGTGTGTGTGTGGCGTTTTTTCAAAGACTTAGTAGGTGCACTACCAAAGTCATCCACGTGTGTTTTCCTTTTAAGTGATTCAAGCAACCGTCTTACATTATGATTGGTTACAGTCGAATGAGGAATATTTAATGTTGCAAATGCATCCAGAAACTCGTACCAGCCGGCAGGGCGTCGATTGTCATGCATCATCCGTGATGATGTTACGCTCTTTACCAGATCAAATATATGGGATCCGGGAATGATTCTCCCTTTATAGACAAATTCTCCATCAACAGTCCATGAAGACAAGTGTTTGGCTTTGGACATTTTATCCATAATATATTTTACATTTTTCAAGCTTCTCTGAGGAACGTTGTTTAAAACTTCTGAGAAGATTGGGTCACTGACGTCATCATTCCTAACATCGGGGGTGTGGGAGGGGCTAGGTGTCGCATGCTCCGGTAATGTAAGAGTTAGACTGTTACTTTCCATTTCACCGTGTTTTACCACATTTAAAAATCGTTGTAAAACATTAGTGTAGAGCTTGGATTTTTCGTAAGTGTTCAAATCATGCCTCTGTAGTATATCTCTAATAGATGAATCCAAATCATTCTCCACAAACGCATGAATATTCTCACGAACCGGTGCAGTTCTTAGTCTATCCAACTGTTGTTTTGGCACTAGATACAATTTCTCGGTATGTTGCATTTTTCTCTTCAGATTCAGTTTCTAGTTATGAGGCTAGTTATAAAGGGAAGTGCTACGCTGAGTAGGGGAAGCAGAAAACCCCCCTTTTGATTAATCATACGTCTCTTCCTGGTGATATTAATATTTTTATTTGCAACGTACTTTATCTCGTTTTTCCTTCTTTTTAAAGCCCCGTGCTGTTTCGCAGTTAGAGGGAGCTTGCCATGTAGAATATTGAGAGCCAGTTCACATAGAGCTAATATTAGCTCGTCGGGGGCTGAATGCAGAATAACACGTCTCTGCTTGGGTGAGCTCTTGTATAATAACTTTAAGAGATAGAGATTTCTGGAAAGCCTTGTGCTCATTTTCACCTCGGGACGTACACCACCGGGTAGTCTGACAGTAAATCTGTTCTGAGCCGGAATTTTTCTGGTGTCTGTGGTTTATAATCTATCAAAAAATAGCTGTAAGGCCGTTCGGTTGCATCTTGATACGCTTCGATAAAAAATTGTGTATTACGCGGAAACATTTGACGACCTAAAACGCCTATTTGTTGTTTATCTCGAGGATTTTTAAATATAATTAAATAATTTGTATTTAACCCGATTGTTCTGGTAGATTTACCCTGGAAAAACAGATTCTGTATTAATAGCAAACAGCTAATCTTCATGTGATGTATGTATTGTGTAAAAATCTTCTCGACTTCAGCGTTAGAAGCAGCTTGACTCATAACATCATCCATGATGAGTATAGATGTTTTGCCAGGAGGAAATAATGATTCGTCATCCAATTTCTTTGGTATACCTTCAATGAATTTAATATCAAAAGCATGTAACATTTCATCATACATTGGCTGCCAGGATGTATACACATAGACAAAATTGTCAAACTTGACAGAGGACATTTTCTCTGAATTATACATTAGATTCTTTACAAAAAAAGTCTTCCCAGAACCACTTGGACCGGCTACGATTGCCGAAAAAGGATGTTGCAGTCTGCAGTCAAACACATCTGTTTCACACATTTTTAAAATATATTACTAGAATCCGTAAGGTAATGTAGTATAATCTGGTTGGAGTACCCGCTTATCATACACCACGGAAAATTTTTTCACATTTGACCTGTTGTGTAATGTGAATCTCCTCTTATTCCGTGTGATGGTGTTTGTTTTTGCGGACAGGTGTAATCTGACACCTCTTTCGACATAACCTCGCACAAGATCGGTCAGACTCTGTAGCGTAACTATTTCACCATTCTCTGCTGTTAACGTGATGCCTTTAGCTTTGAGACATGAACGACCATCGGATGTCTTAAATGCATAAGATTTAGGACCCGAGGAAACGAATTGGATTATATGCTGACCAGAATCTAACTCGCTCGTCAGCTGACCGAGATAAGATCCTGTCTCAGGAATCCAATCACCGGTTTTTGATACAAAAATCACGCTGTCTGTGTCGGCATAAATCACTCTCTCGCGTAATTTATCTAGAAGATTATACAACTCGAGTCGCCCGTAACAAGTCGTGAAAGCGCCTACCAAAAGATTTACATCCCGCGTGGGAGATGGGTCTTGCGGTGCACTACTCGACTGAATCAAAGCCACTGAATCAGATACGAAAGAGAAATGATGTATTACGTGGGCGTGGTTAAAGAGATGCTGAGTGAACTCTTCTGGGTCTGCCATGAGTTCACTGTGTGCAAGGTGAGATCTCAGACAAAACCTACCCCAAAGTGTATTCAAGATGAGCTTAGCAATGGATCTTTTTGCTGGATTTTTTATTATTTTAGACGGATCTAACTGGATCCCTTCCTTATCCAGGTAATCAGCTACGTAAGATTGTTTTTCTGTCTCTGTCACTACATCGGACGGATACCCCGACGCTTCCTGTTTCAGTTTAAGGAATGTTTTAACATATTCGGTGAATAATGTATCGGACGTGTCTGGGAAATGCCAGACTTCATGTATTTTTATTACGCAATATCCGTGTTGAATAGCTTTCTGGAGTTCAACGGTCACCCATGTGCCTGTAATACATCTCTCAGCCTCTGTATGGCAGCATTGTGTATCCTGAATCTGATTCTCTGCACAAGTCTTACATAGAGGAAACATTAGCTTACCAGCGCACCTGTAAGGCAGTATTGGATGATACAATCCCCGCGGAGGAAGAACTTCGGCCTTTATTAGCCCAAAGTAGTTCTCTATCGCTTCAAAGTCCTTGAATATAATTTTAGGATGACCTATAGGATACGTTTTAGTAGCCTGGACGAAAGGGTATAACGATGTGAAATCATAATAGTCGATTCTCTCATTTTCAGCTGTTTTGTGATACAACTTGTACGCATTGGTTCTACCGCCGTATAGAGCATCTCGAGCTCTAAGCCTCTCGTGTGTTTCGTAAGATGACATGAACCGCATGACATCACGGTCTGTCTGTTTCAGCCCCTCCCATTCGCATTCCCACATAACAATAACGCGCAATCCATAAACTTTTCGCAGGGTTTCTAGTTTTGCATCCGACTGCCTTCTGAGATCCCCAAAACACACTTTCGATAAAGGTTGAATTTCTTCTGCCTTAAATCTGCAGTCGTGACCGTGAAAAAAGCACCCTAGGAATTCCAAGGCTATCTTTGTCCCATTATCATCCTCATAATAACCATCTAGGTGATATGGCCCCACCGCACGTTCGCCAATGTTTACTGCATGTTCTATCTCCACGTTTTGACTCAATTTGACATACTCAAGCCATTGGATAGATACGTTTGAAAACGTCTTGTGTTGATTAATATAGGCGTGGCTGTGTGTTAGAGCCAGTGTGTCGCGCGAGAGAAAATTTGTTTTGAAAGTTTTCATACACACACCTGGTAATGTGATGGATTTGAACGGATCGATATTTGTGAAATTTATAAATTCGTCTCTGTAACATTTGCAGGCTTTTCGTAGAATAATTACATCATTCCTACAGTAAAAAGCGATCTCCTTTTTGAAGTCAAAGATATCATTCGATACATCTGCGTACCAAGTGTCAAATCTGACACGCTCGGCTTCACTCATTGTCTCATAACCGTAAAACTCTTTTGCAGGATAGGGACCGATATATTCTCCATTTTCTGGTTTATTGAAAAGGTGCGGAAAATAACCCTTCTCCTGTGTATCTAAGTTAAGGGCCTTGGGTATGTTAGTTAGTTTAAAGGGGATAAATTGCCATGAGTCGATGAAACGTTGTTTAAACACAGTATCATACATGTATAGAATTCTACATCCCTGCATAATAACTTTTGGCGTCAAGCCCTCCCCGACAAGATAATTAAGGAGTAAATATGCATCAAAACCGGACGAGTTATGTGCAATAAACGTGTATCCTGTATATTTTGGGCGTCTGAAGTGTTTAATCAAACGAGCCACACAATCTAGCCCCGCAGCTTCAAACGTCTCGCCTGTCTCTGTCATTGCACAAACATAATTTGCTATGTGTCTCCCATCTTGAACGAATGTTTCAAAATCATAATAAATGTAATTTTTGTCTTTGGCTTCAGGTTTTAGAGGCTGAATGTAACATTCGTGACCACCGTCGCTCGTCAAAATCTCACAACAATGTAGACAATACTCTGGAGAGCATTTGTGAGGTTTTATTTTTTCACCACCAGAGGGCGTTCTATAAACGGCATGGCATTTTGAGCAGAATCTCACAGATTCACACTGAGATCTCTCGCCGGGGGTTTGTGATTTTTTATGTGTTTCGTAACAGAAGTTGTTTTTACAGAATCTCAGACATTCTGCACACTGTCTTGTTCTGCTCGCATACGAGCGACATTCAGATGTCATACATATTTTGCAAACAAACTGACATTCGTGTGTTTTTCTGTCTTTATGCCCCTTGAAGCAGTATTCGCACACGTACGAGCTTCCAATAAATCCGGTTAAATTTTTTATTAGATGAAAATGTCCTTCGTGCAGAAATAGATGGACTGTCTTTGGGTGTAATTCGTCTGTGTTTTTGTACACAACCACCTTGCCAGAACAGTCTCTATAAAAAACTACAATTTTTATGTCTAATTTATTTTCGAAAACCGACAAATTATGGAGAGCTATCTGCTCGTGTGCCATAAAACCACATCCCGTGTGAATCTCCATCGCAGGTGTGTGTAACTCTTGATCTGTGAAATCTGGATTGAGGAAATATGCTAGACAGTAGCTCAAACACATTTCATTATCGATATTAATGGGGCTAAATAAATGCATTTTATTCCTACTGATACTCTCGCTGATAGCTAGGTGATTGATCTTTCTTCTTCCCCCTCCTGTTTTATCTCTCACAATTGAGATTTGTAATGCTAGGGTCGAGTCACTAGCCACATCAGCATTACTCTGAGCAACTTGCTCAATCTGATTTATGAATAATGAAGCATCGTGGTTGTTATCAGGTGTTAATACTGCATTTACTGACCCCGGCAAACTTTCTCCTGCAAGCGCTATGTTTATGAACCCCGTCTCGCCCGCCAGCTGATGTGAAAGGTCAACCACCTCGTTTAGGATATTATGGAGGCGTGAATTATATTCTACAAAATCGGTGGTCTGTATTTGTCTGAGATCTAACGATCTCTGTAACTCTACACCATTAAAACGCGGTCGTGGTGTTATCGTGAAACCCCGAACAACACCACCATCAGTCATCAGAGAATCTATCTCCGCACGACTTAACTCCGTACGCCGCGTTTGAGATGTCCCTAGTGTACCACCTGTCTGTGCGCTCTCATCTCCATCACCCCCGGTCGGGTCTATCCAGCGATGCTGGTCGATTATAATATTATCCAATCTCTCCGTATTAGACAAAACACTACTATTTAGACCTCTTAACTGTTGACGTATTAAAATATCGAGTCTCTCGTTATTCTCAGACCTAGGTCTCGATCTTGAGCGAGTTATATCATCACACTCTGAGTCGGTTCTCTGTCTTTTAGGAAACATTTTGATATGTTTTTTTATTTTAAAAATCGTGTGAAACAGAAGGATCCCATCAAATATACACCACAATGGTTTTAATAGGTATACATCATAAAATGTAGGCTATTAGTAAAACATAATCACCCATACACACACCTCTAGATAAAAAAAACAATAACAGAGAAATAGATTTTTAAAAACTGAAACACAAATACAAAATCTCACACTTAGATAGAAACAATAACAGGCAAACGATTTTAAAACAATAACAGTGAAATGTTTTTAAAAAACTAGTCAATCATCATTTTATGTAGGCCTATCCCTCGACTGTCTCTGAATAATATTTAATCTTTCAGATATTAGGGACAGTACAGTAATTAACAATGAATGATCATTCCTCACCTCCAAAAGGTTTTGCTGGGGCCTGTACCATGAAGGTAGCTCAACAAACTCGGGGTTACAGGATTAGTTTTGAGTTGACAAAACCAAACCGATGCAATCAGGCTTTATTGGTACCATGATGCAGCTCATCAACTTTCTCTGTCAACTCAGGCTTTGATCCTAAAGCTATGATTACTCCACGCGCGCGTGCACATAAAAGAGTGACGTCGACGCTGAACAACCAATCGCGGGTAGAGCGTGAGGGATATATTTTCCCGCGGAGGAGCCAGAGATAATCATTCAGAATTACGATGAATTTGAATATGTATTTCAAGCTCGAAACAATACGGTCTCTGCTGCCAAAGCAAGAGAAGACTGTTGGAGAAAGATTGCTGATTGTTAATGTGTAAGTTAAACAAATACGTTCTATATTTAGGCTATGTAAAATTATGTATGTGTAGCCTATATGTGTAATATAGCCTATAGCCTATTTTTATAATATATAAAAAATGATACATGCACATTTTTTATATATTATAAAAATAGGCTATAGGCTATATTACACATAGGCTACACATACATATACATAATTTTACATAAATATAGAACGTATTTGTACTACTAAGAAAGCTAGGGAATCCTATCATAAGATTAACAGAATAATAATAAAGATTTCAAATAATTCTTAACATGTATTATATTGTATAGTACATTTGTGCAATTTGCTTTTTGAAAAAATAAAATAAAATGTGTTCATGTGATGTCACCCTATCAATATATCTTACCGGCAATTTTATAAAAGCCCTCTTTTATGGACATGGCCGATAAATGTCCGGGGAACACTATTAATGAAACTATTCATGTACTCTTGCAGAGCGAGGACCACCTTACGAATGGTTCGACAAACCGTGTTTTCCCCTATAGCTTCTGTGCGTCACCCACCGTGCAGGAATGTACCACTTGCAACAAAAAAAACGCAACGCAATATTTGCGGTACAGTAAGTGCATGAATTCAACGTGTTAAATTCTTTATGTGCGGCTCAAGAAGTTCGCAAAGATAAGACATTCCTTCCGCGGAAAATCTGTATCTTTCATACAAGTAACTATCAGGAAAGGAAGGGGATTTTGTCTGGCTAAAAACTCTTTCTCTACGAAGTGCTCGTCAAACAATTTGCGCTGAGATGTCACAGGATTTGGAAGAAAAGGTGAAGTCATTGCAACAGACACTGGGAATAAGTTACGTCACCTATATGTTTCTTTGCTCTCAGCTGATTGGTCAAACTTCAGTCTGAGATCTTGAATCCAGAACATAACCTGGCCCGGAGCAGGTTAGCCGTGCAGCGTAAGATACCATGGCAACGAACACCGATTCAAGCCAAGCTACTTTCATAGTACCTAAAACCCAGGGTTGGCGGAAACTAAACTGAAACATAGCTGGCTAGCCACCTAAACCGGCTTCATGGTACAGGCCCCTGAAGTGATAAGACCGTGTTGCGCAACTGTCTGTTTTCTTCCAACACACGGTCTTGGCTAACACCGAAAAATTCCACCGCACTTCTTAAATCGACGGTGTGTTGATTCTGTGTATCAATGACTCTATGTAGAAGGTCCGTAATACCGCTCTGCGCTCCTGAAACTATATCCGCTGTCTGATGGTAAGTGAGAGGTAGTGTGGCGATTTCGATAACACGTTGGAAGCTTCTGTTTGCACTCCGTAAAGTGGCATAACTCAATCCACGGAGATCTGCAGGGTTGTACAGAGGACTAAACCTCCGGTCGTCTTCATCACTGGTTTCTGATAAGTCCCGTTCCGAATTGATGGTCTCCAGTACCGATTGTTGAGAAGCCAAAAACACCTCTGCCCCTCTTTCTGGAGAAGAGGGGATTTCTTCTAAAGGAAAAAAAATAAAAAATAAAAAAATATATATTATATGAATTATTTAATATAGATAAAATATAGTCTAATGAAACAAGAAATCTTACCGTATTCATCCGTATTCGGACTCTCGGGAGAATATTTCTCGAATCGTTTCTTTCCTCCAGTTGTCGATGTAACAGATGTACTGTTTTCTTCTAAAAACAATATTCAGTTAATTAAAAAAATTCAACGAATAAAAAAATATAAAAGATTAGACCAAATAGTTTTCTTTTTCCCTTACCTCTCTCCGGATAGATTAATTCTTCTCCATAAATTTCCCGAAGACGTTTCACCCCTCTGTGTGAAGCGTCAATGATGTTAATCGATCCGGTGTTTCCCTCATCCAAAGACGGGCTCGAACGGGGAGAATTCTCCTCTTCGACTGGACGTGAGGTTTGACTTTCGGTACTCTCTGTGTCCGCACAGACCACAGCTGTAGGGGTTGAATTGGGCGTGACGTCTTCGTAAATTTGATTGGCTGGGTCCGGCGGTTGGGTGGAGCTATGAGCCGGTGCGTCGTCTGTGATTTCTGTTGAAAGTAGTTTTTTCTTTAAAACAAATATTAAATAGTAAATATTTAAAAAAGACATGACAAAAATATATCCTCGTACCTTGAAAAAAATCACCTGGCGCGACACCTTCGGGGAATGATGTATCATCTGAAAATAAAAGCATTTATTGAGATATCTTTTCAATTTTGTAGGTTATGATTTATGATAAAAAAACTCACATAAATCGTTAAGAATTTCCACTAATTCGGAATCAAAAGAGCCTTCGTCTCCTTCTGCTCCATGATGATGATTTGTAGACATTGCGCTGGCTCGATGGTGTGTCTCCTTCGTCGGTTGGGTACTCAAATGAAATACTCAAATGACTCCTTTTAAAGATTGCGATACGATGCGTTTTAAAAACACCTTTTTCCCCGCTTAATTTTCAAAGAAACCCTTCATCTCTGCATGTGGTATGGAGTCTGATACCTGATTTGTATGACTAGAAAAAACATGTCGAATTTGACCCATCTCTTCAAATAAGCTCTGCAATAAAACTAATTCACACAATTCCGTCAAAAAGAGAAAAAAATTAAATATGCAGGATGCTACCATATGCCCCATAACACCTCGGTAGACATAGCGGCGCTCTGTGTGTGTGTGTGTGTGTGTGTGTGTGTGTGTGTGTGTGGTATGATAAGTGCGCGAGCCTTAAAAACTCTAGGAGACTATAGCCTACTTTTAAAATTATAGAATAATTTTGTGACAATTAAATATTGGAAACCGTGACTATTTACCACATTTCATATGGATGTTTAAAGTGGTTTACATAAAAACGGTATAAAAACGATAGATAAAACAAATAGTATTTCACTTGAAGTTTCCGCTGCTTTTTAAACTCTTAACTGTGATGCTGTGGTAGGGGGATTCCTATGAGTGATGTCATTTGTATCATCCAATGACATTTGAGAGGTGTGTCTTAATTTTACACAACCTATGAGCTTTGAGAGGGGCGTGTTAGGGGGTGTGGTCTCTCCGGGCCGTTGCATCGGTTTTCTTTGGTCATTTAAGTCTGGCTACTGAGCTGACCGGACGTGTTTTCTATTTGGGAGCTTGAAGGGGGGTGTGGGAATTTCCCACGGTGACATCTGTTGGGGCGGGGCTAGGGGCGGGGTTTGTGTGTGTCTCTCTGTAGGCCTCAGACTGCTTTATTTCTGTCTGACCTGTGGACTGAATGGACGCTCTACACTTTGCTCCACTACAACGAACCACTTATATATCTTTAAACTCCGAGTCTTTAACAACTGGGTATGTAAAAACGTAACACTTTTTAAACTAGTTTGTGTTTTATGTAAAAGTTTTACAAATACTGTCTGAAAGTTAAATGCTTACAAATCAATCTTTTCTGTAAATTAAAAAAACTCTTAACTTGTTTTAATGTTTTAACATCTTTAAATAACACTAACTCATTTTTTAATATCTCTTTTAGAGAAAAATGCAATTTTAACTTATTTCATTGATGTTTTGAAAGTGATGAATGTACATCTGTCTTCTTTAATAAAAACCACTGATCTCACACTCTGGCTATGTCTTTATTGTACATTTCTTTAAAAGTTTTAATTTACACTGTTTAGAACTACTGAGCGTGCGAAATTTTCCCACGCTTCAGATGTTCAACCCCTAAGGAGGCGTGACACAAATCCAATTTTCCCACGGTGTATGTACAGCCCATAAGTGGGAGGAGTTAGCGTGGGAAATTCCCACGGTGTACTGTACAGCCCATAAGTGGGAGGAGCTAGCGTGGGAAATTCCCACGGTCAAAGGGGGCGGGGCTTTGAGGGCCATAAAGCAATAAAACTGTCAGTTTTTTAGATGGAAGGTGCCCTCTATTCTCTCTGGCTTATATCCATCGAGGGACATGTCGTGATGGGCCCACACCCTTTCTTTTTACACGGAGTAGCTGCTTTCTTCAGCAGCTATTACGTCTTCAACCTTGAGTATCCTGCCGCTGGATCGTCGACGCTGGAGTTCATTCAAAGGTATTTTATAAAGATCACATTTAATCTTGTAATTCACACTATAGTACAGGCTTCCAACTCAATGATTGTCTTGAGGTCTAAAATGCTGACAAACGAGGTACCTGAGGCTAGCCTGGTGAGACCACCCTGATCTCGCGAACTCATTCAATTTCGCTCTGCAGATCAGTCTGGGTTTCTACACATGTTATGCTGACAAATACCTGCTGGTCCAATCACAGCTATTTATTTTGTTTTGGGGCAGGCTATGTGATGATGATTTTGAAACGTCTATTGTGAAATGCGAATGTATTGAATGAAGTAGATGAAATTTTCTTTCAAAGCAGAACAAAATGCTCTCAGGCCCTTTATTGAAAAGGATATGTTTGCCATACTTTCAACAGGGTTTGGTTTTAATTTACCAACTGGCCAATTGCTCGAAGATGCATTTCAGTGGCGGCACACGTTGATATGGCCTCTCATAGTAGAAAATCAACCCTATTTGCCTCAGGCAAACATAACCTGAGGCACCTTGGCTAAAAATGGCTAAAAAAAATGATGGTGAGAGTAAGATCTAACAAGTTTGGATTATAAATCTATTAGGGTTTGATGTGGGGAAAAAGCACAGCAAAAAGCACACCTTGATAAATGCTGTCTGCAATACATACTGTAAGTCTATTTAAAACTGAAACTATCTTTGCTTATTAACAGGTGGCATCAATCCTGAAAGAGGCTCAAAGACCAAGAAGCGGACAACAATGAACCCTCATGTGAGCACCCTTTTGAGGAAACTTATTGACTTTGAGTGGGCATCATAGTTTTTTTTTGCAGCGGTAGTTGTCAGGCTCAGTTTTGAGTAGCCTTGTTCTTTTTGTAATTTTTCAAGACAACTTTGCACTACAAGATTTTTACACAATGCTGTTGCGTGTGGACTCATTATAATGTTTGAGACTGAGAGGAGCGCCTGACCCCTTTACGACATTCCTTCATCGCTCTCTTATCTTGCCATGAAGGCCTCATTCCCATCCTGTCCATTACTGTTATTGTGACACAGCTAGCTGAATAGTTGAATTGTGAGACAGGTAGTTGAATTGCAAGTTTGCACAATTTCTCTGCATTTTCTGCATTTTAAGATGACTTTTATGACTAGAAAGTTGAATTTCTTAAACTCTTGAAGTTCTTGGCATCTGTTGTACATTGAAAAATATGTTTTTGTTAATAAATATGCTATTGGGCTAACATTGACTTTACCTCAGAGTTGTTTGTTGGGGGGGAGGGGGTTAATTGTACAATGATTGTAAATTCACAGTAAATTATTGTCAACTTGTACATTACTTTCACAGTACACACTGTAAAAGTACAGGGCCTTGTTGTAACGATGTACAGCAAAAGATTGTAATTCCCCAGTAATGTACTGTAATATCACAGTAATTGCTTTGTCATTGAAGCTGTGAAGTTACAGTATACAGTTGTGCTTTTACAACAATGCATTGTAATATCACAGATATAAAATTACAGTAAATTGCTGTGAGTATATTTCACAGTATATTGCTGTAATCCTTACTGTGAAAGTCATGCAAAATTTATCCAATTATTTATTGTAAATTCACAACGAAAAATTTTGCAGTGCCTGTGTTAGAAGCTCTGGCAGATGAAGCAACCACAGCACACTCCATAGTTTCAATTAGTGGTGTAAATCGGACAGTTCATCAATACGATACGATATCGATTCTCTCAGCCAGCGATACGATATTTGCCGATACTTCAAAAAATTATACGATTCGATTCGATTCGATTCGATTCAGGGCTATATCGATCGATTAATCGATATTTAGATAGTATGTTCACACAACCAGTTACGTTTTTATTAACTCACAAATGCAACCAAAATATATAACATGAATGTTTAATTAAACTCTTTGAAAATTGCACACCCTCTCCCAATTGGGACATTTACAACAGAAGAGGTCATTTGCAAGTACTCCGTTCTTGTTCATTTTCATAAATCATGTTTTTTATTATTATTATTGTGCATTCCAAGTAATATCAATCAAACTGCAGCTGGGTTGTTTTGATTAATAATAATAATAACTTAAATACAGGTAAATTACAAAATCAAAGTTAATTGAAAGTATGCTTTAATATGTTCAAAGTTTTTTGGGTTTTTTTTGCAGAGCAGATTCACATTTCTCTGAGTCAAACAAAATCAAGTAATTGCTATGATAAATAATACAACACTCGGTTAATCTTCGTAACGTTAATCTCCTCAGCTGACATAGACGCCTGACAAACTTTGTTGTTGTGATAACGTACACGCAGTACAGAGAGCTTTTCTCTCACCACTAAACGAACTGCTTTAGTAAGGTTCTGTGAAAATGTTTCCGGTTTTATTTTCCTTTTACGCCCTGAAGAAGATATCACGAGTTCATTGAAATTATCCACCCTCGATCACTTAGTCAGCTTTAACGAAACTCCTCTTAGCCAGCGCGTCTTTTCAAAGTGACATCTGACCTGAATACTGCGCGCTGAGTAGCTAAAACGGACTCGCGTTCACCAACAAGGGTGCGAGTGCTTGTCTCTGCTCTAAAACATGAACTCGCGATGCCTTGACAGCGGACAACCGGCTTTTGTGAAAAAACGTAGGGTTTAGTCAGTCTTGTCAGGCGTCTATTTCAGATGAGGAGATTAACGTTATAAAGACACACCGGCAGGCGGTTGGTGAGTAAACGAAAATGTGCGCTTTGGCGGAAGGATGTTACGTGAGAATGTGGAGTGTCAAATTAAAGGTGTATATCGATATTTTAAGAGTGGAATCGATGCATCGTATCGTTAGACGTTATATCGATGCATCGATCCATATCGATGTATCGTTACACCCCTAGTTTCAATGTTATGTGTACAAATAAAAGCCTTACATGTTTGTGTTTGATTTGTTCATTAAATAAATTCATTTTCCCATTAAAGTGTGACAATAAAATATAATATAAGCTTATATGATTCAACAAGATTTAATGTAGGCCTACTCTCTCTCTCTCTCTCTCTCTCTCTACACACACACACACACACACACACACAAAATGAATAAGGACATTGTCTGATAGGATCATCTGTTATTAAATGTGCTTATGACACTTGTTACTGATAGTGCTTAACTGTAGGAATGACAGAAAGGTGATAAAGTTTTTAATTATATTTATTATTTTTGGCTGTTGCCATTGCTCTAAATACAAACCCTTCACCAAACACCAACACCCTATCCCCTCTCCCCTAAACCCACCCTAAACCCAAATACCAACACCAAATTACCTAAAATCACCAAAAAGTGCAAAGATTTTACAAAAAGAAAAAGACACAAAAACAACGAAAAAATTATAGCCTAAGTAGTGAAAAATAAATGTTGGTTATTTAAATGTAATATATTGATTAACTTTCAAAGTACAGCACTCTCCTCACAAACACATCAACCAGACTGAGGCAACAATGACTCGTTAAATAAGATCTGGAGTTCGAGCCTTCTGACACCCAAAGCGAAACGCGCACGTGATTTGACAGAAAGTGAGGCTTCTTTTGTCATCGATCACGTGACTCTAGTAAACCGATACACGCCCCGATACGGGGCTTCACTAGAAATTGTGTCGCTTGTGTGATACGCGCATCGAAGCTTCAGTGTCATACGTAACATCACTGCCTTGCCTTGCCTTGCCTTGCCTTGCCTTGCCTGTTTTCTTGTGTTTTGATATCTGCCTGTGTTTCCAGGATTAACCCTTTGCCTTTTCCTTTGGACTCTGTTTGCCCCTCGTTTGGATCATTGCTTGTGTACCTGGATTATCTCTCTGCCTTGCCCTGTTGGATATTGTGCAACTTTCAGATGGACATTTGTCAGGTATAGACACAACAAGACTATGTTTTGCTGTAGCGACAATGGGTATGAACCAAACACAGACTAATCTTCGTCCAGAATATTAATTCAAACTCTCTGTGAACAAAGAGGAAGATTTGGTCAGGACTTCGTATCCTCATCCATCTTGTCACGGGATCCAGGCGCCAACCGGTCTGGCTATTTAAAAGAGCCCCCAGCACTAACACATAACTGGTCAATGACTAGCTTTGTTGCCAAATTACTGATTGGTTAAGAGAAAGACAGAGACCAAGGCATCACACAAGTGTCTTCACATTCCAGATTCAAATCTTACAAACCACAGCTATAAATCACCCAGGCTCCAGAGAGTCTGTAACCAAAGACTTTTATTGGTTAACTGAAGAACTGGTCAACTTCGATAGTGTGCAAGACGGATCGATACCAGCAGATGTTGTTTTCCCCCACAACATTCCTGACCCCTTCCCCCTTAAGACCTCTGAACGAACAAACAGAGTTATTTTTTCTTCAAACCAGAGAACTGATTCTTACCAATAACTAGACATAAAACTCATTCAAGAACAATTTCCAATGGACTTACAATCAAACATCATGCAACTACATAACTCTATTTTGTGTCTGCAACTTATATGTGTGTTTAAAATGCTTAGATACCATATAACTCATTTAATGTTATAACTGTTAGATGTTTGAATGAAAGTGTGTTGTGTTTCATATCAGTATGATCGTATGCTCTTGATTCAAAAGATGGCTTGATTGAAATCTGTGTAAAATGTTTCATATTCTTATAATACTGATCAGGTCTAAACTGTGGCATCTGTTCTCTCTGTTAGTAAGGAAACCCCCCAGATAAGATAATTTACGATCAGAACTGAGAAGAATGCCACCTCCTAAATTTAGCCAGTGTCTAATTGGCCAGAACTCATCCTGGAGGTTGGACAACTTTGAGTTTAAAATCTTAGACCCAAAACAAAGCTCTCTCTTCTCTCGGCTCTCTAACTCTGCTCGTTCAAAATGTTCTGATAGAGAAGAGCTCTGCTCCCTCTGCTCTCTGCTCTCTGCACCTTGCTCTCTATCTCTGGGTTCACCCCCAAGAAACGCTCTGCTACCACTCTCAAGAGAGATGGGCAGAAAAAGGATGAAGATCTCAATCAGACTAGCAACCATGAAAACGCAGAGACAAAGAACCCAAATTAAGATCAGAAGAACGGGTTCAACAGCTTTATTCAAGCCATCTTACTACTCTCGTCTAAGTTGTCTTTTCTTTTCTAAGTTTTCCTTTATTTTCCGTTGTGAGTCTCGGTTCTAAGTTAAGTTTTGCGACAAGATTTCGAGCCACGTTTCTTCTGCAAAGCCAGCTTCAAACAAAGACTTTCATTCCGCCAGCACACCACGTGACTGGCCGCCCCAGACCCAGGCACAAGGACACCAGCCAATGAACGGACCGGGAAAACCCCTTTCACGCAACAAAAGGGAATCCCCAAAAGCAAAGACAAGCAAGTATCTCCAGACTAAGAGCTGAACTGGTGTATGGATATCATTTGAATAACCTGTCTAAGAAACGATAGAAGGGTTAAATTAATGATTGAGGGTTCGTTCCAGGTCATGTCTTATAAGTGCATAAACTTGAGATTTCATCATCTCACTCTTAAACTCACTCTTAAAACTGAATCTTTCCTTACTCTTTTTCCTTCTGCAACTCGTATGAATGTGTGTGTGTGTTTGTGTTCGATATTAGTTTTATGTGTTAGTATATAACCAATAAAGTATTGTTTGTATTTGAACAAAGAGATTACTTGTTATCTGCTTATACATTTTATTGTCTTGAACTTCGATCTAAGTTACCGATGCTTTTACCCGTGATTATTTCTTAATTTATTGTTAGCTGGGGATTAATTCTTTCTTGGCCAGGAAGATATTATATTTCCTAGAGTTAATACTTGTTTATGCTTTCTGTTCATTGGATGAACTGATAAAATGATCATACTATTGATTCTGCTACAGTAAATTATGAAAATAATTAAAAATAATTAAAATATTAATTATTGATCATAATCCGTTATGAATAATAATTAATTATATTTATACGTGGGCGTATAAACGCTGCATTGCCCTCAAACAAGGCCCACGATCACTAGAGAACCATATTAGAGTTTTTAGCCGTCGCTCATTATTCTGATTTACCAGACATTATCTTGATTGAGATTTTTTTGTGATGGCATTAATCAACCATTGCAATCTCAGCTTAGACGTGAGGGTCCACATTCATCACTGAGTGTTTTTTTTTTTTTTTTGCCTTGACTGTTGACTCACTATTCACTGTGTGTGTCGCGGATGAGGAACCCCGCAACCCAACAGTTCCATCTAAGTCTGGGAATTTTCACGTCAGGCCTGCCGAGTCTGAGCCACTTCACGTCATGCCTGCCAAGCCTGAGCCACTTCACGTCATGCCTGCCAGGTCTGGGTCTCTTCACATCAGGCCTGCCACACCAGATCGGTCTATCACAGACTGCTATCGAGCTTGGCAGATCCTCCGCTGATGTCAGTGTGATCTGCCAAGATGGCAACCCCTTCAGAGTCTCGTCCAGCCGAGACCAGCCCTCCAGAGTCTCGTCCAGCCCTCCAGAGTCTCGTCCAGCCCTCCAGAGTCTCGTCCAGCCGAGACCAGCCCTCCAGAGTCTCGTCCAGCCGAGACCAGCCCTCCAGAGTCTCGTCCAGCCGAGACCAGCCCTCCAGAGTCTCGTCCAGCCGAGACCAACCCCCCAGAGTCTCGTCCAGCCGAGACCAGCCCCCCAGAGTCTCGTCCAGCCGAGACCAGCCCCCCAGAGTCTCGTCCAGCCGAGACCAGCCCTCCAGAGTCTCCGGACAAGATCGCCGCCGCCGAACCAGTGTCTCAGGACAAGATGGTCTCCCCCGAGCCAGTGTCTCCGGACAAGATGGCCGCTGCCGAGCCAGTGTCTCCGGACAAGATGGCCGCCGCCGAGCCAGTGTCTCAGGACAAGATGGTTTCCGCCGAGCCAGTGTCTCAGGACAAGACGGTTTCCGCCGAGCCAGTGTCTCAGGACAAGACCGTTTCCGCCGAGCCAGTGTCTCAGGACAAGATGGTCGCCGCCGAGCCAGTGTCTCAGGACAAGATGGTCGCTGCCACGTCGCCTGAGCCCTCAACAGAGATGGCCGCTGACACGCCTGAACCTGAGCCCTCAGCAGAGATGGTCGCCGACACGCCTGAACCTGAGCCCTCAGCAGAGATGGCTGCCGACACGCCTGAACCTGAGCCCTCAGCAGAGATGGCCGCTGCCACGGTGTCTGTTCCTGAGTCGGTGTCTGTTCCTTTCCCTGAACCAGTGCCGGTGTCTGTTCCTGAGCCGGTGTCTGTTCCTGAACCAGTGTCTGTTCTGTCTGTTTCTGAGCCGGTGTCTGTTCCTGAGCCGATGTCTGTTCCGCCTGTGTCTGAGCTGGTGCCTGCTCCAGCCTATGACCCCGTAGCTGCCCCCAAGAAAATTTTGGGGAGGGGCAGTAGGTCCCGCCATGGGACCATGGAGGCCGCCCCGGCATGGTCTCCTGAACTGCCGTCTCTGCCGTGGCCGCCCGAAGGGTCTTCTCCGCCGTGGCCGCCCGAGGGGTCTTCTGCGCCGTGGCCGGCCGAGGGGTCTTCTCCGCCATGGCTGCCCGAAGGGTCGTCTTCTCCCTGGCCGCCTGCACAGCCTGCTTCTCCCTGGTCGCCTGCACAGCCTGCTCCTCCCTGGTCGCCTGCACTGCCTGCTCCGCCCTGGTCGCCTGCACTGCCTGCTCTGCCCTGGCCTCCCATCTTGCCGCAGTCTCCAGGTCCTCTGCCGCTTCACGGGCCTGGCCCTCCAGCCCGCCCCCGGGTCCGCCTCCGCTCCACCGCCCTCCTGGATTGTATTGGAGCGTCTGGAAGCCGCTCCTTGTGGGGGGGCTCTGTCACGAATCCGGTCTGTGGCCTTCTGCCCGATAGCCACCAGAGGTCGCTTCTCAATCATATTGACTCTCACACCTCACAGCACACTGGACTGCATTTCCCATCATCCATTGCACGGACAACACACACAGCTGATTACACTAATCACGCTCACAGCTGAGAACTATCTCACAATCACTATCACCCAATCACACACTCTTTATAAGCCTTGGACTTTCTCTCTGTGATCGCCGAGTATTGTATAGCGCATATCCTGGCGATAGCTACTCTACGGAGCCCACTCAGTTGTTTTAAGTCTTGCCTTGCCTGTTTTCTTGTGTTTTGATATCTGCCTGTGTTTCCAGGATTAACCCTTTGCCTTGCCCTTCGGACTCTGTTTGCCCCTCGTTTGGATCATTGCTTGTGTACCTGGATTATCTCTCTGCCTTGCCCTGTTGGATATTGTTCACCGATCGTAGACCCACGCTTGCCCTAGGATCTCTCTTGTGTCTTGCCCGTACCATACCTGTTTACCGTTGTCTGACCCTTGCCTGTTCACTATGTTTATAAATAAAAGCTTGCACATGGATCCGCACGCCTCACGTCTTGTTCGCCCCGTTACACTCACACTGATCTTGCTCTCTTCCTTCCAGAGGAATTTTTCTAGAGAACTGTCAAGTACTTTTACCTTCATTACTGTTGTTTCCGTCGTGTTTCTCAGCAGATTTCAGTAGCTGTAGCAGACATGCAGATGGATTTAGAGTTTTTGCCTTAATCACATTTTCCTTGAAGGAGGTATTCCACTTAACTCTAAAAATCTGGATGCTGTTTCCAGGCCAAACATCAAATAAAGTCTTTCTGGATCTTAAGAAAAAACAGTGTGTTTACCAAATATTGACATCAGAAATAGCACTGGTAACATTTGAGCACAAAAAGTGTCAGAAAAAAACAACAAATCAAATATGTTCATAAATCATGTGCTGATCTACAATGATATCGCACTTACGATATGCCCTATTCATAACTTAACAGTGAGTCAGTGCTAACTGTAGTTGTGTTAAATATGTCAGTTTAAAGTTGCAGTGAAGAAGTCAACAGACTCAGTCCTGATAAAGGGAAGCCAATCGTCAACATGGGTTCGTATTTAATATATTGAAATTTTTAAAATATCAGAAATGTGTATATCGCACAGGTTTGCAGTGATTTTTACACTTAAAGTTGTGGTTAGTGAAGGATTTAGGTGGATGCAAATATACAGGTACTGGGCGATTATGGAGTCTGTTTTAAGTAAATCTGTCCTCTTGACTTCCTATCAGACAGAATTTCTCTGCTGCTGCCTTTCTCTTCAAAGGTGTTGTATTGTAAGTGAGCGTCAGTTTATAACTGCTCCACTGGCCCATGCTTCATTGATTTTTTAAAACTCAAGGTCACTTGTATTTATATTAGCGCTTGACATCTTTTACAACTTTAAACAGCTTTCCCCAATGGCATGTGTACACTAAACTCATCGAGAATCATCTTATCTGGCTGTCTATTCTTAGCCAGGGATAGTCCACATTAGGTGAAGGTTGCAGCAGAGCAGCGAAAATCTAATACTTCAGCTAGCATGAATACTCACCAGACCCTTGGAGTCCAGGAATCAAGGAAAAATGTGAAAGATGGTGTGATGAGGTTCAACGTTGTAAAAGAAGGGAAGGAAGGAGACAGGGATCGGCGAGACTGGGACACTCATTTTATTCAAGCAAAAGTTCAAAACAGAAAGGGTGCGCACAGAGCGCGTTCACCGTGCTATCAGCACAGCACATATAAACAATAATCCAGATTATCTTTCAATGATTTCTCCGTGAAAGCAGCAGCAGACAAGGTCCCAGTCCAACTCTCTCTCTCATTCCCGCCGGCTTATATCCAGTCTCTCCACGCCAATTACTGCAATCAGACACAGGTGTTCATCATCTGCACTTGACCTACTTACTCACCGCTCGGCTCCCTCCTCTCTCTCCCGCTACAGACTTCGCAAAACCACGCCCCCCTCGCCACAGATGGATGTGGACTTCTTCGGGTCCTTTACAATCTCCTGACGGTACTGAAAAGTTTCTTTCATCTTCCAGAAGATATCTCGATATCAGTGCTGTGTTTAAGCAGTGAGATCACCTGTTAGCTGATCTGTAAAGCAGATATTTTCCTCCATTCTTGGACCACAAGTTTTCTCATTTCATCGAGAGGGGATTTTACAACTAGTGTTTCTCTGAACCGTCTTTAGGTGATTCATAATAAAACCTGTGCCTCTCTGTGCATCATAGTATTGTTCCTGTTAAAGAGACAAATTTGGGTAAAACGAACACATTAAAAAAAGCTAGGATTTTAAGTTTCAAACATCTTGAACAACAAGCAGAGATACTTACATAGCCTGTCTTCCCTTCAGGATCTTTTAGGTTTGGAAAGAGAGTGATAATGCCAAGGGCATCTCTCTTGTGGCCTTAAGTCGTATCCTTCTGCAATAATATACAAATAAAACTTGTCTATTCTGCTCTGTTGACTTGGGGTGAAAACAATAGCATCTATAAAAACTGTTCTTAAGTTAAGTTAAGTTGACATGTGAAGGCCAGGTATGGTTACCTATACTCAGAATTTGTCCTCTGCATTTAACCCATCCAAGTTAGTGCACACACAGTAGTGAGTAATTCATTCTTGGTACACTTGGCGTAACAAGGGGTGACAAAGCAATATTACAAATGTTACAAATATTACAAAAATTTCTCTCTGTTTCTCATCCCAAACTGATTGGATCACTTTAGAAAACCTGGGTTAAGCACCTAAATAATGTATTTATTTAATATTAACTTCATCTGTGTTTCATCTAAATCGTTTGTGACCCTCACTGTGAAAACCCAGCTAAAGTAATTTTATTGTGATTCACTGTTTTCTCATTCTGTGAAAATATAACCATGATATCTTTAATATTGACTGAGTAAGGCCATGTCAAAGATTAAAATAGTTAAATTAATGGTTGAAATCAAACTTTGATGCTTGTTATGCCAGAATTAGATGAGACTTTAGCCTGGTTTCACTGGCAGGGTCACATTTAAATTTTTATTTATTTTTATTTTACCAGGTAGGCCGATTGAGAACAAATTCTCATTTACAACGGCGACCTGGCCAAGATGAGGCGAAAAATGTGCAAGACAACATAGAGTTACATAATACGTACACAGAACACAGGAGTGCAAATTTACAAATTACAGTGAAACACAATAAGGCAATACAGGGTCAAGAAAACAGGATAAGGTATATGAGGTTCTGTTGAGCAACATAGTTAAGACACTAGCGAATGTTTTTTAAGAAAAAAAAAAAAAGATAAATCATTTTACTGGATATATAAGGTGTATCTTATTAAAGCTTATCTAACCGATAGATCATTTAAGTGCATGGATTATATGACCGCAATTATGGGAAGGAGCATTTAAAAAAAAAATATCTAAACAATAATAATAATACAAGAAAGTCAGCAGGTAAGACAGTAGTGCAAATGAAAGAAGTCCACTGTGCAATGCGGACATAGCATAAGGGAGAGAAGATTGAAGACAATTAACAGGTACACAGATCGGTCAGATGTTCAGAAAGGAGTAGTTTAAAGGCAACTGGTGATATGAGTCTTTCAAGTTTTAGTTTTTTTTGTAATTCGTTCCAGTCATTGGAAACTGGAAGGATTGACGGCCGAATGTTGTGCAGACTTTCGGGGTGACTAAGGCGATATACCTACTAGATCGTAGACTGCGAGTAGGTAGAGCAATGGTAACTAGACAGCTTAAGTACAGCGGGACTTTGCCAAGCAGAGACTTGTAAATAAGTTGGTACCAATGAGTTAAACGCCGAGTAGTTAATGATGGCCAGCCGACTAATGCATAGAGCTTGCAGTGGTGGGTGTTGTAAGGGGCATTTGTAACAAAATGTATGACGCTATGGTAGGTCACGTCCAGTTTTTTCAGCAGAAAGTTTGAGGCAGTTCTATAGATGACACCGCCAAAGTCGAACATTGGAATGATAGTCATTTTCACCAAAGCAAGTTTGGCAGCATAAGTAAAGGAGCCCCTGTTGCGGAAGAGGAAGCCAATTCTAGATTTAATTTTAGATCTTAGTTTGTTAATGTGCGGCTGGAATGAGAGAGAACTGTCTAACAAGACACCTAGATATTTATATGTATCAACATATTCTAGCTCAGACCCATCCAGCGTAGTGATGTTAGGTAGACAAGCAGGTGTTGGCAGTGAATGGTTGAAAAGCATACACTTAGTTTTACCAGAATTTAATAATAACTGAAGGTTTTGGAAACAATGTTGAATGGTATAGAAACTCTCCTGGAGATTTTTGAGCACAGTATCTAACGAAGGGCCTGACGTGTACAGGATGGTATCATCTGCATAAAGATGGATCTGAGAATCACCAGCAGTGAGAGCCACATCGTTGATGTAGAGGGAGAATAGAGTCGGCCCGAGAATCGAGCCCTGTGGCACCCCCATAGTGACAGGCATGGGTCCCGACAACAGGCCCTCCGATTTAACACGCTGGACCCTGTCGAAAGATAGTTGGAGAACCAGGCGAGGCAATCATGGGAGAAGCCCAGGCTATTGAGTCGGCGGATGAGAACATGGTGATTAACCGAATCAAAAGCCTTGGACAGGTCGATGTAGACGGCTGCACAGTATTGCTTTTTACCAATAGCGTCTATGATGTCGTTCAGAACCTTTAAGGTAGCCGTGGTGCAGCCATGACCAGCACGAAAACCAGACTGCATAGCAGAAAGAGTGCGGTGGGATTCCAGATGACTGACAATTTGTTTGTTGACCAGTTTCTCAAAAACTTTGGAAATACAAGGTAGGATGGATATTGGTCTGTGGCAGTTAGGGTCGAGGGTGTCTCCCCCTTTGAACAGGGGAATGACTGCAGCGGATTTCCAATCTCTCGGGATTTCAGAAGATAAGAGAGAGGTTAAATAGACTGGTGATTGGGGGCAGCAATAATATTTGCAGATAATTTTAGAAAAAATGGGTCTAGATTATCCAGCCCAGCTGATTTGTAAGGGTCCAGCTTTTGCAATTCTTTCAGTACATCGGCTGTCTGGATAGGGGTAAAGGAAAAGTGTGTGGAAGAGTGTGTGAAGGGGGCTGGGCACGGGGGTGTTGTGGCTGTAGGGCAGCTAGCTTGAGGGCGAGTATTTAGATGTGTAAGACTGAAAATACTGGTTGAGGCCTGATTTATGGGACAAAAGGGCCCTGCTGGCTGATTAACATTTGACCTCCCCCAATACAGCCTTTCTTCCTCTCAGAAACTAAGAACCGACACAAGAGCATGGTTTAATGCGAATGTTTATCATTGACTGTTATGCTTTTGGTGTCATTTGAAATGTCTCAAAGTGAGTGGTACAGATATCTCATATCCAGATAGATAAAATAAAAGGAAATAAGGTTTATAGAAGTTCATAGGAAACTGGTTTAGAGATAATGCCAGATAAGGCAACCCCCCTTCTGTGGGATAGAAGCCATTTGAGGGTGGTCTCACCCCATCCCCCTTCTCACCTGGTCAGAGGATAAAGGAAGGTGTTCTGGCTCTCTCTGTCTCTTCTTCTTGGCTGCACGTGGAATTGGATAGGTGGTTTCTCTCTCTCTCTCTCTCTCTCTCTCTCTCTCTCTCTCTCTATCTCTCTCTCTCTCTCTCTCTTTCCCTTTCTCTCTCTCTATCTCAGGTACAAGCTGGGTAAGATTCTTTGGGGTAACCAATGTATAACCATGTTCTAGATATTTGAATTGATTGTGGAATTGATCTCTGATATCTGAAATATTAAATTGCTACAATGTGATTATTACAACTGGGTTTGACATTGTTTATTTAATGGTTAAAAGGAATAGTCAAACATTCACTCACTTTTAGTGAGGCACAGATATTATTAAAACCTTTCATTTATGGAGTCAGATGAATTAACGAGTAAATACATATGATTAATGTATTGCAAATTTAACCAACAAATACTTTGCATGAGTGAGGACAGAACACGTGACAACCTTCCCCGTGTATTGGCGAACCGGCAGATTGGGCCAATATAGCGGGCCTTACAAAATGGTGACCTCGGACGTGATCTCAAAACAGATCAAAACAGTTTCACGAGAAATGTCCTTTTCAGCAAGTATTTGGGATTTTAAAATCAACAAGAGGTTTGAACATCTTCTCTTTCTTCCGCCGCGATGGTAAGTAAACTTTTTCTGCCCTTTATAGAAGTGTTGAAGAAATGTTTGCATTGTTTACGGGTCGGAATTAAAGCCCTTTGTTTAGAACGTGATGCGGCAGCCAGATGAAGAATGAAAACCTTTGTGCATTTTAAAGATCTCCTTGTTTTGCCTAAGCAACAAGAAACGAAACCTAAAGTATAGCATCTTCCAAATAATGAATAATCGATGAAGAGCTAAAAAAGTCAAGCCTAAAAGTTTTAAAACCAGGCGCATGTTTTCCGGCCATTGTTGAAACCAGCAACACTCGAAGAGAATGAGCAAACTAACAGAAAACAGAGAAAGAAAAATCTAAGTTTGTAAAAGATCGGAAAACACGTGATTTTATAAATAAAAAGGCAGATCGATGCATTGTTTATGAAAAGAAAATTTGGGGAAAACAGGATGATATGATTTACAAGCTAAAACTCAAATATCAAGGCTAATGCTAAGTGCTATTGTCAATGCTAAGCCATGCTGTGCCCAAGGCTAATGCTAAAGGCTAAAGCCATGCTGCGTCCAAACGCTTAAACCATGTTTTGTCTCACTGGCTGACTGGTAGGCCCAAAAGCCACATTGAAAACATTAATATCCTATACTAAACCTAAACTTATCTTGACAAACTCTATATTCCATTAAAATCTTAAACTTTGACACAGATGGAATTAAATTAAGTAATTCAATTTAATTTGGCTTATTTAAGTTCCTCTGAGAAGTAAACCCCTAAAGTATTTGATATGCTGGGATGGAGATAGATCTTTTTTAGAAAGAAGACTATCTAGTCAAAAATCTGGGAAAATTAACTGTAAGCCCATTATTGTGAAATCATGTGTACTGATCATGTCTTGTTTACATTATGGGCCGAAAAGGTTCAGCCTACACTGTACAAACTCAGTAGAAAAGGTCTTAACATGGATGCTATTGACAATGAAATTTTCACTTGGTGGAAAACAGTGGGTAGTAAACAGAAGAAATCAAAACATGGTGAAATAATTGAGGCTTTAAACTTCATAAGTTATAAACGGCTAAATGAGTTAACAAAATTTCTATCTTCGCTTATGGATGCTAAATGTGAAGAAGTGCATTCTAAAAATGCAGAGGCACAAAAGTCTGAGGAAAAGATTCAAGATCTTCAAACACAGCTAGATAAATTACTAGCTGAGCTGTTAGCCCTGACTAAAAAGTGTAAAAATCACAAAGACACCATTGCAGATCTAAAGGCTAAGCTAAATGCTAAAAGCAAGTCTCCCAACAAGCTTAACAGCGATTGGGCTAAAAATGTACACTTCTTAGATGAGGCAGCCTGCTCTAATAATCTTGTATCTTTACAGACAGATGAAGCATGTGATAAAGTTATGAAAAGAGTGCCTGTTTCTGCCCTTAAGGTGATACGGCACCCAAACGGCACAGAGTCAACTATTCGGCGTCCTTTAACAGTAACTGAATGTAGCTTGTTTAAAGCAGAGATCGGACCGTTCCCTTTGAAAGGGCCATTCGAACCATGGTGGAGACACATTGTTAGTCTAAAACATGCATTTCAGCTCGAACCAAAAGATATTTGGAAAATTGTTATCAGCTCAATTCCAGATGTTCTGAACTATAAGATACCACAGGTTTTGATGACAGGCACCATTGTGCAGTCAATGCATCAAAATGAGCCTGAGAGCGAAATCTTGAATAGACTAAAACAATGCCTTCGCGAGCTGCGTGGTTGTAGTCCTGTTGGATGGGAATTGATTTTCAATCGGAAACAGAGTACTGAAGAATCGTTTGAGACATATGCAGAAAATATGTTTGAACTTTTTGAGGAGTATTCTGGAATTGAGGGTGTTAACCACAACAATGTAATTGTCCTTGAATTCCTGCTTACAAATGCAGGGCCGCGTGTACAGCAATCACTCATGTGTGGTGCTTCTCCAGCACAAAACACATTCGAAGGTATTGTTAGTTGGGCAACAAGAATTGAGTCACGAAAACAAATGCATGGTGAGGTAGCTGTGTTAGAATGTCATGAAGATCCTCCATCTGCAGGAGAATTCAGAAAGCCACACTGTGGCAAACTGAACAGATTCTGTAATTCCTGTCACAAAACAGGCCATACAGAGGAAAAGTGTTGGTCACTGGGCAGAGGCAGACCTCCACCCTATTTCATAAAACGCAGACAATCACAATCTAATGACAAAAACCAGCACTCTGCAAGTAACCAAAGCTCAAATGCATCTAAAACTCTTACTGACCTAACAACTTTGGACGCTCAAGGCCTTCAGCTATTAGCGTCATTTGCTAGTCGGGTAGCAGCCCAATAGCAAATAGCTTAAATGTTTAACATCTAAATTCATTGAACCTGTCTGCATTTTCAAATTTGAAATTGTGCTTAACGCATCGTGCCCTACACATCGTGCACATAGAACACAATTTGGTTGTTTGTGCTACAACATGCACATAGGCTAATTTAAAGTTTATTCTTTAAACACAGGATTACTTTACTGTAAGTGTAGTTGAAACACTTAGGCAAAGGTGATATAGATGTATTCTATTGTTTTGCTGTGGGTGTATTTGGAACACTTAGGTAAAAGGTTGTAGATGTTGTATTCTAGGCCATGTGTCCTGTGTAAACTGAAGTAAACGCGTGTGTCTGTGCTGAATTTGATGGCTATAATGTGATTCACAATGAATTTGAAAATCAGAAACAGCGAACACATCTCATATTTAAGGCTTCAGAGAACTAAATATTTTTATGTTTGAATGTATTCTGAATTACTCTGAGATTTGTTTTTTCCAAAATAGATTAACGGATTCGTATGTTTCCACAAGATTGTGTCAGAGATTGGCGACGGGACGGCTAATAGCTGATATCAGGAAGTGTGCGGGCGACTTGGATGAGAGGATGGGTTAGTCCGACTAGGATCAGCTTTACGCTGGTTGATTAACCTAGCTTGGACGCTTCCGATGACTTCTGTTCTAATTTAATAGTTTTGGAAAACGGTTGAATTAAGTTCCTGAAGGGCATCCAAGGGGGCTATTGTATATATCTTTGGTTGTTGCGCGTGTACGGCAAAATCCCTAGATATTTAGCCAACTGCCTCAGCTTCTGATCTTCGGGGCTGACCACTTGTGTCGTGCATCCTTGGGAAGGACTGCAAAGCGATATAGTTTTCCTTATCTATAAATGGAAAAATATAAAGTAAGAGTAAATAGAAGAATCAAACGTTATAATGGCCATTTAAAAAGACTAAATGAGAAGAAAAGGTACTTGAAACCTAGTAAAGGGAAAAAGAAAAACAGCGAATGTACATCTTATCAGCCCTGAGCCAAAAGGCCTTTTAATATTCAAATGTATTGACATGAGAACCAGTAGAGATTTGACCACGCGTTAAGTTGTTCCAGAGACTCTTCAGAGACCGAAAACAATATAATTTGACTTGTATTGTTAAAGAATATAATTATATTATAACTTGAATTATAATAAACATAATATTACACTCGCCGAGCAGGACAATAATTGGAGAAGTGTGACTTTCGTCATTAAAATTGAATTTCTGAAACAGAATTTCATTTGTGTGCTACCCAGTGCCAAAAAGGGGCGGAGTATGCCTTTATTTTTCACCGTTAGAAAACACGGCTAGGAGTGTGGCACAGGTAATAGCACGCTAAATAATCCTTGACTGGGGTGCACCAACTGAATTGAATCTGATAAGATAAGTAAATTTACGAGGAGGGTGTGAAATGCTAAACAGCAGACAGAAGTACCACAGTTTTTTGCAGGTCAAAAAATATCTGCACAAATTAAAATGTGTGAATGCATTGCACATGCAGCAGACTGAAGGCTGAACTGAAAAAGCAGCTTCAGGTGTCACAACACACTGAGACAACAGCAACAATTCAGACGTGGTCAATGAAACTCGGTTTCATGTGACATCTGGAATTAAAATTGCTAAGTAAAATAATTCTACACGTCTGAATTTAATGCTTTTGAAATATTAGAATTATCTGTGGTTCGCTCTCCTCTGTTTTCTGTCTCAGGCTTAGGCTACTTCTACAAAATGGTGGAGCCCACCTGGAGCAAATCCAGGACAGCGGAATTGTTCGAACATAACCTGAGACTCGGGAGATGGGTGAAAAGACATTATAAAAGGCCTTTTCACACGTCACACTATCACATTACTGCATAAATATGGCCTCCCAGTTTAGAACTGGATCGAAATTTGCAACACAATTGTTATAGATTAGATTCCACCCATCTCCTAGACATGAACACTGAACACACCCCTCCATCACTATACCCTCACAGCAACATCACCTGGGGTAGACAGAGTCTATCCAGGCTGAACACTGCACATCAGACGAAGATGTGTCATCTTCACACTAACAGATCCAGATAGCTTCACACACACAGGGTGGAGCTGATCTCATGATCATGGTCTAACAGAGACACAGAGAATAGCATACGCTATTCACAACAAACTGCTAACTAATGTAACACACATGAACAACTGAATGGCTACAGTCACAAATCAAGACAAATTCTAAGGCAGACCTGCCATTAAATTTCAAACTCTATGATTGTTGGTGGGAGTTGGAAGATCAGAGGGCCCCTGATTTCTCAACTTACCAGTAATAACAGAAACATAATTAAAATGGATAAATCTGAAGTGAGACCAATTCAATCAAGTACAAAAATTTACAAATCAACTCTGTCATCGACTGTGACTTAGCCAGATCAATACACACACTCTCAAACACACTCTCTCACAAACACACACACACAAACATTCTCACAGACAAAAACACACTCTGACATTCTAAAAAATTCTCACACAAAACACACAAAACCATTGATTGGTTTACACCGACCTCTTGCTGCATTACTGAAACCTATTTTGATTTCTGCATTTTTTCCGTTGAGTAAATTAGAAAAACATTTCTGAAACTTATTTTGATTTTAATTTCTGAAACTTATTTTGATTTCCTTTGAGTAATTCAGAAAAACATTTCTGAAACTTATCTGCATATTTGTATATTGTCCATTTTACTTGCAACAATGTATTTGGACATCAATTCAATTGAATCTCTATGTTTGGTTACACCAAAATAGCACTAGCTGTTTTGTTAGAATGCCATTTATTTAAATGTTTCTAGAAACAGGGTAAGAGCTTGTAAGATCTTCCTTTGTCCTTCCTTGACCCTCTATAGGAGTACTATTTACGTGGTAATTAAAAATCAGGTAATTAATGAGACCAAACGTACCACTCACAATTGCTGACATGAACATGGTATTTTGCATTGAACATGACATGATTTTTCCTTATTGCATTATGCGTTCCTATGCATTTCCTTACGACTGTGAGTTCATATGTGCTCAATCGTGAAGCGGACATTTAAGATGCTTTTCAGGTGTCGCACACAAAGCCGTGTGGACCAAAGGAGAACCCCTTCATCCACTGAGGTCTGCCCAGACAACCGTACCGCTGGAGGTGACAGGATTGGTCAAGAAGGGTCAGATCATCATCGTGGAGAAGGTGCCAGGGAAGCGGAAGTTTCTCCATGAAGGAATGACACGTCAACTGAACAAGTCACAAAAGGTCCAGATTGACTCTATGAACTTTGCTCACGTCACAGGATTACAGGAAGAGAACCTGAACGCATTCATCCACCTGCTGGACTCAAGCTATATACCTGGTGGGAACAGGTGTTCTGCAGGTGAACACAGCCCACTGAGCTTCTACAGATGCCAACATTGCAAAGACAATTTTTGTGCTACATCTTCAAGGACTATAACAAACGTCTTACTGTGACCCCGTAAGTGTTCATCGGAATGTGACCCACGGGATCAAGGAGGGAAACTGTAAGACTGAAAATACTGGTTGAGGCCTGATTTATGGGACAAAAGGGCCCTGCTGGCTGATTAACATTTGACCTCCCCCAATACAGCCTTTCTTCCTCTCAGAAACTAAGAACCGACACAAGAGCATGGTTTAATGCGAATGTTTATCATTGACTGTTATGCTTTTGGTGTCATTTGAAATGTCTCAAAGTGAGTGGTACAGATATCTCATATCCAGATAGATAAAATAAAAGGAAATAAGGTTTATAGAAGTTCATAGGAAACTGGTTTAGAGATAATGCCAGATAAGGCAACCCCCCTTCTGTGGGATAGAAGCCATTTGAGGGTGGTCTCACCCCATCCCCCTTCTCACCTGGTCAGAGGATAAAGGAAGGTGTTCTGGCTCTCTCTGTCTCTTCTTCTTGGCTGGACGTGGAATTGGATAGGTGGTTTCTCTCTCTCTCTCTCTCTCTCTCTCTCTCTCTCTATCTCTCTCTCTCTCTCTCTCTTTCCCTTTCTCTCTCTCTATCTCAGGTACAAGCTGGGTAAGATTCTTTGGGGTAACCAATGTATAACCATGTTCTAGATATTTGAATTGATTGTGGAATTGATCTCTGATATCTGAAATATTAAATTGCTACAATGTGATTATTCCAACTGGGTTTGACATTGTTTATTTAATGGTTAAAAGGAATAGTCAAACATTCGCTCACTTTTAGTGAGGCACAGATATTATTAAAACCTTTCATTTATGGAGTCAGATGAATTAACGAGTAAATACATATGATTAATGTATTGCAAATTTAACCAACAAATACTTTGCATGAGTGAGGACAGAACACGTGACAACCTTCCCCGTGTATTGGCGAACCGGCAGATTGGGCCAATATAGCGGGCCTTACAGATGAAAGGCGTGGCCGGCTTCAGCGAAATGCTTATTAAAGTTATCTAATATCTTAACCTTATCTGTAGTAACAGTATTATCTAATTTTAGGGCTGTAGGAAGTTGGGAGGAGATAGCTTTGTTCTCCAGAGTTTTAAGAGTGTCCCAAAACTTTTTGGAGTTGGTGTAGCAGGCAGCAAACTTCTGTTTAAAGAAGTGGGCCTTTGTTTCCCTAACTACCTGAGTATATCGGTTTCTGGCTTCTTTAAAAAATTGCATATCGCGGGGCTTGTTTGAGGCTAGCGTGGTACACCACAGAGTGTTTTTGTGTTGATTGAGGGAGGTCAGTTCTGTGGTGAACCACGGACTATATCTATCTTTCGTTCGGAACTTTTTAAAAGGGTCATGCATATTTAGGACAAAGAGAAATTCACTTTTGAAGTACAGCCAAGCGTCCTCCACTGACGGGATGAGATTAATATTTAACCAGGAAATAGCGTTCAGGTTATTTAAAAAAGCCTGTTCGCTGAAGTGTTTTAGACAGCGTTTAACGGAGATGAGGGGTGGTCGTTTGACCCCGGTCCCATTACGGACGCAGGCAATAAGGCAGTGATCGCTGAGATCCTGGTTATAAACAGAAGAGGTATATTTAGAAGGCAAGTTAGTCAGGGCAACATCTATGAGGGTTCCCTTCTTCGCTGATTTGAGATTGAACCTGGTAGGTTCATTTATAATCTGTGTGAGGTTAAGTGCATCAAGCTTAGAAAGTAAAGTAACTGGGGGGTTGAGCATATCCCAGTTTAAGTCACCAAGCAATAAAAACTCAGAGGATAGGTGTGGGGCAATGAGTTCACATATGGAGTCAAGGGCACTGCACGGGGCTGAGGGGGGTCTGTAGCAGGCAGCAACAGTAATAGCCTTATTTTGAGAGAGCTGGATTTTTACAAGTAAAAGCTCAAACTGTTTGGGTATAGATCTGGACAAGATGACTGAGCTCTGTAGCTTATCTCTGCAGTAGATTGCTACTCTGCTGCTCTAATAAGTTGGAAGGACAGTGATATGAACACATTATATGAACAAAGCTTACCCTTCTTGTTCAGTCATGTGTGCAAACCAATATATTAATCATCTCCTTTCTTTAGGATGTTGACATATTACCAGTGTCTTTATAGTGCAGCATCACTTCTACACCACCAGGTTTGCACTTTAGGATGTCTTCAATTTTCTAAACAGACAACACCAAAATGTACACATTGTCTATAGAACAGCATTTTCTGATAAACTGGAGAACATTTTCTTTAAGCTGGGTTACATCCATTGTCTTTCCAACCTCTTTTGCTACTGCACTGTCATCACTCAAGATTACAATTAATTTACTGTTAGGCCCATAAATAATAATAAGGATAAACAATGTTTAAAAAAAGTATATCATTATCTAACGACTAATTCACAAATTAAGCACAAAACATAACATGCTAAATGGCGGATATCTATATCTAGCATAAAAAATATATATTGTCAGAACGTCGATGTCTCGTAGTTGCTGAATGTCGTGCAACAATGTTGCTACAGCCCTGTCGCATCTTACAATTATACGTTGTTACAATGTTGCGAGCACGTAGACAGCGACGTTGCCATAGTAGAAATGCAATGTCCCACAGACGTTGCCACAATGTAAATATGTTTGCTGGGAGTATGTTCTTCCATGTGCCATCTGGTTGATGTTCTGTGAAGCACAACACATTTATTTAAATTCTAAAAAACGTGCTGACAGGATTCAGGGGTATTCCGCGGGACGAATTGTGGCATGCCGTGGGAAAAACATGCGCATTCTTAATGGCCACATCTGTAGTAATGCAACGCAATACACCTTAACAACCCTGGAGGGCGCTTAACCTTTGAATCAGAGTACGAAGCTGTCATGTGGGTGTGTGTGAAACGAAGCTTCGTACGCCATTGGTCACGTGATTTTGATAGAACGACTCAAGCATTGATACAAAGCTTCACTGAAAATCTTTATTTATTTTTTTTTGACACTCGCCTCAGAGCTTTGGTGTCCCGGCTAACATCATTAGTTATCTGCCCTGTTGCTCATTTGTATTGTTCGCCCATGTGTTTGACCTTTTGCCTGTTATATGGATTACGATTCTGAATTGTCCCAATAAAGCTGCATGTGGATCTTCAACCCAAGTCTCGGTGCAGTACGTAACAGAAGACTTCATCATTATGGATCCAGCAGTCACCCTTGTCCACATTCACCAAGGTCCACTCCACATACCTACCTGTACTTACCCGCTTCAAGGATTCCTTACCCGAACTCTGTCATCCGTCTTCAGTCATCTATCTTCAGCCACCTGTCATCCGTCTACAGCCTGCTCCTCTCTCTCTCCGTTCATCTACAAGACACAGACCAGTATTATCATCCAGCTAAGTCCTTCATCCATTCTGTCTCTCTGCCACAAGCTCACCTGTCTGCATACCTGTTCGGATCCGTGCCACTGCTCAATAAAACTGTTTACGTATCACTTACTTGTCTACTTCCCTCTGTATTGTGAGACAATCATTTGTTCAAATTGTAGTTCAGATCTTGTCAATCTACATTCGCAATTTTTTGATTTTTTTTATAAACAGCCCTTTTTTGAATCTGAAATTTTCAAATATCAAATAAGCCAGAAAATGTGTCAGTTAAATTTATGATGCCCTTTATTTTTGTTTTTATTTAGTTACTCATGTGTTTTATTTAGGTCTGTCTTGAACATTTGCTGAATTGTTTCATCAGTTTGAACTTTAGATAATAGATGGCATCAATAAAGTACTTTATTTGCGAATGACCATTCAAAAAAAAGAAGAGGAAACGCAAACAAGGTGGAGACATTCGTTTCAAAGGCGTGCTCCACAGTAAATCTACTCACACGCCCCAAAGTGCAGGCGTTATAGTATGGAAGCAGATCAGTAGAGGAAAGCAGGGGAAAGCAAGAACTGATAAGAATGTAAATTTGTACCTTGAAATGCAATGTAAGTCGCTTTGGATAAAAGCGTCTGCCAATTGCATAAATGTAAATGTAGTATCAATAATAATTTCTGCAAAAAAAACATGATTCACACATGCGTAGACGATTTCACATGCATGAAACAAAATTCACGTGCGTGAAAAAAAAAACTATATTCACAAAAAGCAATTCATATGAGCAATATTTTTTTCATATATATTCATAAAATACATTTCACAGATGCAAAACACAATTCGTAGATATACAACTGTGCACAAAAACCATACGAGTTTATCCTTGAATGTGAATGTGCAAATCGTCATTCACGTCTGAATCACCTTGGATTTGTGTGTGTGTTTTTGAGAATTTCCTGGCAGCGCTCTCCTCCTACACGGATCAGTCGTACTCTTTAGCCAACCAGATTTAAGCTTATCAATCAAATTAATCAGCATCATGTGAGGGTGTGCCTACCTGCATGTTACATCATCAGCTTTCGACCACAGTTCATGGCTAAGCAGAGGTATGTGCTGTTGATCGGTTCATTTCTCTGTGTTTACTGAAGTTAAAGAAGTTAGAGATCAGTGACAATGGGACAATTTGATCCAGACTTATCGGTGCTAGGCCTGTGATTTACATGAATGAATCCAATAGGTTAAAAGCTTTCTGAAGCTTAGAATGAATAAGTCATCGTGATTTCGTCCAGACGCCACAACTACCTTGTAACTTGCATCCTCAATAAACAAGCTACAGTTAGTCCTAAATGCAGCTGCTAGAGTTCTTACAAGTTCAAGAAAATATGATTATATAACACCTAATTTATTATCTCTACACTGGTTACCTATTATGTTCTGTATCAATTACAAAGTATTGCTACAGACCTATAAGGCCCTGAATGGGTTAGCTCCTGTGTATTTAACTAATCTTCCATCGCCTTACAATCCATCACACACTCTAAAACGTTTAACTATGATTTACTAAAAAAATTTGATGAAAAATGTTTACACTTAAAAATATTGATTCAATTTTAAAGCATTGAAATCAATTACATACACTGTATGAACTGAGAAAAAAATAAGGTAGGCTACATTAACAAAAACAATTGAGTAGAAATAATTGGGGGAAAAAATTTAAAAAACAATTTTTATCAGTAATATTAACTGTTTTTATTTATGAGTAATATTAACTTTTATATTTCCTATAAACCTTTGTAAAAATATTCCATACAACCACATGTATACATGACATTGGCCTTTATTGTTGATGAGTACAGCAATACAGCATATTTTATACTGTTTTAACATACATATACATACAATATCACCTGCATTTAAAGTGAAGTAAAAATTAAACGATCAAGTATGTTTTTTGTTTTTTTCCCCCATTTTTCCCATTTTTTCTTTTTCTTTTAATATGTCTTGCCACACTGGGACAAGCTGGGATGATTCAGAGTCAACCACAAACATGGAAAAACTAGAAAAGTAAAGTACATTCTTGACATTTGTTTCTCAACTTATAACTTCCAGTCAGTATTTTCAAAGACGCTTCTGATCTTTCATTCCTGAGAAAGGTGAGAAGTTTCTTTGAAACTCAGGAAAGATGTTTAGGGTGTTGCAAAAGACACTGGTAACACTTTATAATAACTGCACGCTATTAATCATTAGTTAAGCATTAGTAAACAGTTAATTCATCATTTATAAAGCATTAATACATTAATAAGCAGTTTATAAATACAGTTATAAATGCTGTATTCTTGATTTATAAGCATGTCTATAATGTGTTTAATAATTGTATTTTCTTAATTTATTAATGATCACTTTATCATTTTTAAATGAAGTATTGCATTATTTACAAACCGGTTATTTAGGAGTTGTCAGTGGCTAATAAGATCACTTAGAAAGTGTAAGTAAATGTAGTAGATTCAGGTAGTTATAAAGCATTTAGTAGTGGTCAGTTAACTATGTTTGTGAGCTAATCTAAAGTGAGGACTAGTTATGCTTTGTAAAGCATTTATAGAGGAGATTTAAAGACTCAGTTTTCTTCTAAACAGAAAAAGTAAACAAATACAACACAGCGATACAGAACATAAAAATATTAACAGCCTTTAAATCTTCTTTATAAACGCTTTACAAAGCATAACTAGTCCTCACTTTAGATTAGCTCACAAACATAGTGAACTGACCACTACTAAATGCTTTATAACTACCCGAATTAACCCTGAATTACAGTAGAAATACATGTTAATAAACCATTTATTAACACACTAAGTAACTATTACTATATGTCTGAATAATATGTATTTAAACAGTTTATTAATAATTTACTTACACTTTCTAAGTGATCTTATGAACCACTGACAACTCCTAAATAACCGGTTTGTAAATAATGAAATACTTCATTTAGAAATGATAAATTGATCATTAATTAAGTATGAAAACACAATTATTAAACACATTATAGATATGCTTATAAATTAAGAATACTGCATTTATAACTGTATTTATAAACTGCTTGTTAATGTCTATTAATGCTTTATAAATGATGAATTAACTGTTTACTAATGCTTAACTAATGATTAATAGCGTGCAGTTATTATAAAGTGTTACCAAGACGCTTAACACATGATTTCTCTCTCCCTCTCTCTCTCTCTCTAAAGGGTGTGGTGTTCTTGCTTTTTAACATCTTTTGAGAAATACTTTGTTGGAATTTGAAGGAAAACATGCTTTATTTCTGTAAATGGTAGGGAAAAGACTGCAATCAGAAAGAGAGATAGATTGCATAATATCTTAAAGGGCTGTGTTGGGGAAAAATTTCAAATTATAATAAAGAAAAATGAACACAACAGGTAATAATCGCTTCTATTATCTCTGAGTAAATATTCTAGAATAACATGTAGGAGAGCTCTCTTGCAGTGAGCTAGAGTGTGAGACAGAAAGAGGTTTGAGCCACTGTCATCAGCCAGTGGTCCATGCATATCAACTGTCACTAAAAATCTGTGGTAAAACGTGAGGAAATGCTAGATTTTTTTATAGCTGTCAAAGTTAAAATCTAATGAAATACTCTGACACCTTATTTCTGTCCTTTCAAAAGTAACTGAATGCCCTGCTACATATACAGTATTAGCCTACTATTAAATCTAACAGATGCTAACATTGTCTTCAATTGTACCTCTGCTAAAGGGTTTCATGACCCTTTAAAGAAAAACAACTTGTTCCATGAATCAGTGGAAACTTGCCCACGTCTGCAGAACATATTCCCCAATTGATCTAGAATGTGTTGGGTTAAATTTATCTCTTGCACCTCAGATGTCTCTCACATTAATAGTCTTATATCGACCACCATCTGCTAACATAGACTTTTATGACAAGTTCAAGGAAATGTTAAAGCACTGTGATTTTAAAAAGGAGGTTATAGTGATGGGTGATTTAAATCTACACTGGGACGATAACAGTACAAGGGAAAAACTGCAGCAAATTATGGATGGATTTAATCTTGTCCAGATGGTTAAAGGACCGACACGGATCACAAACAATTGTAGCACCTTAATTGACTTAATCTTCACCAATCATCCGGAACGGATCACAAAATCGTACAATATGTTAACTGGTCTTTCAGATCATAACATGGTGCTGATAACAAGAAAATTAACCAGAAAACGATTTGCAGCTTATTCCGGAAAAAAGGAGTTCATTGGCATTCCAAGGAGCAAACAGGAACAATTTCACACAGCAATAAGAAATATGAACTGGGACACTTTATTATTGGACAATGAATTGGAAATAATTAGTCAGAAATTCACTGAATGCTTACAAACTAAAATTTATGAATTTGCAGTGACAATTAAACATAAAACCAGAAAGTGTTATTTTCCCTGGCTCAGTGATGATATCAAACAATTAATGAAAGACAGAGACAATGCCCTTAAAAAAGCCATAAAATCAAAACTATCTTGTGAGAGACAAAAATTTGCTTCGTTACGGAATAAAGTGACAAGACAACTACGAAAAGCAAAGGCAGATTTTTTTATCACAATTATTAAAAACTGTCATGGAAACTCAAAAGCGATTTGGGAACAGATCAATAAACTAACAGGTAAAACTTCTTCTAGTAATAATTCAATACAGCTAAAGAACAATGGCATGCTTCTGCAGGATCCATCTGCTGTGGCACAGACAATAAGCAAGTATTTTGTTGATTCTGTGGATACCATAGCCAAAAGTTTTCCTGTGAAATATAACAACTTACCTGTCATTTGTTCAGATTTGTTAATTGAGCCCCCACTATATCCTAAATCTGTATCCATATCCGATGGAAAAGGCAATTACACAGCTTAAGTCTTCAAGAGCAAAAGACGTGTATGGGATGGACACATTCATGCTAAAACAAATAGGTCAGTCAATTATGGGTCCACTAACACATATCATTAATGTGCCACTAGATCAAGGGAAACTTCCAAGTCATGGAAACTTGCTAGTGTTATTCCTATATTTAAAGGTGGTAACTCCCTTCTTGCATCTAATTACCGACCTATTAGCATTTTGCCAACAGTATCTAAAGTTTTTGAAAAACTGGTTGCTAAACAAATCACCAATTATCTTAATTGCAGCTCTTTTCCTTTGCATTCAATGCAGTTTCGATTTAGGGCTAATCGTTCTACAGAGACAGCAACATGTTATTTTCTGGAAAAGGTTAAATCAAATATGGACAAAGGAGGGATAGTGGGAGCAATTTTTTTTAGATCTTCGCAAAGCATTCGATACAGTTAACCACTCAGTTTTACTGCACAAACTTCATGCATTTAATTTTTCCTCAAAATGTATTATCCTTATTAATTCATACCTTTTATCTCGTTCACAAAGTGTAAGAATGGACCAATATAATTCTACCCCCTTACTATTATCAACTGGTGTTCCACAGGGTTCAGTTCTACGTCCAATTCTTTTCAGATTATACATTAATGAATTACCATCTTTGTATAAGAACTGTGACACTTTGATGTGTGCAGATGACACAGTTATCTTGTCCTATGGAAAATCCACAGAGGAAGTTGCCTCAAAACTAACAGAGGCCATGTCATTGATCTCAGTCTGGCTTGAGCAAACCTGTCTGCACTATAAAAACTAAAGGAGCCTCAAATATCCTGTCGGATACTCAAGGAACTTCCAAATGTAATTTAAGTGCCTCAAAGCTCTTTCTCCTATAGTAGGGTTACTGGAGGAGCATTGACAATCTTTGAGGTTCTTGCTGGAACTTATGGGATCCTTTAAGCAATTTATATTTAGTTCAGCGGTTCTGGAGTCACCTTTTCATTACCATGAGACCTCGAAGTGCTTTGGGGGAAAATAGAGGAACTTGAATGCGATAAAAGGGTTACTGGAAGATCTTTTAACATTTAAGTGGTTCCTTGAAGATCTCTTATGTTAAAGCCAGAATCTGGAGGAACCCAATGGTTCAGTGAGGCCAGAATAAGGTTATTAATATCCTATTATTATTATTATTATTATTATTATAGGCTACTGAAGTTTGATTCAGTATACATACCCAGGTGAAAAAGACGTAGGCTACTATTAAATGTATTAAAAATGTACTTGAGTGTGTTTTTAGTATAGGCCTAAAATACAAATATACTTTAGTAGCCTACGTCTTTTCACCTGGGTAGCTTACATTTATTTAGTATCTAGGCCTATTTTATTGATTAATTTAAACCTTAAACTACAACACTAAATAATAATAATATTAATAATATGAAGAAGAAGAACCAGGAGGAGAAAAGTTTTAAGTTAAAAGTTTTATTCTGTCACGAAACTGCTGCTCTCTCCTCTGCTGTCGTCGCTTCAGTGATGCTCGCGCTGCTCGCGCGCATCAAAGCTCAGCTGATCGACATCGGGTTTGAATTGAAAGTAACGGCTCCTCTCATCAAAGCTTCCGCCGTTTGTTCGGCTCTCCGTTACAAGGTTTGTAAACTCGCCAAATAAATATAAATACAGAGTCTACTCACTATATATTTAATCACACATATATATAAACTAAATTTATTATACAATACTACGTTTTTACAGTGTTTACCACTCGTTTATTGCACAGTATCTGGTATGAAGGTTTTAGCCGCGATGCTAGATACGTTGATCTAATGAACAAATGGAAATTATTGACTTATTGTCTTAGATTGATTTAGTCATTCAATTCAACATATTCTGTACAACTGTGTCTTAAAATTGCTGATATAGCCTAACTAATTTAGCTGATTCCTGCTGTTGTCATTGGCGTTTGTTATGAATAACAAAAGCAGGTTAATATAGTTTGGTCTGTTTTTGTTTAGCCTAACTTTACTTACTTGCCCTCATTCTCTCAAATACCATTTTAAAGCCATTTACTGGTCAATAAATATTTGTGAATAATCAGCTTTGTTCTTTTGTTTCCCCAGAACAACCAGTACATTTCTAAAATAATCTGAACATTTCAGTGGCAACATTGAATTACAGTAAGTTACCTATACATCACATGCTTTATTACTATGAACATTCTCTGTGTGAAATTGTATTGTTTGACTGTGTACTTGTGTTTTTTTAATCAGTTATTCTCTGAAAATCTTCCCTCATGCTCTCAAATCTCATTCATGTTACTCAGAAAAATAATATCACAGGTTTGGCGCCAATAATGCTATGCATTTTTTCTTATATCTGTATCATTTGCATTTGAATATAAGACATTTTAACTCTGAATTAACTTAAAGTTTAGTCTTTTTCGACAAAAAAAAAAAGAGGAAAAAGCTATTATATGGCTTCAGAAGACTTACAACACAACCCATAACACATGAGTTGCGAACTCATTGATTATTTTTAGGATCTTGGGACATTTTTGGAGCTTAACCATTTTTACATAAATTGTTGCATTGAATTGAACTACACAAGTGTACATAAGAATGGTTTCATGAATGATTTACACAATTTCTTTCTGCTTGTTTCATGCAGTGAAATTGAATGGTGACAGGGGTTGCATTATGCCTGAGATCTGCTTTTGGGTTCCACAGACAGAAAGTCAAACAGGTTTGGAACGTCACAAGACTGAGGAAATTATTTAAATTTGACAACTATCACTTTAATAACCTTATTAACAGTAAATGTTGTACTTTGCAGGGATCTCGGTAAGCTGAAATACAAGTTTGAACAAGAATAAAAATCCTGGATAAAAAGGATAAAAATAAAAAGTGCCTGGACCATCCACCAGAAAAGAGGAAAAACAAACGGAAAACGAATCTGCTGTACCTTTTCACTTTTCTAACTATTTAAGTACCTCACATGTCCCTTGTGAAGATTTTATTATTGATTGCATTTTATGTTGCAGCGAGTAAAGGTGCGGTCACATTTTTGAATTTCGTGAAATTACACGGGCAAAAAAGTCCATTGATCATTGTCAGCAGTGTAGTGACGTAATGTATGAAGCACAGCTCACACAGGAGTCACTTTCAAGCAGCTTTCTGTTGGTCAAATCTAGCGAATTCCAGTAACCAACTTGGTCCCATAGGCCCCGTTCACACTGCAGGCAAAAATGGCCCAAATCTGATTTTTTGGGGGTCAAGTGACCAGGTCAGACTTCTTCATAGGTAGTGTGAACACACAAATCTAGCCCAGATCTGATTTTTTCAAATCAGATTTAGACCACATACATATGTGGTACTGAATCAGAACCATATCTGATTTTTTTCAATGCGACCGCAGTGTGAACAACCAAGGCGGATTTGATGCGACTTTTACGTCAATCTACGTCGACATTTGTCACAATTATGCGCCGGCGAAGCCTTACACACAACAGACACAGACAGTAGCCTAACATTAAATACTTGACTAGATATGGAGAACAGCGATGGAGCAAGTCAATGGAGGGAGAGTGAGGTGTTAGACCTAATTAGGATATGGGGAGATACTTCAATTCAAGCTAAACTAGAAGGATCCTACCGTAACCGCTCCGTTTTTGAAAAAATTGCACACGAAATGGAAGAACGGGGACACAGGAGAACGTGGCTGCAGTGTCAAAGAAAGGTGAAGAGTCTTAAAAGTACATTTAAAGAAGCAAATGATTCTAACAACCGAAGCGGTCGTGGTCGCATCACTTGCCCATTTTATAACAAAATTAGCCGTGTTATGGGCGATAAACCCAGCTGTCAGCCGTTGGAGCTGCTGGATAGCTACGAAGCAGGTGAAGAGGAGCCTGAAACTCCGAGGAGTTCGACAGACAGCCTGGATATAGATGGCGAGACAGGTAACCAGGGATGGAAATTAGCACCCGCCACCAGCCAAATGCGGGTGATTTTGTGTTGTGGCGGGTAAACTCGCTTCACCTACCGGCCACCGTGGCGGGTAAATAAAAATAGCATACTGTTTCACATGGACGGCGGACACTTTTAGAGGAGGCACACCTTCAAAAAAATGTGGCGTTACATCGAAGGTCAAAAAACGTTTTTTTTAAAGAACGATGGAGAAAAGCAGACAATGGGGAGTCCCGAGATTGGTTAGTTTACGACGAGACAAGGTGGGCCTTAAATTAAAAACGTTAAATTAAAACCGTTATTCAATCACTGTTTAACCTAATAAAAATGACTGATAAAATAACAGATTAAAATATAAAATAAAATATAGATTTTAATAGCTTGATGCTCTTTAAATATTTTGTTGCATTGTAAAAAGTGTCGGTGCATAGGACGGACCTACCCGCGATCGCTCTCCATGGTTCTGACCAAAGAAGAGCGCTTTGGAATCTCCATTACGCATCATAACGTTGTCTCTTAGTGCGCTACGAAGACTCTTGAGGTATAACTTAACTAAAGGTACCTATACTACCACTAAAGGTATAGCCTACCATTGCTAGGCGTCTTCAGGGATATCATCCACTCGCGAGGCAGAGGCGCTGGCGCCCTCCCAGCAACGGCGCTGTTCGCCGAGAAAGATATGATACATCATGAGATGCGCAAATATGTCTGGAGACATGACATGTAAGACATGATTTTGACCACTTCATTGAGTTTTGTTTTGTAGAAAGACTCTTTTTAAAAGATTTTCGTTTTGTATAAATTGTATCTTAATTTTGATCAATGTTTTATCAACGAATTGCCTGTATTTAATAAATATATGAAGAAAATATATAGCAGACAATGTAATAAGGCGCCGGCATGATCACTTGCATTGCATGTGAACTGGAGGGCGCCGAAACTCAGCTTGTGCCTCACAGAGTTGAGAAATATAGGCTATATATTATAGAAAGCTTGAAATGTCTACTTTTAAACGAAAATATTCAAAACCAAAAGAAATAGGCTCTCTGATTGTGAAATCCATATGAAATGTGCATTTCTCTCTGGCGTTCATGGCGAATCCGCAAAACACTAGTTTATTAATAAATAATTAAATGTCTCCTTGCTATTTTAGACACATTCATTTTCATTACTTTTACCGGTTCTTGGTGGTAAGCTTTATGCGTGCGGTCGTGCGCTTGAGTGCGGCTATATTACGTAAACGCGCATCCTAGGCTATAGCCTATTTAAGCATAATCAAAATAATATACAGGGGCGATTTGTCCACGAATGGCTTAAATGAACAACAACTAGTCGACTAGAATTTTTTTTAAGTCGGAGGCAGCCCTATTCCACATATTTTCGAACCAGGATCAGGCCATTCTGGGTTGAGCGAGCGACCTTGCGGAATGAGCGAGCGGAGCGGAATATTCAGAAATGCGCTCTCCACTCACGAGCTCTGATCGGAACAAACCCGTCTGCTGAATTTGCGCAGAAACATCAAGATAGACATAACCAGCTTTTTCAAAAAATTAAAAATGTTAAACTAAACATTTAGACTATTTTAGCACAAATTATGATCTTATTGACGATTTTTGTATAGTTCTTGACAAAATTAGAATATATTAAACGTTTTTTTATTTTTTTTTATTTTTTTTAAGACAAGTTTTGGGTGGGCCTGTTGAAAAGTGAAGTGGGTGGGCCTACTAACGCACCCATAATGCCTTGCCTGGTGTGTGTATAAGAACGAAAGAGAAAATGTCAGTATTTAATTGAGACTTGAGATTAAATAAACTGCTTAAGTTTTGTAGATCATCATCTTGTAGTATTAATTTTCACATGCAGTTACACATTGTAGGTTAAAAACAAGAAAGTGGCTGGTAAAAACATTGAGTGGCTGGTAGATTTTTAAATCCACCAGCCACAGTGGCCTGTGGACAAAAAAGTTAATTTCCATCCCTGCAGGTAACGTTATGTTTTCAGTATTGACATACATAACCTACGCATATACACATTTTACACATATTCGACTTCCGGGCGCTGCACTGTGGCTCCCCTGCTGCCTCTCGTGTTTGGCATTTAATTGTTTGTTTATTTGTTCGTTATCGTGAGTGTTACATTTCCTGTATGGTCTAACTCCACACTGCACTAAAGGCAATCATGGACTTGGCTTATTGGTGTAAGATCGGACTGCTTATAGTGATTTTAAAACACTGTATCGCCCATGGATGTGATCATGACCATGTTACCGGCGTGGCGGGTGAAATCCAATATAGTAAAGATTTCCTCCTACTGATACGTGATCGTTTATTTACGGATCATGCAGCCGTAGTAAACTCCATTCCGAACTTCCTGAGGACTAACCCGAAGAAATGGACTGTACGGACAAAGCGCAAAAGAGGATCAAAAGCGGGCACTCGGCGAAGATTAAGGAAATTGAAAAACAAACTCTCTCTGCCCGTTACGCTGCTCATTAACGCTCAGTCCCTAAAATCGAAAAACTGACGAGCTGACTGCAAATATCCGCTACCTGCATGAGTACCGTAGTGCCTGTGTCATGGCTATCACGGAGACATGGTTGGACAGCGGCATCATATCCAGCGAGGTGGGACCCCTCGGTTTCTCTGTGTTCAGGACTGACCGGGACACTACAATCACGAAGAAGACCCGTGGGGGCGGGGTCTGCCTACTCATCCGGGACGAGTGGTGTCGCACAGTGGTGGTGAGAGAGAGTTTGTGTACTCCTGATATTGAACTGCTGTGTGTCTCTCTTCGTCCCTTTTATCTGCCCAGAGAGTTCCCTCAGATATTTTTTACTGTCGTATATATTCACCCAAAGGCAAATTTTGACAGATCACTTGACATTATTTTTAATTTCTCCCACAAGCTTGATCTACTGTCTCCGGATGCCCCTAAGTTTATTTTAGGAGATTTTAATAATTGTCCTGTGAAAAAGTGCTTACGCACTTATTATCAGTATGTCAACTGTCCCTCCCGGAAAAATACGTTTTTAGACCTATGCTATGGAACTGTCAAAGACGCTTACTCGTCATCATTGCTTCCACCATTAGGGGCATCTGACCACAATGTGGTTTATCTCCGACCTACATATCAGAGGCTCCTGCAAAGGGAGAAGCCCCAAGAACACTCAGTTCAAGTATGGAATGATGACAGTATTATGGCCCTGCAGGGTTGTTTTGATTGCACAAATTGGGACATTTTTAAATGCCTTGATATAAATGAACAAGTGGAAACAATATCTGAATACATACATTTTTGTGTAGATTCAGTCATTCCCATAAAAACCATTAAAGTATTTCCAAACGACAAGCCCTGGATCTCCAATAAATTAAAGCATTTCATAATTGAAAAGAAAAAAGCATGCAGGAATCAGGATGATATAGCCAAAAGGGACATTCAAAGACAGATTAAAAGACAAATAAAGCTGGATAAGTACAGGTACAGACAGAAGATTGAGGCAACCTTGGTGTCAGGCAATTCTCGTGAGGCATGGCAGGGGATTAAGACCATGACCAATGTCCCCCACAAGGGCAGGGGGAATCCTTCCCTGATTATGCATGGAGGTGAGGGACTGGAAAGGGCAAACCAGCTTAACGCCTTCTTCTGTCGTTTTGAGAGCGACAGCGGTGCTAATCTGTCTCTGCTGACCCCTCCATCCTCTGCTTCTGCATCTGTATTAAATATCAGACAACTAGATGTCTTTCACTTTTTTAGACGTTGTAATCCACGGAAAAGCCCTGGCCCTGACAAAATCTGTGGTAATATCCTAAGGCACTGTGCAGAACAGTTAGCACCTGTGTTCACTGACATTTTTAACTTTTCTCTTAATCTCTGGATAGTCCCCATCCTGTGGAAAACATCTACCATTGTACCTGTGCCAAAACCGCCAAGACCCACAGAGTTAAATGATTTCAGACCAATTGCATTGACATCATTAGTCATGAAGTGCCTGGAACGCCTGGTTAAGCGGTACATTATATCACAAACCCACCATCTTATGGACCCCTTGCAATTTGCTTATCAGTCCTCCAGGGGGGTGGACGATGCAATTCTGACATTAATGCACCTTTTGCATACTCATCTTGAGAAACCAAAGACCCATGCTAAGATCCTATTTGTGGACTTTTCATCTGCTTTTAATACTATGCAACCTAAGATACTTGCAGACATTTTAGCCAGTGAATTCTCTCTTAATACAGGTATTATTTATTGGATCATGGATTTCCTTACCAGTAGAGTCCAGCGGGTTAGAGTGGGTTCGTTTCTGTCTGATGTGAAGACAACATACATAGGCTCTCCACAAGGGTGTGTTTTATCTCCTTTATTATTTATTTTATATACAAATTCATGCACTAGCACTTTTCAAAACAGGCACTTTATTAAATATGCAGATGACACGGCTCTTGTGAGTCTGCTACAGGATGGGGAGGTAGATCATGGGCCAGTTTTAGACTCTTTTTTAGAATGGTGCAATAAGTCATACTTAATTTTAAATACCAATAAGACCAAAGAAATGTCCATAGATTTTAGAAAGTCACAGCAAACAATCGATACTTTCATCAATGGGGAGATCATTCAGGTCGTTACAAACTATAAATATGTTGGCATTGTACTGGACAACAAACTTAAATGGGACTCTTGGACTGATCTTCTGCACACTAAAACACAGCAAAGAATGTACTTCCTAAAGAAACTGCTTGTTTTTAATGTCAATAACAAAATGCTTCAGATGTTTTATACTGCTTTTATTGAAAGTGTTTTAACTTGCTGTATCATTTGTTGGTTCGGAAATGCCACACAAGCACAGAAAAACATAATCAGAAAAACAGTCACCACTGCTAGCAAGCTGCTTGGGATAACATTACCAACCATTGAACACATCTACAAAGACAGAATGTTGAAAAAAGCCAATAACATTGTATGTGATCACACACACCCATTAGCAGCCCATTTTAATCTACTACCATCTAGGCGTCGTTTCTGCCCACCTCTTATGACCAAGAACAGATCCAAATTTTCTTTTGTACCACAAGCCATTAAAGCCTTAAATCAATTGAAATAAGCTATCTGTTCGGCTGGCATTGTTAGACCAAAGGGTGTATAGTGTATTATAGTGTTTTTTGGTGTATTTTAGTGTTTGTAGTGCCTTGTATTGTTTGTGTCATATGTTTGTCATGTATTGCCTTGCGACTGCGCCGCAAACCCAATTGCCCCACGGGGACAATAAAGTTCTTCTACTATACTGTTGAAAGAGACTAGTGTTCACAGAATAAACGAGTCAGTCAGCTGCTCCCAGTTTTCTTTGCACAACTGGGAAACACACCAGAGAAGCAGAGACTTGTACCCTTTACGTGACTGTCGCTCCAAACACTCATGAAAGTGCGTATCTATATCACAAATTTAATTTCTCGTACCATTTAAACTGGCAATTTTTTTTATTATTATTATTCTTTTTGTGTGTGTGTGTGGATATGCACACTGGATTAGTGTGCGTGTGTATTACACGCAATAAAGTGCATATTATAAACGCAAAAACAAATTAAGGCGTATAAATGGCACGATAAATTTAATTTCTGGTAACCGTTATAGATACGCACTTTAATGAGATCGGGCTCGACATTCAAAAATGTACAGTCTATCTACGATCTGATCCAGTGCACTGGTAACCTGGCTCATAACCAAATCTCATATTATAACTTATAAGGAGGGGAGCTACCATGTTATCCTCATCTTCTCAGGGTAACGTGTGTGTGTTGAGGGTGTTAAGTAAATTGGTAACGTGAAACAGCTCATAATATTTGCAATGAATACATCACATTATAGCAGTACATGATATGTTTGCTTGCACCAGATGATACAAGCACAGAGTCACTCCCATCTGCATCTTCTGCACCTTCTGTGTCTTCTGCACCTTCTGTGTCTTCTGCACCATCTACATCTGGAGAAAGCTCATCAGCTGCAGGCATTACAGAGACCACTGGAAGAAGCACAACAGCCACCAAGTCCTCTGGAAGTAAGAATCATCATGTTTTTATCAGGCTGTTGCTACTTCGCTAACCCATCCATTACTGTTTTTGGATTCTGCTATTACTGTACTGTATTACTGCTAAGTTTTTACTTATACTCATGTCTACCCTCCAAGCATAACTGTTTATTTTTTTAATTATGGCCAATGGCCAAACACTTTCTCCTCTTTCTTACAGCTACATCTGCCAAGAGCAGGAAAAGGAAGACCAAGATGGAAGCAACACTGGAAATCTTCGCAGTGCCCTCAACAATACAGACGACACTGAGCTTCAATTGAAAATGCAAGCAGCACAGCATGAGCATGAGCTCAAAATGCTCTCAATGTTCACACAGTTTCTTGCAAGGTCAAATTCCCCATTTCCACCTATCTACCAAGCACCAGTCCAGCCCTCACAGTACAACCCAAGACAACTGCCGCCTCAACCTACCTTTTACAACTTTACTCAGCCCCCGAAATTTAGCATGGGTTCACCTCAGCCGCCACCATGTAACGAGACAACCAACCAGCCTCTATCTTTTCTGCAAGATCTGGCTCAACCTTTCACCCATCCCCCTGCACATCCTCCAGATCTACCTCAGTCCTTCAGCCAGGTGTCAGCACACCCTCAAGGTCCAGTTCAGCAGCCTTTCAGCCAGACCTCAGGACATCCACCATTCTACCGACCTCCAGATGATGAGGAAAAGTAAATCAGATCCAATATTGTGAATTGCTTTCAGTATTGTTGGTCAATCTATGCAAAGTGTATACATCATTATAAAGATTAATAACAGGTCAGATTATATTTGACAGTTTGATTTCAGGTTACAATTTGAACGTTATGTAGCGTTACTAAACCAAAAGAGACTTGCACTATAGAAGAATAATTTTTATTTTGAGTTTTCAGAGTAATTATTCAAAGCAGAACATGGAAGTTAGCAGGTTTTCTTATTTTTTAGCCAAGAAAAATTCTTGTGTGGAAACTAATTTTACAGGGATGCATTTCATTTTTATTTTATTTTTTTTTCAGAACAAAACTGACCATTTCATCATTAGTATTGAAAACAGTTTTTTTTGTTGATCCACACTTTGAGAATGTTATGTTTAAACATTGTCAAATAAAGTTTCTTATGTGAATCAGCGTTGGCTGTAAAAAAAACTCTGTCAGTGCCTCTCTGACTCTTGTTGGCTCAGCAGCATCTTGTGCCCCTCCTTCTGCAATCCTGTTGTCCTGAAGAATAGCTTGAGCAGGTCCCTCGTAGGCCTCACCATGCTTCTCACACACATTGTGGAGAGTGCAGCATGCACTTATGATGGTAGGGACAGTGGAGATGTCCACGTCCAGCCGTTTCCCCAGGCATCTCCACCGCCCCTTCAATCGGCCGAATGCACATTCCACCGTCACCCTGGCTTTGCTGTGTCGCTCGTTAAAGTACCGTTGCTGCTCTGTCAGGTTCCCTGTGTCAGTGTACCCTTTAATAAGCCAGCTCCTCATGGGGTATGCCGGGTCACCCAGCAGCATGATCGGTACTTGGACACCGTTGATCTCCACTGTGTCCTTTGGAAAATAAGAGAAGTTGAATTTATTAGATGTTATAATATGTTTCTTGAAACATTTTAATGTCTTTTATACTAAGATGGTACTGTTTCCAAATAGGATTTGAGTGTGTGTACGTATACATGTGTGCATGATTGTTCTAGAACAACTTACTGGTGGAAAAAGCTCCCCTCTCTCCTGCCATTGCAAAGACACAGGAATTCCTAAGAACCCTGGCATCATGGACACTTCCAGGCCATCCCGTGTAGATGTTGGTGAAACTGTTATGGGGACAATTGATGTGTTATTTTATAATTTTGTCCATGTAAACAATTATGAAAAGAAACACAAATCAGTTATTACTGCACTGTGAAACATTTAAATATAGGCTCATTTTTAAATGATCGGTAGGGGGTTGCAAAACAAAGATGGTTACTGTAAACACAGAGGGGCTATCATATTTTAATATCAGTAGGGCTAATGACAAGCCATACTATGACAAACCGTTTTAACATTTAATCATTGAAACCCACCAGTCTAAATTTTCATGCTAGTACTTATTTTTTTAGATACTAGTATCTATTCCATTAAGTACTAGTACGTATTTATTTAGCTAATGAATAAGTAGTACTTAATGGAATAGATAATATCAAAAAAAATAAATGCTAGCATGAAAATAGAGACTATAGATTTAAATGATTAAATGTCAAAGCGGCTTGCCATACCACATAATTGTATCACAAGGCAGCATTATTTAACTATTTTATAAACATAAATCAGACTTTTCACTCACTGACGGCTAACACTAAAAAAAGATGAAAGATTATAGATTATTTTCATAATTGTAGAAGGCTTACCAGAACTGATGCCAGGGACAGAATGCCATCCTTTGCGATTGAAGTAGTCGACGTGATTTTCTTCTGGGGCAATGATGGGGATATGACTCCCGTCAATTGCTCCAGCGCACTGTGGAAAACCACACCTCATTTGGAAGCCTTGTAGGACCTCCCAGAGGGCGTCTCCTTCGGGCAGTTTTATGAACTCGGGCATGAGGACTTGGCGCACGGCCTTGCAAAATTCGTGCACAATCGCGCACACAGAAGACCTGGCAATGCCAAACAGGTTACCCATCGTGCGGTAACTGACCCCCGTTGCCAGCCAATACAGCCCAACTCCTACACGTTTCCGCACGGAGATGGGTCGCCTAAATTGAGTGTCCTGCCGTAGGAGTCTTGAGGAGAGGCGCTGACAGATATAATCAAAAGTTGCCCTCGACATCCTAAAGTTTTCAAAAAACAGCGTCTCAGTGAAACTATTCACATCACATTCCCACCACTCCTGGCTTCGTCTACGCATCCACACAGACCTCTGTAGTGAATTTGCTGCCATAAACCCGAAAAAGGCAAAAATGGCCAATTTTGCTCTCTTTCTCTTCGTTCTTCTCCTCCTCAGCACCTGCTCATTAATGTTACGGCTTCCATTACACAAACATTTTGAAATAAATGCGAATATGCTTACTTCCTCCATAATCTCCCGAACCGCGTGCTGCGTCTGATGTCATTGTTATTGTTCTTTTGCGCATGCGGGTTAGTTTGAAACCTCAAACAGTTCACACTGCAATCAGATATAGGTCACATTGTAAAAGGTAATGTGAACAGCCAATCAAAAAATCGGATCTGAGCAAAAAATCTGAATTGAGCATTAAGACTTGCGGTGTGACATTTTTGACCACAAACGAAATTGCTGATCGTGTGGATTCTTATTGAAATGACTGGAATTCTACTTCTCCATCTCTACCTCTACTTCCTCTATCTTGTTTCATGAGAATACTCAACAACCATTTATGAACACTGTTGATTCAAGTCACACATTTAAGCTTTTCAAAAGGCATAGTGTACATTACAGTCTCCAGTCTCACGGCATCCCAGACTTCAACACTTTATGATTCAAAATAGCTGAATAACTAATCATCAGAGATTTCTGTATAGAGATAAAGGTTAGGATCCATGTTTCCATGCATTTTGTTGAAATGTCTTTTCTTGTATAGCCTATTGCATATACTTGGTTGATTATTCATGTTGCTTATGTGTTATACTATTTTTTTGTGTATTCATTGATCTATAGTTAGCTTTTTTTCCCATGTGTATGGAAGTGTATGTATAAAAATGAATATAAAATATGTAATAAACATTTCTTATTTTGTATTTGGTTCAATTTGTTTATTATAATAGAAGTCAAAGGTAACCATAGTTACAACATGAAATTAAATATTTTAAAAAAATGAAATTTGGTTCCTGGAGGCACCCAAAGTGGTTCCACACAGTGCCTAATATAAGAGTTCCTCAGGAAACTTGTGTGGTTCTTCAGAGAACCACCCCTTTTTAAAGGGTGCCTAGAGGATCTACAGACGGTTCCGCCGGTGTGGCAAAGTGAAGAACCCCAAAAGGTTCCTCCAGGCACCTTTTATTTTTACAGTGTGCAATTGAACATATCTAAAACAGTAACCATGTTCTTTTCAAAAAACAATTTAAATATAAAACCTGAAATTTTAATATCTGGAGAAAGATTACAGGTCGTCACAGAATATAAATATTTAGGATTACATATAGACTCAAACCTCAACTTCAAAACTCACATCAAAAAAGTTAGTAATAGGATTAAGTTCAGTCTAGCAAACTTCAGATTCATTAGAGACTTCCTTTCAACAGAAGCTGCTAAATTATATATTTTTTTTCCATGATTTTATCCCACATAACATATTGTTTAATAAGCTGGTCCAATACTCACGCTACAACAATAAAACCATTAGAAATATTATACAAACAAGCATTAAAAATACTGGAAAAAAACCATACCACTACCACTCTTGTAGTATATTCAAAAACATTTGTTTAATTTATAAAATCAGACATGGTTTAGCACCTCCACCACTATGTGATTTTATACATTTTAGATCCAGTGAGGTTAGGGTAACCAGAGGGGCAGTGATTGCATTATCCCCTGGAGAAAAACAGCTTTTGGTCAGGCTGTCTTCTCCGTAAGAGCAGTTCAGCAATGGAACACAGTGCCGGAAACCATCAGAGAGTCTTTGTCATTCTTTTCTTTCAAAAAGAATGCAAAAAAAATGGCTTGTAGAGAGCCAAACTTGTGGGCACTAATGCTCTTGGTGTGCATTTAAACATTTATATAATTATTTTACATGAATTGTATTTATTAACCACAATGTGTTGTATGTAATTTTATATTGTGATTTTATACTTGTGATTATTTTTAAAGGCTGCCTGTTTTACATCTGGCTGGGGGACTACCGAGGAAAATTAGCACTTTTGAGCTAACTCGGGTACATTTACATTGTTTTAATGTTGATTAATGTACACTGTCCCCTTTCAAATAAAGAATAAATGAAAAAAAAAGAAAAATGTAAATAGCGAATCCGCCATAGCACGAGGGCAACTGGCTTTTAAAGGGAATGGGAGATGAGCCTCTGGTTGGTTTATTGCACGTTACACTCAAAACACCCCCATTACTCATTAGGAGAACAGAGAGACAACCCTTTTAGACCAGATTTGGACACACCCTAACTGCACTTGTGCCCTGCGCTTTAGACCATGTGCTTAGATCGTTAAAATAGGGCCCATGTCTTTAAATGCAAAAACGCGTTCTGTGTGAACCGGCCCTAATGGATTTTGACACGGTGTAAGAGTCTATTCTGTTTAATTAGATTCCATTTTCCATATAAGTATTTTACAAAGACAGTTTTCAACATCATTCAGAGAATGTAATTATTTTATTTTTATGTAATGTTATGAAATTACCAAAGAATATAGCTAAACTACTGAAAATATGTTTACTGTTTACATACTGAATAATTCAGGTGAATGGAATATATAGGGTTTAAAATTGAATATTTCTGAATTATTGGCATACACTTAATATAACAAAAGCATATTAGGCTGGTTATGATAATTTGCTATTTGAATTAAGAAACTGATGTATTTCCAACTTGATTTTTTTTAACATTGACATTTTCATTAATAAACAAATTAACTCTAGCCGAAAAAAAGAAAATCATATTAAAACACATGAACTTATTTCTTTTTTTCTAAATGAATTTGGAAATCTTGAACTCTATCTTTTCAACTTCACTGTTCTGACCACATTCATAGAGACAGGCAATGTACTTTTTATCCCCACACTCTGCCAGATCTGAATATCCACTTGGACCTTCATTGATGCACTGCATTGATTTCCATTGCATGATGGGATCCATCGGTGATTTATTCACATAGATTGTGAGATCCTTTCTCGTGTTTGTATCAGATGGATGAGAATAGATCAGCCATGTACTCTGATCAGAGGAAAGAATTTTCAGCACACTGCCTTGGCAACCACTACCAGTCTCTATCAGCTGTGCAGGTGTAGGCTTGTTAAAAGTTTTTCCACTATCCTTGCTTAGAGCCTCGACTCTGTGGCCGGATGCAGTTCGAGCATTGCAGTACAGTGTGTCGTCTATCTCAGCCATCTGACACTCACCAGACTCACCTTCCATTTGTTCTCCTACATGCCAAGTGCTTCCTTTATCATCACTGTAGAATGCAAATGCACGTGATACGGGGGAGGGACATGATAAACAACATGATAAACAACATGATGAACAACATGATAAACAACATGATGAACAACATGATGAACAACACTTTTTGGAATCAAAATAATACGCATATGCTGGGATAATCAGTCTCCCGTTCTCCATTTGAACACCATGTCCTGGTCCAACAGCAAAGGTGGCCCAGTTTTTCTCCTTTTCACTGATCACATCTTTCAAGTTCGTAACATCACTCCAGCTTCTGCCAGTGTCCTTACTGGTTATGTAACAAAGTTGTGCCTGGTTCTTTTTTGCATTTATTTGATCAGATTCAGAGACACCAATGGGAACACAAATAAAAAACAGGAAGAGCGTATCAGAATCTTTCTCATAGACTGGACATGGATTCATGCTGCGGTGGTTTAGTAGAAGAGCTGAATTGAGCACCAGATGACCACTGTCCCACTGAAATAAAAACATGACATCATGTGAAAACAATCTATGAAATAGTTCAGTTGTGAAGAAAATTGTCTTTTATGAAAAATATTTAACGATTTTGGTTAAACGTGTCTAGTACCTCAACTTCCTTCTTGTCATTCTTCCACAATCCTCTTTTCATCACAAGCACTTCTGCATCAGCGTCGTCAGGAGTTTTACGCTTTTCAGCGAAGGCAAGGTAGGTTTGTTCGGCACAGATATAGATGAGAGCTGGAATTCTGTACGTCACCCGCTTTTTATTAACTTCTGCCTCCTGTTTGAATAATGGTTTTACTGTTTCGTCGTTGAGAGGTTTTGTAGTGCTGTTTGAAGATGTATTGTTACCCATTGTAAAATTCTAGCCCTATAAACAGAAAGAATAAATAGTAGAGGTATCAGTAACAGTATCACCTTGCACTTCAGCCACGTGTATGAATGTATGAATTACACTGCTTGAGAGACCAACTCAAATCAAATCAAAATGATTTTAGACCTTTTCTCAGAATTATGTTGGCTTGATAAAAAAGACTTTCATTGAGGGGGTCAAAACTTTTATACAATAAACCTTTTAGGCTAACCCGGACTATAAGTTGCACTTCTTTTCATAGTTTGGCTGGTCCTGCGAGTTATAGTCTATGCTGCTCCTGTCACTTACGAAAAAAAATATATTGCAATATATTGGAAAATATCATGTGTTATATTAGGCAATATATTCTCATATATGGGATTTAATATTTATATTTTCCAATATATTGAAATATATGCATAGACCATATATGTATATATATTGATGCATATAAAAAATATATTGCAATCAAGACCAAAAAAGGCACTATATTTTTCCATGTAATAGTTTATCTTTATATGACTTTATGCTTTAATATACTGGAATATGCATGTGCATATATTGTGTATATGTGTATATATGTGTGTGTGTGTGTGTGTGTGTGTGCGTGTGCGTGCGTGCGTGCGTGCGTGTGTGTGTGTGTATATATATATATATATATATATATATATATATATATATTAGTTACATTTTATACTTTTCAAATAAACAACCATAGCATATGCATGGACATGTGCATGTATGACATGCATGACATAGCTATATAGCCTAAAGAAAATAGTGAAGACTTTATAGAAAGATTATAAAGATATTTCTAGAAATTTTTTTTTTTTAACAGAACCCGGAAGAATATTTCCTTTTCAATCGGACTTGGTCCATTTTCTACGTTTGTCAGTACTCTACTCAGCACCGACTGAGTACGGAGATCGCGCATGCGCAATGCTTGAGCGGGAAGGTGTGATCAGAGACGGGCTGCGGTGTGATTCAGGCGCGAGATTATTGTTTTGTATACTATTATTTTTGTTTTTAATTGTTGTATGTTCTGTTACTGAATAAAGCATAAAAAAATTTAATAAAAAAAAAGTGATTCAGGCGCGAGGAGAGGACGGAAGCACGGAGCTCCGCGCATTCGCAATGCTTGAGCGGGAAGGTGTGATTCAGGCGTGAGAGGACGGTAACAGGGAAAGAGACACCAGCATCAAGGAGGCGATCATTTTCTTTAACAAAAATGTCAAAAATATAGGTTTGCCCTTGTTAGTTGGGCGAAGGGACCTGACAAAGATAAAACCAGCATAATTCCCATCAGCTGGATAATTGATTTTGACCCAGCTGATACTGACAAGGCATATTTTGTGGAATGTCGTACAACATACGTTAACCACAAGAAACCTACTAATGGATGGCTCGTCGAACATGCTATTCTTAAGTTAGCAGGCAAGTCGGTCTTACTCTTTATACACAATGTGTAACACATTCACACTTATTTCACACCATTTATTGTATTAGCAAATACAGCTACAGAATGTCTGTTGTTCTGTTTATCTTTCAACATGTGTTTCCCATATTTGACTGTTTTGCAATGGCTAGCAGCTAGCTCTAATTGTGTAAATGTATCCCATGATGTGTGTATGCTTTACAATGGCTATATAGCATTACCCAGATCTTCATAGATAGTTTTTAAAGAGGCAGTGCCATGATTTTATTTCTATAACATGATCTTTGGGTATTAAAGGTAGCTGCTTGGGTAATTGATATTGTTTGGTCAAAACAATAGTTTTTTGTTATAAGGTTAAAAGGCTAGGCTATATTCTGATAGTAATCATTGCTAAAGAGTGTTTGACATTTGTCACCTACCTGAAAAAGTATTTTCTGTTTAATAAAGATCTAGAGAGACATGGAGACTCCTGTTACTGAACAAACACTCTAATGAACTCTATAGAGCTATTTAACAATTATTTTAACAAAAAAAATCACTTACCCTACCTTTAAGATTATGTACAAAGGATTTTTTTTAAATTTTTTTTTTTAATTACAGTAAGTGTTAAGTTTGTTGATCACTACAGTATCACTGCAAGGTCTTTTTCCATTGGCCAAGTGGTTTACAGGACTAAAATCAATTCTATCCGTAGACACATACATAATTGAAAAAACAAAACAATTCATGGCACTACCTCTTTAAAGAAGTCTGAAAATGGGACACATAATTATTTTTTATTTATTCTGTAGTATTTATTATTATTCATTGTAATGGTGTTGATTTTTGGCATTAAGAAAATCTATCCTTCTATATGAATGTAGAAAAAGAGGCTACACTCAGAGTTGCTAAGCGGGAACTCTATCCAGATAACATGCAACAGGGCAAGAGGGTGAGAAAAGCAAAATGCCTAGACTTTGGTGATGAAGATACCACCAGTACTGGCAACAAAAACTCTGTCTATGGAAATCCAAAACAGGTAATTAAACAGCAAAGATTGATATCACATTAGGGATCATCTGTGTATTGGATTATCCATGATTAAATATGAAAAATTAACACATTTTCCCTATAGAAAAAGGCCAAGGTTGCTGCACAAAGACAGGCGGAGGAGGAACTACTGTCAGAGGACAGTCAGTTCAGAGCAGAATCGTCAAGCCAGGAAAACAACAACCTTACCAGAGACCTGCAGAGCCAGATCAAGGCCTTACAGAAAGAAAACACCCCAAACTGTGGAACATTGTAGTTAAAGGCAAGTATTGAGTATTAAATCATCAAACATTACTCTATATCAAATGGTATTAATCCATTTAGACCTGAAAGTGATTCTAAAAACACTTTCTAAATCTAGAAAGCATTCGCTGCCCACCTATGTGGTCAGATAGGTTGGCCGCATGCATTTTCAGAGCATGTTTGAAGAATCAATAAAATAATAATAATAATTCCTCAGATTTATATAGCGCTTTTCAAAATACTCAAAGACGCTTTACAAAAGAAAGAAAGAAAGAAAGAAAGAAAGAAACAACTTTATTAATAAATAACTATTTAAAAGACGATTATTCAGGGTTTCCGCTGGGTTGTAAAAGGTAGTAAAAGGTAGTAAATTAAATTATGCCAAATTAAGGCCAGTAAAAAGTTGTAAAAAGTAGTAAACGTCATCTGACGAGGTAGTACATTTTCGAAGCCCCATCTAACTGGGTCTATATCATGGGTGTCCAAACTTCGGCCCTTTTTTATTGGCCCGCAGCCAGGGTCCGAAATTAACAAGCGCCAAGTGCGGTTAGATTTTCCGTTTGGCGAGTAAATCTCAAAAGGCTATCCGCCACACTGGTGGGTGAATGTTCATCATACCAAAATAGTAATAAAAAAATATTACAATTGCCTTTTGTAATGTTATGATGCCTGGAAATTAGTTAAAATCTCCTGCGAATCTAGAGCGAGCGAGCGAGCAAAAGTGCGCATGCAAACCGTGTAGCGAGCGCACGGCAGAGAGGGAGAGACCTTGCGTGTGTGTCTCTCTCTCTCTCTCTCTCTCTCTCTCTCTCTCTCTCTCATGCAGTGGTGATGCGTTCATATAAACGGCACCTAAACGCTGTAAAAAAAAATATTATGACATTTTAATTGTTTATTAATAAACAAGTGTTTCTGTGTCAGCTGCAAAGATGAAGTTGACACTGACTCGCGATCTTCGCAGTAGTGAACGCGCCGGAGAAAAATGCATTTCTTACGGATTAGCCTATAGCCTACTTTTATTTAGTTTTGAATGGTTCTGTTTAAAAGTAGAAATTTCAAGCTTTCTGTAGATAATAGATATAGGATATTTCTAATTTGTTTAGGTCTGTGAGGCGAGTAGCCTAGGCTACCTATACGCTGAGTTTCGGTTCATGTCTGAACGTGTTGTGATTATACAAAATAATGAAACATGGATTAAAATTAAGATAAAATTAATACAAAACGAAATTCGTTTCAAAGAGAGGCTTTGTGTTTTCTGTTTGATGTCTCTGTGAAAGTTTTAAAAGCATCCTTAATGGAGAACGAACGGTTAGGCTACATAACATGTTTTTTTCCTCAAATGCAAACACGAAATAAAAGACAAAATACTTTTTAAAAAGACCATTTTTGGGGAAAAAATATGGATTTATAGCTTTTGAAAAAAAATATGGATGGATTAATAGCGTTTTGGGAAAAAATATGGATGGATTTATAGCGTTTTGGAAAAAAATATGGATGGATTTATAGCGTTTTATAGCCAGGTTGTAAAAATACAGTATTGTGTCAATATGTCACCTCTAGTGTGTGGCCCGGCCCTTTGTTTATTTTTCTGTATTTGGCCCTCACTAAATAAAGTTTGGACACCCCTGGTCTATATGGTTTTCAATTAGGGTAACTTACGTGTGCAGGCCTATTTCCTTACTAAACTTCCATGAATTTATTTTTATTTTGAAATTAAGTTATAATTGCCTCATTAAATTGTGATTAAATATGTTATTAATTCATTTTGGAAAGATATTTCATGTCTTTACTTGTCACTTTACTTAACACTTAACACTGCTACAGTAGAAGTTTGAAGCCGTGTTGGTAGTAAAAATATTGTGATGGTAGTAAAATAGTGGTAAAAAGGTAGTAAATTCAATTTAAGAATCTCTGTATAAACCCTGTTATTGGTTTTATTAAAGTGGACGTGCCTTTTGTGTTTAAGAGTAAAAGCTTTAAGTTAATAGTCTATTCGTGTCTCAGCCGCGAAGTAATGGTTTTGCCCTTCGTTGCATTCTATTGCTTGTGGTGATTTTCCTTGTTTATTTCTTTGCTTATGCTCTTTATTTATTTATTAATTTTATTTGTTTGTTTGTTTACAAAAGGTGAAAATCGGGAATGATGGAACCGTCACTGTCTCGTCACATTGTTGGGAGACTGCAAAAGCTTGTACCACCCCCAATGGGATGGCACGGGTGCTACTGATGGGGCTCTTCAGTGTGGATGTCCTCCTCAAGTCCAACCTGAAAGGAGGGGTCAGCAAGCTGGATCCCTCTGCTGATCGTCGGCAGGCTCTCGACCCAAGGAAACTTCAAGCTTTACTAGGTAAATAGTTTTCAGAGCTGGTGCTTTCCAGTTTTGATTGCATCTCTGCCAGGCGGGGGAGGGGGGTCGAGATTTCCGCGAACCAGAGGGGCAGCAGGAGGAGTGAGGAGGGGGAGAGTAATCGTTGTTCTGTTCCACAGATGCTGTTGTAAACCAGTTTCCAACGGCCAAGGAAGCTGATGTCAGAAAATCGATTAACGGTAGAATCTGCGAGCTAAGACACCAGGTGAAGTGCAAAAGCGTGGTCGTTTAAAAAAAGATAAGTCGTTTAAATCAGCGAAGAACCAAGATGGACTCCTATCCAGGATAACGGACTGTTCTTTTGGCAATTTATTTCTTTGCATTTCCACAGTTCCTTGAAAGTTTGTATTATTTTATTTATTTATTCATAATTATTTGTGCATTTTGTTTATAGATATTTTTTTTACATTTTATAACAGCACTGCTGAAAGTTTGAAATAGACATAGGTCATTGAAATTGCTTTAATTTATATTTTGTGTATTTTCTGTTCAATGGCACTCTTTAAAAGTGTTGTACTGTTAAGAAATGTAGAGTTCAATCACATTTCCTTTGTCTGACCATATGCAAGGCCTCCTGTGGTTTTAATAGGCCTGTGTAGCTGTCTACCTCAAATTGGGTTTAGTATCTGTGCCTGATTAAAATAAAATAAAGGTGGCTTTTGATAGATGACCCATTAGTCTGTTAATATGTGGTATAAAGGTTTGCACATATATTGCAGGTTGAATATTTATTAAGTATTCATATTTTAGATGTTACATGTACATATACTGTATATATCACCATATATGTACATACATTGTTAGGCATGTTCTCATATATGTACACATATATTGTGTATATATTTTACAATATATATGTATATATATTTTCATATAATATTACATATATTTAAAATGTATTCCACAATATATTGAACACATATCTGTACATATATTTCATGTATATATTTCCATATAATTTTCCATATATTTAAAATATATTCTACCATATATTAAACATACATGTTACACTATATCTTTACATATATTACCAAAACATTTTCCCATATTAATCTAAATATATTTATAAATATAATATTGCATATATTTTGGGATATATAAACACATATATTATATATTCATGTTCAATATATTGAAATATATTGAAAGCGGCAATCATTTGTATATTTTGCAATATATTACACGAATATATTATATAATATATGTATCATAAATATATTATTCAATGTATTCTAATATATAATATATTGGAAAATAGAAAGGAAAAATAATATATTACAATATATTTCATGTAATATATTGGTAAATATATTTTTCTTTCGTAAGGGGTAGCCTGTACCCCTGACATTTTTTTACTGAAAACAACTGAAAACTGAAAAACTGTTAACTGAAACATTAACTTAAAGATAAATGAGAAAGACTGAACACAGACAAAATGCCCCTCAAAAGAAAATCCTATTCTGCAGATTACAAACTGCAGGTAGTAAAATATGCAGCCGAAAACGGTAATCGAGCAGCAGAAAGAAAGTTTGGAGTGAGTGAGAAACTTGTGAGGGACTGGCGAAAAGCAGAGGTTCTCGAACTGTAATGAAGAAAACAAAGAAAGCTAATCGCGGGCTGAAAGCAAGATGGCCAGAGCTGGAGGAACGAGTCCACAGATGTGTGCTTGAACAACGCCTGCCGGGAGAGGGTTGTCAACGGTGCAGTTACGTCGCCACGCCCTGGTAGTTGCCAAGGAGATGAATATAAATGACTTTGCAGACGGGCGTTATTGGTGTTACCGCTTCATGCAACGCAACCGCCTCTCTATCTGAGCACGGACAACGCTGTGTCAGAAACTGCCAGCAGACTTCCAAGCCAAGGTCGACAGTTTCCGTGAGTTCGTTGAAAAGCAGGTAACTGAACACAACGTGTCACCGGATCATATTATCAGCATGGACGACGAGGTCCCCCTCACGTTTGACATTCAGCCTGTTGTTCTGTGTGCTATTGAGTAGTTGAATAACTTGCCTTTCCAGATTAAATGTCTGTTCTTGGTCTTGGACTTTGTGAAATAAATTTCTAAATAAATGCGACTTATATATGTTTTTTTCCTCTTCATGACACATTTTTGACTGATGCGACTTATACTCATAGTCTGGAAAATACGGTAAGTTAGTTCATTGGTAAGCCCCTCCCCTCGAACGCAGATGAGCCAATGGCAGTTGAGTATCATTTGTACGGAGACCAGAACTCGGACATCTTTGGATTTTTTTATTTTTAGCGCCCTATAAAGAAACATTGTGTGGCAGGATGGGTTATTACCCCTCCTAATTTTTTCATTTGAGGTTTGGCCAATGGGCTGGGACCATGGGTGTATAAGAGCATGGGCTGCCATGCAGGCATAGGCGTGCGTCACTTTCCGGGGCCGTGACGTCACCTACGCGCCCTGCTGGCTGCTGCTTGTGCTGGAGAATCAAATGTGGACATTTGATACGGTAAGGAAAGCATGTACGACGACGTTTGTGTAATGAGATTCCTGTGGGTTGCTTTAACCGAGCGGGTACTAATCTGTATGATTTACGTAGTCCAAAGTTCATCCGCGCTCTCTGCTGATGAGAGATCTGGCTCCATGCATCGCTGGGAATTCGGGATATTAATCCCAGTGCAGCATCTGTTATTGTGAGTATGTTTGCTCGAGCCGGAAGCCAGGGGGTGAATGAATGGCAGTGTAACACTTTCTGTTTTGTTTGTAGGCGCGTGACAAGGGCAATGGCGGCGTTCTGGTCAATTGTTATGTGCTCTGTGCTTCATCATAGAGTTGCTGGTCGCTCCGACGCTCCGTACTTCATCATAGAGTTGCTGTTCGCTCCAATGTTCCGTGCCTCATAGAGTTGCTGTTCGCTCCGACGCTCCGTCTCTCATCATAGTTGCTGTTCTGTTTCCATCGGATTGTTCCGTTTCTACGAGACTGGGACGCTCTCAATGAGTTTTTCCGTGTTTTAAGTGAACTTTTTCGTGCTTTCTAGGCTGTGTCTCAGTGATATGTTTTGAGTTTCTTTTGTTTTCCTTTTTTTGGTTTATTTCTTTAATTTATGTCAATGGTTGGGTATTTTTGAATTTGTATTTTGATTTCTATTTATTTGTGATTTATTTAATATATCGTTTTCATCTAACCATTTCTACGGTCGAACTATACTGCCAGTTTATTTAATCATTTGTTTATGTTGAGTTTATGCTTTCTTTTGTTGTTTTTGATCTTGATTTGTGACGATCCGGGCGGAACCGAGTAGTTGGTTTCTTCCTGAAACTGTATTGAGTTGCTCTTTATTTTGTATTATTATTTGTTTATGCATATCTCTGCTCTATCTTAACGTCTTTTTCTTTCTTTGTTGGCAGGACCTGGGGTAAGCCTGGGTTCTTTGCCCCCAATGAGTGAACTTAAACAATTTGAGATGAGTGTGATTGCTGGTCAATGCCTCTTTTAACTGTTAATAAAATACTTTTGTACGATTACTTATGTCTCTGACTCCAACGGTGATTAGGACCTGTGTGTGCCTTTAGAGGTTGTGTTTAATTCTTGGGGTGAAATTCCCCAGGTGGCGTAGTCGGAAATCATATCAATTTGAGTCAGTTCACGCCCGCTTTGCCACAATTGGAATTTGTCAAAATTGATCAAACACATCTTGGGACAAGGTGACATTTATGACATTTAAGTAGCTTTTATAAACATAAAGATTTGTCAGTGCAAGGTGCTTTCAGTTTAAACAGCTCAAACATGCATTTTAGTCTGGGACTAGCTTAAGCCTTGACTGTTGAACTGGGAAAATTAGCAGCTTTTTTCCTCAAATATCTCTCACTAGAAAAGTCTAACAACCGGCTTACACTGTAAAAAAAAAAAAAAAAAATCATTGGTCTTGTCCTTTTCATTAAAAATATTGTGTATATTGACATTATGACAGATCCTAAAGATATTAATACCACTTTTCGCTCTTTTTATTCTAATCTTTATACCTCTTCTAGTGGTGACCCGGACTCTTCTGCATCCTTTCTATCCAATCTTGATTTACCTCGGCTGTCGGATTCAGATTCTGAATATCTGGCTGAACCGATTACTCTTCAGGAGCTGGAGTTAGCAGCTAAATCTATGAACAAGGGGAAATCCCCTGGCACAGATGGTATTCCAATCGAATTGTATACAACTTTCTTGTCTGACTTAGGCCCTCTGATGTTGGATATGATACATTTTTCAGTTTCTCAAGGTTCATTTCACTCATCGATTAATATAGCTGTTATTTCTCTCCTTTTAAAAAAAAAGACAAAGATCCGACTTCCTGTTCTAGCTATCGGCCACTTTCTTTGATAGGGATGGATGTTAAATTGTATGCTAAAGTGCTGGCCCGACGTTTAGAGAGATTTATGAATAGATTAGTTAATTATGACCAGACAGGGTTCATTAAATCTCGTTCCGCCTCAGATAACTTGCGTAGGCTATGTCATATTGTTAATTCAGCGAGTATGTTGACTTCCCCTTGCGCAGTATTATCTCTGGATGCGATGAAAGCTTTCGACCAGCTAGAATGGAACTATTTGTGGGTGGTTCTACAACATCTGGGTTTAGGATCAAGTTTTATAAACATGATTAAAATTCTGTATATCAATCCAGCAGCGGCTGTTCTTACAGGTTCAGTTTGTTCCAAACCATTCTTTATACAGCGAGGTACCCGTCAGGGTTATCCGCTTTCTCCTTTGTTGTTTGCTTTATCCTTGGAACCCTTAGCTCAAGCAGTCCGACAATCTGAAATTATCTCCCCAATAATTATAAGGAACACACACCATCATATTTCATTGTTTGCTGATGACATCTTATTGTATTTGGAGAAACCGTCACATTCTATCCCTCAGGTGTTGAATTTATTTGACAATTTTGGATCCCTCTCTGGGTTTAAAATTAATTGGAGCAAGTCATGTTTACTCCCCCTCAACTTTAAAATTGAGTTCACGCCCCTATCCATATCTACTCCAGTGTTTCAATCCTTTAAGTACCTGGGGATAGATATCTTTCCATCCCTGCAGGAAATTATCTCGAAAAACCTGAATAGTATTTTAGCAAAAATATCCTCAGACTTGGAAAATTGGTCTCGTCTCCCTACTTCTTTTCACGCTCGTATATCTGTAATTAAAATTAATGTTCTTGCACGTATTAATTTCTTTTCATCTATGATTCCTCTTTCTCCACCTGCTGGCTTCTGGAATAAACTCGATGCATGCGTTTCTCGTTATACTGTATATGGGATGGGAAACGTCCTCGAATCAAGCTGACTACCTTACAGCGTAGCAGATTACATGGAGGTCTGTCTTTCCCTAATTTTAGACTTTATGCTCAAGCCTTTACCCTCCGCCCTTTATCAGTCTGGTTTGACCCTGATGCTTCTGTGTCATGGAGAGCAATTGAGGAATCTATAGTTTATCCCTATGAACTGAAGCATCTTGTTTTTTCCGGGGTTCCACTGAAGCAGTGTAAATCTCAGTTTGGTCCCATTGTAACTCATCTTCTCTCCACTTGGAGGGAAGTCGAAAAGCGAACACACCAAGTTACAATCTGGCATAGGCATTCACCTATTTTCCATAATAACAATCTTTTGTCTGGCAAGGCCCCTTTTCATTGTCCACAATGGACGGAAAAAAAAGTAAACACTTTGGGAGAGATCTATGACGATATGGGTCTAAAATCATTTCAGAACATTAAAGCTCAATATAATTTACAAGGTACATCTTTTTATATGTATTTGCGAATAAGATCGGCCCTTCTGGCATATGGGGTGCCTTGGGATTCCCATTTACTTATTCACCCACTGCGTAAATTAATCCTTCCTTCTGAGAGATCTCCCTCTTCTGTTTCGGTTATTTATCAGTATCTTCTTGAGCACTCATACAAACCCTTATCTATTACAACTGTTTGGGCCAAAGATCTTAATGAAGATGTGCATGTTTTATTTTCGGATCAGGTATGGAGGATGTTTAAGCTGTCTTCAAGGAACCCCAATCATCAAATGATACACTGGAAATTACTACATAGGGTTTACTTGACTCCTATGAAACGTTTCTATATGAATCTATCCTCCTCTCCCAAGTGTAATCTTTGTTCTCAAGGATCTCTAGGCACGTACTTGCACTTCTTTTGGGACTTTCCCTCTCTCTCACCTTTTTGGACCCAACTCTCACAGGACTTATCATATCTGTTGGACACTGATATTTCTTTGACCCCACATAGTTTTTTCTTTACCTTACCTTATCCATTCAACAAAGATATTTACTGTTAACCGCTCTCACAGCGGTTCCAAGGATAAAGCAAACAACAAAGGAGAAAGCGGATAACCCTGACGGGTACCTCGCTGTATAAAGAATGGTTTGGAACAAACTGAACCTGTAAGAACAGCCGCTGCTGGATTGATATACAGAATTTTAATCATGTTTATAAAACTTGATCCTAAACCCAGATGTTGTAGAACCACCCACAAATAGTTATAAATCTAGTTTGTAATAGTCATGGTGACTCTTTTCTTGATTTTCTGAGAGACTCAAAGTGTTGTATTTTGAACGGCAGGCTTAATGTAAATGATGATAATTTCACCTCTGTTTCAGTTCGAGGCAAAGCCGTTGTAGATTATGTTGTGACGCCTCATACCTGTTTAGAATTTTGTGTTGATGTTAAAGTGATTACTGCCACAGACCTCCTTAACAAAAATGCAGTAGCATGTTTGCCTCTTATTGGAGATAGATGTCGTTTACCAGACCATTCCTTAATTCACTTCATTTTTAAAGTGGATACCCAACTAACTAATGAAAATAACTATTGCTGTGTACCTAAAAGGAGATATGGACCATTCCCTGAGACATTTTTAACATCTACTAGCTGCCAAATGGCAGTGCAAGGGCTAGAAAATAAGCTAGGGCTGTGCCATAATACTCAGGAGGATGTTGATAAATGGTATGAGGATTTTTGTGAATTTATTAGAGGGGAAATAAACTCAAGTAAAAATAGCATATCTAATAAAAAACATTTTAAACGGGGTGTAAAGCCCTTTTGGAATGTCCATCTTCAAAAGTTATGGAATGAGCGAACAATAGCAGAGAGAGGGTTTCTTAAGTGTAAAGCGCCTTTAAATAAACAAGATCTGAGGGAAAATTATAAGCAGAAGCAGTCACTTTTTGATAAATATGTAAGATTTTATAAAAGAAGGTTTAATAGGGGTCAAGCATTAAAACTTGAGCATCTACAAACAAGTAATCCACAACAATTTTGGAAAGAGATTAATAAATTGGGTCCATATAGAATTAAGACTATTCCTATGGAAGTTGTTATGGAAAATGGTGTTGTGGAGATGAGAAAAGAGCGAGTGGTTAAAAAATGGGAACTGGATTTTTCAAACTTATATTCAGGTCTGACTAATATTGAAGATTTTGACCCTGCTTTCAGTGTTCTTTCAGTTCAAGTAAAAGAAATTCTTGAATTAATTATGGGTGATAACAGCCGATCAAATATTTATCTGAATTTTGATATTACCTTGGAAGAAGTGAGCGATGCCCTTAATAAGGCCAAGTTGAGGAAGGCTATGGGAGTGGAGGAAATTCCAAATGAGGTGTTAAAGTCATCACATCTTAGGCATATGCTTCTTGGTTTATTTAAATTTTGTTTTGATAACGGTATTGTTCCTTCTACATGGTATAAATCAATCATTAAACCTATTCCTAAATCAGCGAAAGATGACCCTCGCATACCTCTTAACTACAGAGGAATCAGTCTCCTAAGTACTGTTTATAAAATCTACTCTAGTATTTTAAATGCTAGATTAAGTATTTTTTTGGAAACAACAGAGTATCTAGTAGATGAACAAAATGGATTTCGAAAACACCGGGCATGTATTGACCATATTTATATAATCTCAACAATTGTCAGAACTAGATTAACTGAAAACAAACCCACTTTTGTTTGTTTTGTGGACTTTAAAAAGGCTTTTGACTGGGTGAATAGGGATTTGTTAAGTTTGAAGCTTCTCCAGGCAGGGGTTGATGGGAAGTTTTATTGGGCATTAAAGTCCCTGTATGCAGACTGTGTGGGATGTGTTCAGGTGAATGATGAGCAGACTGAGTGGTTTCGTATTCCCTTTGGTGTAAAACAGGGGGATATTTTGTCCCCAAGCTTGTTCTCTCTGTTCATAAATGATTTGGCTCTTGAAATTAAACATCTAAACTTAGGGGTGCGCCTAGACAGTGTCATTGTTGGCATTCTGCTTTATGCTGATGATGTAGCGTTATTGGCTGAAAATGAAGAGGATCTACAGAAAATGTTACATGTTTTACAAAATTGGTGCTGTAGATGGAGACTTGTTATAAATCAAGCAAAAACGCAAATTATGCACTTCAGGAAGGGTGTTACTCTACGAAGTACAAAAGTTTTTACTTTTGGTAATACCGTTCTTGAGTATGCAACCCAGTATAAGTATTTAGGATTTGTATTTGATGAATTTATGTTGTTTGACAGAGGAGTTAAAATCCTAGCTGCTGCAGCCAGTAGAGCCCTGGGTTCTGTGATAAACAAGTTAAAAATCTGTAAAGATCTTGGTTATGGTACGTTCTCCCAGTTGTATACTGCCTGTGTGTCCCCTGTGTTAAACTACGCTGCTGGTGTGTGGGGGGCCGTGCAGAGCCCAGCCTTGGACGCTGTAGAAAATCGTGCAATCCGCTGCTTTTTGGGGGTTCATAAGTTTGTCCCAGTGCTGGCAGCGATGGGTGATATGGGCTGGGTTCCTGGTCCAGTCCAAAGGAAATGTGAAATGGTTAGGCTGTGGAATCGACTTGTTAATCTGCCTGAAAATAGAGTAACAAAAAAAGTTTTTCTGTGGAGTAAGAAGAAGTCCCCCTGGGCTGCAGAGCTTCAGACTGTTTTTGCTGATGTACAACTCCAGTACGTATTCTGTAATTCTTTGCCTTGTAGCGTCAATAATATCAGATCCAATTTGATGTCAAATTTTAAACATAAATGGCTGATTGGGATTATGGCGAAGCCAAAGCTAAGGACTTACTTTCAAATTAAAGATGTATATGAAACAGAGTTGTATGTATGAAACTCATTTTGTGTTATATTGTCCATGTTATGATGATTTTAGAAATGTATTATTTGGTGAATTGTTTGTTAAAAAGCCTGAAATGTTCTGGATTAGTGATGACGACAAGATGAAATGGTTGTTTAATTTTAATGTGTTTAAATTGGCTACTTTTGTTTGTAAAGCCTGGATGCGGCGGCAGACTTGTTTATTTAAATAAGTTCATGTATGTTGTGCCTACTGTCTGACAACTGTTTTTTTGTTGGTGATATTGGTGTCTTACAAGCCCATTAGGGCTGGGCATACAGTAGTATGCAAGACACAATAATAAAAACTATTCATTCATTCATTCATATAAATGTTAGTTAACCGCTGGAATCCTCCTCACACAATGGACAGAAGAACATGGACGGTATCTTGGCTGGACATTATATCAATGGAACTCTCAACCTCTCGTTTGCATGGATCCAATGTTAAGACTGTGAATTTATGGCATGCTGCTTTTGATATTGTGTCAACTTTTTTAAAATCTATGTAATTAATTAATTAATTTATTTTATTTTATTTCTCTTTTTATTTTATTATTCAAATTTTTTTATTTATTTAATTTAATTTTTATTATGGTTTTTTGGGTCTACATTCTATGTTTGTATTTGGTTTGTATTTTCTTGAAGTCTACCAGGGGTGGGATGGGATGGGTTCTAGATTTTTGCGTTGTATTTTTGTTTTTCTTGACTTTAAAAAAGAAAACTTAATAAACAGTTGTTAACAAAACAAAAAAAAGATATATATATATATATATATATATATATTGTGTATATTTTATTAAAGGTGCATTGCGCAAGTCTCTGAGTTTTTGCAGAACTATGCCCCCTCTGGCGGCAAGCGAAACTGCAGCCAGAAGTGTGCACGCTCATGGACAAAAGTTTTCTTTTTTTTTATCTTACGTGGAGTTTGCGTTGGTGTTTGAAATGAACTACAAGCCGGTCTCTTAGAATCCATCTTCTACGGAGAATGGCGGCGAATACACAAACCTGCCAGACAGTCAGGTGAGCGTGCCGTGAACGTGCATGACGTCACGCCCAGTCTAAAATTCCGGCCCGAATCCCTCTTATTTATTTTACTTTACAGGATTATAGAGACAATCTCAGTGATCAGAGAAGGGCTCATTCAGCCCATCAGGCAATTGTTTAAGCATGTATGGGTTAGAAAACGGGTATTTTTAACATGAAAAATTTGCTTAATGCACCTTTAAGAAAATTGTGGTTTAGTGTTGTATAGAAAATATTGAAAACATTTCACTAATAAAACCAAGAGTTACATTTTCTTATTTTTTAAAGGAAACATACAGTTTTGAGGCTTGAATTGAGGAACCAATTAAGCTGATAAAATTAAGGAAAAAAGGCTACCTATTTATTTTAATAGAATTAGTTCAACACAACGTGTCACCGGATCATATTATCAGCATGGACGACGAGGTCCCCCTCACGTTTGACATTCAGCCTGTTGTTCTGTGTGCTATTGTGTAGTTGAATAACGTCTCGGGTTATGACTATAACCCTTGTTCCCTGAGAAGGGAACGAGACACTGCGTCGTTGAAAACGACTCTTTGGGGACGCTCCCTTAGCGTGCGCCTCTGAAGTATGAATGAAACTAATCCAATCCTGATTGGTGTTGCGTCATGACGTAACATGTGACGGCATAACCGGATGCATAAAAGTGACGCTGGCACACACACACATTAGCCTCGCGATGAAGCAAGCCGCTCTCAGGCATTGAGGGGCGTGGCAGGACGACGCAGTGTCTCGTTCCCTTCTCAGGGAACAAGGGTTATAGTCATAACCCGAGACGTTCCCTTTCGAGGGAACTCGCACTGCGTCGTTGAAAACGACTCTTTGGGGAACGAATGCCCACTAGGCCACGCACCGAGAAAAGGCCTGCCCTAGGGTGAAACTGATCTCAGGCACCCAACTAGGACGAGAGCACACGTGCGCCAGGTGTACTAGGGAGGTGCAGACTATAAAACCTGATAAAAGTGTGCGGGGTAGCCCAACCGGCTGCCTCACAGATCTCCTGAAGGGGCACTCCCGAGAGGAGGGCCCTAGAGGACGCCATGCCTCTAGTAGAATGAGCCCTTATGGCCAAAGGTGATGGCAAATTGCGCACCTTGTAGGCCGAGGCAATAGCCTGAACAATCCAATTACTGATAGTTTGTTTGGAAGCAGGGAGCCCCTTTTTAGGTGACCCAAAACACACTAACAGTTGGTCCGACCTCCTCCAAGAAGAGGACCTCTCGAGGTAAATGCTCAGAGCTCTGACAGGGCAGAGCAAATGGAGCCTCTCTTCTTCCGCCGACACATGAGGTGGAGGATGAAATGCCTGCAGGACCGTAGACCGTGCCGTGTTAGTAGGCACCTTAGGCACATAGCCAGGTCTCGGGTGTAGAATGGCCTTAACTCCGCCAGGGGCAAACTCCAAGCAAGCTGGTGTTACTGCCAGAGCTTGAAGATCTCCCACCCTCTTTAGAGAGGTAATAGCCAAGAGAAAAGCCATCTTGAACGTCAGGTCCTTGGGCGAAGCCGACTGCAGGGGTTCGAAGGGGGCTAGGGATAACCCTTCGAGAACCACCGCCAGGTCCCAGGCAGGAACCCTGGACCTGGTTGTCGGTCTCATCCTCCATGCACCACGGAGAAAACGAATGACCAGCTGGTGCCTCCCCAGAGGCCCATCACTCAATGGTGCATGGAATGCCGCAATGGCAGCCACGTACACCTTAAGTGTGGAAGGGGAGAGACCCGCAGAGAAACGATCTTGAAGAAACTCCAGAACTGAAGCCACCGGGCAGTTAACTGGATCTAACTCATGTTCTCTACACCAAGTGGAAAACACATTCCACTTGAGGCCATATAATCTCCTAGTAGACGGAGCCCTGGAGCTAAGTATGGTTTCAACCACCCCGGCTGATAGACCAGCATCTAGGTACCGAACCCCCTCAGGGGCCAGACCCACAGTTTCCACAGCTCTGGACGAGGGTGGAATATTGTGCCCTCTGCCTGAGACAACAGATCCCTCCTCAGAGGAATCTGCCACGGCGGAGCTATCAGGAGTGAAATTATGTCTGAAAACCATACTCGGGCCGGCCACAACGGGGCTACCAGAAGAAGACTGATGCCCTCCTGACGGACCCTCTCCAGGACTCCCGGGAGCAGAGCGATCGGGGGAAAAGCATACAGGCGTAGCCTCGGCCAGGCCTGTACCATGGCATCCAACCCCAGTGGGGCTGGATGTGTGAGGGAGAACCAAAGTGGACAGTGGGACGTCTCTCGAGACGCAAACAGATCCACTTCCATTGGTCCAAACCTCTCCCATATCAACTTCACCACCTCTGGGTGAAGCCTCCATTCCCCGGGCCTCAGCCCCTGCCTCGACAGAATGTCTGCTCCCTGATTCTGAACCCCCGGAACATACATTGCTCTGATAGACAATATTTTCCCTTGGGACCAAAGGATAATCTGATGCGCCAATCTGGATAGAGGGCGCGATCTGAGTCCTCCTTGTCGGTTCAGATAAGCTACCACTGATGTATTGTCCGATCGTATCAGGACATGGTAACCCTTGACGTCTGGGAGGAAGCTCCTCAGAGCTCTGAACACAGCCAACATCTCCAGGCAATTTATATGCCAAGAATGATGATGGTCCTGCCACAGACCCCTGGCAAAGCGGCCGTCCATGACCGCGCCCCAGCCAGTGAGGGAGGCATCTGTCGAAACGGTTTTCCGGCGACACGACGCTCCTAACACTGGCCCTTGGGACAGGAACCAAGGTTTCTTCCATATTACTAGAGAACGGAGGCATCTGCGCGTTACTCTGATCATACGGAATGGATTCCCCTTCGGGGAAAACCCCTTGGCTTTCAGCCACCACTGAAGGGGCCTCATATGTAGAAGGCCCAAAGGTATAATGTTGGATGCCGCTGCCATGAGGCCCAGCAGTCTTTGAAATTGCTTTACAGTGATGGCCTGGCCTAGCCTTATCCTGGACACCATCGACAGAATGGACTCTATACGCGCAGGAGACATGCGTGCCCGCATCGTAACCGAATTCCACACCACGCCCAAAAACGTTGTGCTCTGAGATGGTTCCAACACGCTTTTCTTTGTGTTTAGTCTCAACCCTAAGTTCTGAATGTGGCCAAGGACGACATCTCGATGCCGAACTGCCATTTCTCGAGACTGGGCCAAAATGAGCCAGTCGTCGATATAATTCAGTATGCGGATGCCCTGAAGTCTCAATGGAGCTAGTGCTGCATCCATGCATTTGGTGAACGTGCGGGGAGAGAGTGCTAGGCCGAACGGAAGAACCCGATATTGGTAAGCTTCGCCCCCGAAAGCGAACCTCAGGAACCTCCTGTGACATGGAAGAATGGAGACATGAAAATAAGCGTCTTTTAGATCTATCGTGACAAACCAGTCCTCGGACCTGATTTGATTCACGATGATGGGAATAGTGAGCATTTTGAACCTGAACCTCCTCAGAGAACGGTTCAAATGTCTTAGATCTAAAATTGGCCTCAGCCCTCCATCCTTCTTTGGAACTATAAAGTACCGGCTGTAAAACCCGGACTCCCTGTCTGAAGGAGGAACACGTTCTATGGCCTCCTTTAACAGCAGAGTTTGCACTTCTTGTTCCATCACCTGAGCCTGCTCTGGAACCACTGTAGTGTGCACCACCCCAGAAAATTTTGGGGGGCGGTGCCCGAACTGCAGTCTGTATCCCAATTTTATTATACGCAGGACCCATGCAGATATGTTGGGAAGATGATACCATGCCTCTACAAAATCTACTAAGGGAACCAGCCTCTCGAGGCTGGCCTCGGGTGTTTTCCGAGCACTGTTCTCGACCTCCTGAAGCGAAAGATCGGCAGGTTCCAGTCGATACGGTTTTCGTGACCCTAATTGATGCTCGTTTTCTCTTTTTTGACACGAACGACACGGTGTGCGTTCGCTGGAAATTGATGCGGCCCGAAGCGTCAGAGACGGCGGGAAACTCACATCGATTTCCCGAGGGCTCCGCTGCGAGAACAACCTCGGTTGCTCTGCAGCGGGGGGGAAAGCCCTCAGAGGTCCTACTACCCCAGTTAGGACCTCTTTCCCGAAGCCCTCCTAGCCTGAAGGACGTCTCTCAAGTCGCCCTTCTGGCCGGAAGACTTCTGTTGAGAGCGCTTCCTCTGTTGCCAAGCTCCCGAAGGAGGGGCTCTAGAGGCAACACTCTCCTTTTGTTCCTGGCGGTATGAGGAACTGGATGACGGCTGGGGCTGATCTTTTTGCCCCACCCTACTCGACTTCGGTTTAGATCGACGGGGGAGGAACTGCTGAAACGCCGCAGATTGTTTCTTCGTCTCCTGGAACCTGTCGACGACAGATGCAACTGCGTCGCCGAACAGGCCAGAAGACGAGAGCGGCGCATCAAGGAGAAACGATTTATCCTTCTCCTTGATGCCTGATAAATTCAGCCACAGATGTCTCTCCGTGGCTACCATAGCTGCCATAGAGCGGCCGATAGCGCGGGCCGTCTCTTTAGTAGCCCGGAGAGACAAATCTGTGGCTTTACGAAGTTCGGCTATATCTTCAGGTGTTGGTCCCTCCCCCTCATCCAAGTCTTTCAGGAGGTCGGCCTGGTATGCCTGCAAAATAGCCATCGAATGCAGACATGAACCAGCACGACCTGCCGCCATATAAGCCCTTCCAACCAATGCAGAGGTCTCTCTGCATGGTTTACTGGGCAGCGCCGGGGCTTTAAGGGAAGATGCTGCTTCAGGAGAGAGGTATCCAGCGAGTGCCTCCTCCACCTTTGGCATCTTCCCATAACCCATATCCCTCGCCCCTAACACATTACTATAATCAACCACTGCAGGATTATAGACACGGGACGAATGGGGTTTTTCCCACGATCTCGAAATCTCTTTGTGGAGATCGGGAAAAAACGGTAAACCCCGGCGGTGAGGCTGTGACCTGTGCTGCAGGAAACGCTCGTCTAATTTACTTTTTACTTGCGTTCCCTGCTCATCTTGTGGCCAGCTAATATTGAGTCTGGCCACAGCACGAGTCACAACCTCAATCAGCTCCTCATACGCATGACCATGAACCGGCGAGTTTCGTTCATGATCATCCGCCTCGATGCTGAGCACATCCACTTCCTCGGAAGCAGAGAGCTCAAGCATCGGTCCCTGATCGCGGGCAGAAGAAGCCGCAGCGCGGGCTTCTGCACCACGAGCAGGAACCTCAGGATCCTCAGATGAAGAATGAGAAAGTGCCGCAGCAGTCTCATTCTCATCTGCAAGATCCTTCTGCGATCCCCACGAACTCAATCGCCGCGCTGCCTCAACAGACGCGGGACCAGATCCGTGGGGAGCGCGAGCCTGACCCTGTTCATCAAAACAAGCCAGGCGGGAGCGCAGCACTTTTATTGATAGTGCTTCACAGTCGCCGCAAGCAGCTCCCTCGAGAGCTGCCCGGGCGTGCTGCGCTCCCAAACAGATCACACACAGCTGATGTGTGTCCCCACCCGTGATGTATCTAGGGCAGGGGTGCACACATTGCTTGAACTGTTCACTCGCCATATATATATATCACTCTTTCACAGACAAACAACACCAAATAGAACGTACAACAACAGAGAGCGCTTGCTGAAGAGCGAAAGCTAATGTGTGTGTGTGCCAGCGTCACTTTTATGCATCCGGTTATGCCGTCACATGTTACGTCATGACGCAACACCAATCAGGATTGGATTAGTTTCATTCATACTTCAGAGGCGCACGCTAAGGGAGCGTCCCCAAAGAGTCGTTTTCAACGACGCAGTGCGAGTTCCCTCGAAAGGGAACTTGCCTTTCCAGATTAAATGTCTGTTCTTGGTCTTGGATTTTGTGAAATTAATTTCTAAATAAATGCGACTTAAAGTCCAGTGCAACTTATTTTTTTCCTCTTCATGACAGATTTTTTGACTGATGCGACTTATACTCCGGAGCAACTTATAGTCTGGAAAATACACTAAGTCCATTGGTAAGCCCCTCCCCTCGAACGGAGATGAGCCAATGGCAGTTGAGTATCAGTTGTACGGAGACCAGAACTCGGACATCTCTAGATTTTTTGATTTTCAGTGCCATAAAGAAACATTGGAATTTGTCAAAATTGATCAAACACATCTTGGGACAAGGTGACATTTATGACATTTAAGTAGATATTTTATAAACATAAATATTTGTCAGTGCAAGTTGCTTTCAGTTTAAACAGCTCAAACATGCATTTTAGTCTGGGACTAGCTTAAGCCTTGACTGTTGAACTGGGGAAATTTGTAGCTTTATTCCTCAAATATCTCTCACTAGCAAAGTCTAGCAACTGGCTTACACTGTAAAAAAATAATCATGGGTCTTGTCCTTTTCATTAAAAATATTGTGTGTATTTTATTAAGAAAATTGTGTTTTATAGTTGTATAGAAAATATTGAAAACTTTTCACTAATAAAACCTAGAGATACATTTTCCATTTTTTTTTAAGGAAACATACAGTTTTGAGGCTTGAATTGAGGAACCAATTAAGCTGATAAAATTAAGGAAAAAAGGCTACCTATTTATTTTAAGAGAATTAGTTCAATTATGGCGTTTTATTTATAGACACCATTGTTAGTTCCCAGCATGCTTTGCACATGGCTGGAAATGGAGAGTAAATATTGAAATTATTGTTATTTTATGTGTTTTTGAGTAAAGGGAAACATCTGTCAATGTTTAATGTTCAGTTATGTTTGTCTTTTGAAAGAGTTTGTATTCTGTTCAAGTTTTGATCGTTACTATTGTGCAGAAGAGTAGGGATTATGGTTAGGTTGTGAATAACTGCATATTTACGCTCTTAAGCATGTTGTTTTGTTCATTCAGCAATAATTGCTATAATGGTAGTGCAGTAACAAGTGTGTTTATGTGCTGTGATAGCAGCATACAGTCTTTTAATTATGCAATATAACTCAACATCAAATATAAACATCATTTCCATTCACTTGAATTCACACAATTTTGAGAGTCAACTTAAAATAAAAAAGCATATTTCACTTTCACATTTTTTACATGATTTATTCAGGTAGATTCCATGAAAGAAATCAAGCCTTAACTACTCAAAAATACCATGTGTAATATTGTTGCCGTAATTATTTTAAGTAGCACATAAAAAATTTTACATGCCAAATCATGCTAACATTATGCGAATTCATGTTATCATTGTGATAAGACATGCTAATTTATGCTAGCAACATGCTAATTCATGCTAACAACATGCTATTTTATAAAAAATCTCATGTGTAAATTGTTACCATCATTATTTTAAGTATCACATAGCATGTTTTACATGCTAGCAACATGTTATCAATTTAATAAGACATTCTAATTGATGCTAAAAACATGCTAATTCACGTTAGCAACATGTTATTTCATGTTAACAACATGCTAATTCATGCTAGCAATCTATTAAGAGTTATAAACATGTTAAAACATGTCAGCAACATGCTAAATCATGTTAACAATGTGTTAAAAATGCAAGTGACATGCTATTTCATGTTAGCAATGTGTTAAACATGCTAGTAAAATGCTAATCAAAGCTAGCAACATAAAAAAAAAACATGCTATCAATGTGCTAAAAAAAAAAAAGCCAAATTAAAGTTTGTCTGCGAACTTGACTAGTTTTTTTGTTTTTTTTCTTCTGGGACAAAATTTAGACTGTATCTCTATTTTAGAGCTATTACTCCACAACCACCAAACTCGGCTCAGACCTTCAGACTGTTTGTGTGATGTAGTGTGCCCCTTACCAAAAAGAAGTATACTTGTTAACATATTAAACAATGTTGTGAGGCGATCATCTGGAATGTATCCTTCCACATGTGATGAGAATGTTTGTTATCATACTGTTTTGAGATGAATACTGTGCATTTGGATCTAACAATTGTTGTGTAGTTTTTTTTATTTAATTTTTTTTATTGGTGTATGAGTCTTGTGTGTTCTTTATTGTAGGCCTGGGCGGCAAGGAAACTAAGGGCGGCAGCCTTCCTCATCCTGGTGGTGGTATTTTGGAGTGATTGCTGTGCCACACGGAGGTGTTTCGACTGAGTGCGGTGTGAGTGCATGTGTGTTTGTGGTTTCCTTTGTTTCTTTTTTTTTTAGGAGAATAGGGAGGCCCCTTGGGTTGAGGGACTTGGCTGCCGTCCCCAATTTCCGTCGCCAGGAGTGTCCAATTTTGAATATCCTTTTTGTTGATAGTGGTTTTCTTTTTCTGTGATTTGTTTGGATCATTTTAATCAATAAAAGTGATTTTACTGTTTGTACCTCACCCACGTCTCATGCCTGACTCCAACTGATACGAGCCTGTGAGCCTTGTGTGCTCCTAGTTTGTTGAGGGCGATTCCCTGGTTAAAAAAAAAAAGCTCCCAGGGTGGCGTAGTTGTTTTTTTTATTTTCCCTGTTTTAAGAACTCGGTCGCCAAAAGTGCACAACTATTTCGCAACTACGTTTCTCATTTGTACAGCATCTGTACTACAAGTTAACTTATAAGTATATTAGTAGTTTGCTATTTTTATACTAGCAGTAGGCCTACTTTTTTAGTTTATGAAGTACACTTTGAAGTATACTCTCAGTAAACAACTAGTTTAGTAGTTTTATACTGCAAGTATACTTGTACGTTTTCTTTAAGTTAACATAACATCACACTTATAGTTTACAATTTATATATTATTTTTGAACTTTAAGTATACTACTATGTTCCTATTTAGGTATAATTTTAACTAATTTTAAAAACAACTTTTATATCAACACTTGAATGTCGATATGTTTATTTATAAATTTTTTTAAAGTCAACACTAAACAAAAAGCTGAGAAAATTGCATTTTAGTCAAAGACTTCGTCCAGATGGGATTCAGAACGATGATCAAAATAGATGCAGTAGATCGAGTCCATCAACACCCTCAAAGCTTCACAGTCCTTTAGCTCGTCCTGGGTTGACATTTCATTCGGTAACATTAGGCAGTTTTGATTTATATGCTGTTTAATATTGATGATAACATTATTTTACATTTATGTGAACAATCTTCTATCACTTATTTCAGCTTCTTCTACTCCTGTGTTTTGATCTGGAGATTCTGTACTCTTTCAGAAGATGTGTAATAGCGCCGCCTACCGCATAACTGTGAAAACACTGACAGCCTGAAATTTCAAAGTAAATTCCTAAGTACACTACCAGTGGACTAGCCTACTCAAAAATTCAGATACTCAGAATTAGGAACAACTCAATTAAACTTCCATTCTATGTACTATTTCTAAGCCATTAAGACTCATTTAAACTCATAAACTCAAACACTCATAAACTCAAACACTCATAAACTCAAACACTCATAAACTCAAACTCTCATAAACTCAAAAACTCAAACTCTCATAAACTCAAACTCTCATAAACTCAAACTCTCATAAACTCAAACACTCATAAACTCAAACACTCATAAACTCAAACACTCATAAACTCAAACTCTCATAAACTCAAACACTCATAAACTCAAACTCTCATAAACTCAAACACTAAACTCAAACACTCATAAACTCAAACACTCATAAACTCAAACTCAAACACTCATAAACCCAAACTCTCATAAACTCAAACACTCATAAACTCAAACTCTCATAAACTCAAACACTCATAAACTCAAACACTCATAAACTCAAACTCTCATAAACTCAAACACTAAACTCAAACACTCATAAACTCAAACACTCATAAACTCAAACTCAAACACTCATAAACCCAAACTCTCATAAACTCAAACACTCATAAACTCAAACACTAAACTCAAACACTCATAAACTCAAACTCTCATAAACTCAAACTCTCATAAACTCAAACACTCATAAACTCAAACACTAAACTCAAACACTCATAAACTCAAACTCTCATAAACTCAAACACTCATAAACTCAAACTCTCATAAACTCAAACTCTCATAAACTCAAACTCTCATAAACCCAAACTCTCATAAACTCAAACTCTCATAAACTCAAACACTAAACTCAAACACTCATAAACTCAAACTCTCATAAACTCAAACTCTCATAAACTCAAACTCTCATAAACTCAAACACTCATAAACTCAAACACTCATAAACTCAAACACTCATAAACTCAAACTCTCATAAACTCAAACACTCATAAACTCAAACTCTCATAAACTCAAACACTAAACTCAAACACTCATAAACTCAAACACTCATAAACTCAAACTCAAACACTCATAAACCCAAACTCTCATAAACTCAAACACTCATAAACTCAAACTCTCAACTCATAAACTCTAAACTCATAAACTTTAAATTCATAAACTCAAAATCAAACTCTAAACTCAAACTCCCTAAACAAACTCTAAACTATCTCTAAACAAAATATCTATCTATCTATCTAGATTTTAAAACTACAAACTAAAACTTAAACTATTTCAAACTGAACACCTTCAAACTTTCTGGCTAGGCTTTTTCAAGCCAACTTAAAGGTTGTCAACAAACTTTTTATATTGTTATGATTACAGTTATTATTATCTAATTTATACTTAAATTGTTGTCTACTATAACCTATATGGGTTACTTCCATGGTTTCTGTCCTTGTTGATAATTCTCCATTAGACTATAAGAAGCAATACTCACAGAAATGATGTTTCCTGCAGCAGCAGCAAATGATTCTTACAGCAGGGTTGTGTCACCACAAACACTAGAGCCTCTTCTCAGGTCTGACCAAAACATGCTGAGCATCCTGTATTTATTATAATATATCAACCAGGGGCGGCGCTGGGACTCGAATGATTTAGCCCCACAGGTCCCTGAGCTTATGGGAAATATAAGAATACAGTAAATATTGGCTGTTTTATCTTAGTTCAGAGCAGTCTCTGACTGGTGATTGTTGAAAAATGTCTCCCTCCCTCTCCCTCCCTCTCCCTCCCTCTCACACACACACACACACCACATGAGTGATTCAGCCTGTCCTAGAATATCTCCAGGAGTTGCACACAAGAGCAAACAATCTCACCGCAATTACAGTTTTTCTGAATTTCTAAAACACATTTCTTGAAACCATCACTCACTTTCTCAAAACCTTTAACACAAAACCAAATTTTCAAACCACATTCAGAGAACTTCTGACTCTTCTGGCAAAATCAAACAATTACCTCAAAACCATTTTATCTGTGCTCAAAATCAAACAAAACGTGACATTAGTGATATGATTTAAAACTTCAGCTTTTTACATTGGGATCATAATGGATGTAGCCTGGCTAACGTCAGACCTCTTTCTCATTGAGACGTGGTCTGGGAACCACATGTTCATTTTCTCGTATTTGAGGCGTGGTTTACGAATGCCCAGAGCCGTTTATTGGGCGCTACGAATGTCTATCAAATGCGCCTGTACGTAGCTCATAGCCAATCGTTTCAATTATACTAGATGACATATGTAGAGTGACAGAAATTCGATGAGGAAGAAGATGATGGCTGAAGAAGACTAAACTACTTAGAACACTATCTAAGGCTGCATCGAAAGGTAACTTCGCGTCTGATGCCATGTTGGATCCATAGATATAAACAAACTGCTTCGGTGTGTCGCATAGACGTCGTCATCATCTTGCTGCTCCCTCCCCGTTCTGTGATTGGTTCCCTCACTGAGGCCGAAAATCTGGTCCATGGTGTCCAGGCTGCCTAGCAGCGTAAATAAAATCGCGCTGCGCTCAAGGCAGCATGGGGAAACCCAGGCTATAATGGATGCTCAATTATGACAGATTTCAAACAGAGGCATTGAAGGGTTGCATTCGCTTATTTTTTTTTTAGAAGTTTGCTTGTTCATATAATGTTTGAGTATGATGAAGATAAGTAGATGTGACATGCTGTCCAAGATAGAGGGCTCAAGATACAACTCCAGCTGTAAAGGACTACTTAAACAAGTTTGTAACAAATGAATAGAAATAAAGCATAAGAGCAGTGGAGGGTTGGAGGAAGAACTGTCATGGTAGTGAGGAAAGCAGCTGGCTATATACTTTTGCAAAAGACTTAAAATGGGACAAAATGACAAAAATAACCACACAGGTAAGTAAAATAACAGAATACACATAAATTGCAATGAAAATATAGACATAAAAGCAACAATTAAAATAAAGATTAATGAAGATTAACAGGAGCCAAAAATAACTCACCTCTTCCGTGCATTAACAATGGCAAGAGGAAGAGGAGGAGACAAAACAGGAAATTATGTAGGCTCATGATGACATCACAGCAATTAAAGGGGAAAAATGCTCATTCAGGAAGATACACCAGATATATGAAAAACCATTGTGTGTGAATTATAACAAATACATACGTTTTAACAGAACACTTTCTGTACCTGTTACATTAACAACAAAAATGTAGTAATGGCACAAAACTGCTTTGCATAATTATCAATGAATATGTTTGGCTAGATGATAATACATTAGAAAGCATTTCAATGACCTTCACTACCGTTCAAAAGTTTAGGGTTGGTCAAATTTTTTGAATGTTTATGTTACAAAGGCTACATTTATTCAGTCAAAAATACAGTCAAAAACTGTAATACTGTAAAAAAAAAAATTGCAATAAATTAAATTTTTTTTTTTTTCTATTTCATAAGTGAATTTTTAGCATTATTACTCCAGTCTTTAGTGTCACATGATCAGGGTCGGAGTGGGACTCATTTTCAGCCCTGGAGTTTCACGACATAAAATAATGTAATTAAAACCTCAGTATAAAAGTCTGCAATATAGTGCACTGTTCTCTACAGCCTTGTAATTCATTGTATTTTTCAATCATTTTTTATTCAGTGCAAAAGTGTTGCTTCACGCAGTGGTCACCAACCCTTTCAAGCCCAAGATCCCTGAACTCGGCCTTGATGAAAGGCTAGATCTACCTATAGATTTTACATGGCAATTCCGATACCAGCTGCCTTTAAAAAATATATATATATATATATATATATATATATATTTATATTTTCTTCCTATATTTCGAGCAACAAGAACAGTGATCTTGCTGTGTCTGGTACTTTCTCTGCTGCACGTCTGCGCTCTCCTCTTTGCTTCTGTAACCCAGGGTAATAATTGAAAAGGTTTATATATATATTTATTTCATGTGCAAGTTATAATGTATATGGTTGTGAATAAGTACTATGTTTGTTAAATTGATGGGGTATTTATTATTCTAATGTTCAGCCAATCGTGCTCACTTGTCCATGTCGGGTGTCCAATCAGTGCTCTAGATTAAAGTGAAGGGGGTGGGAAGAAGAAAAAGCAAAGGTGAACTAGGAAGGAGGAGTATAGCATGTGTGAGAAGAGCGTGCGATCATCTGGTGTCATATTGTTTCACAAAAATATAGTGTAAATAATGCTGTAATGTGTCACAATAGCTTCTGTAGTTAGTGGGTTGTCAAAACAAGTACGTAAACTTATACTACAGAGACGGCTAATAACTATTTCTCCACTAAATATTCCTGGTTGTGTTTACTCCAGCCTCCATTTATTAATACAGCGGATGAACTGTTTACAGAGACTGAACAGTGTCTATCTTGCTCGGATGGATTGTGTGTTCGGTTGGCGAGTCGTCAGTGCGAGGATTTGTGGTAGTTTCCGACGATGATGATTCCAGATAAACTTCTGAGTTAATGGCAGAGGTGGGAGCAAGTCACATATGTTCAAGTCACAAGCAAGTCTCAAGTCCCTACCATCAAGTCTCAAGCAAGTCTAATGGCACTTTTCCATTACCAGTACCAGCTCAACTCGACTCGACTCGACTCGCCTCGGCTCGGCTCGCTTTTCGCTCCGTTTTCCATTGCAGATAGTACCTCCACAATAGTACCTGGTCGTCATAGCGACGCCGCAGGAAACTGCCGTGACTTAATCTTCTACGCGAGACACACCCGCTACCCACACACACAGGACAGTGGAGGAAATCGAGTGTATGCTGTTTTTGGATGTTTTTGTTTTTGCTATTTTTTATTCAGGATACTCCGTCTGGCGCGTGCAATGATGACGCAGTGAATAGTGACGATTCTCTCTGACCAATCAGAAGTCTGCCGTGTTTTCACGTCACATTTTAGTATCGCCTCAGATCGCTTAGGACCTCGCCGGAGGTGGTACGAAAAAAAGTACCTGGAAGCAGGTACAGGTACAACTTTTACACAGTGGAAAACCAAACAAAGGCGAGTCGAGTCAAGCCGAGGCGAGCTGGTACTGTGTAGTGGAAAAGCGCCATAAGTCGCAGTACACACAAACTAATCAAGTCAGTGGTTCACTTCAAGCAAGTTCAAGTAAAGTCAAGTCCTGCTAAGGGTCAATTCAAGTTACAATACCAAACAGAACAAAAGTAGAGATTATATTGGCCTCAACCTTATTCATTTTTCCCACAGAAATTATTACCTTTCTAATAAATGTATATCGTAATATTAATAATATTATTTATTATAGCATGTATTTATAATTATAAAAATTTGGAATTATTATTATTATAATAACAATTATACGAATATAAATGTTGAAGATAAAACATTTAAAGGTAAATTCACAAGTATGATGCATTAATTATATAGCCTGGCTCCGCCCTCCTACGTACGTCCGCTCAATTTTCATTTTCCTTCAGTACGTCGTCTGGGTTTACGTAATATTCACGGGTTTTCTCCGAACAATTTTTTACCGGTCCAATCAGCGACTGGTCCAATCAATGGCTGAGAACGATGATGTTAAGGCCGTGCGCTAGTCGTGCGTCACGACTAAACATTAGCGATTGGTTATGGCAGATCCAGAGTGGCTCTGGGCTGATCCAATAGTTTTAATCTTCCGCCTTCAAGGAAGTTAATGCTTGTCAATGGACGGTGGCCAGACTCTCTGTAATGAAATATACGAAATTCTGGAGGACCAGTCTATTAATTATATTGGTTTTATAGTAAATGTCATATGTTTAACTTTGCTTATATATTTTTTTTTTTTATGGAATATCACCGGCAGAAATTAACTTTCCCATTAAGGGCCAATATTTGACCCCTTAAATTGATTTCCAGGGGCATTTTTTTTCTAACTATGTTCTAACAATTTTGTTCTAACCAAACATGTACACTGCAACAGCATAAATAATGTTATGAGATTAATGATTTAAATATAATAATTTTAGCATCTCTAAATTGAGTATTTGAAATATGAGTATGATGAAATTTAAACTGCCAGTAGGTGGCGCCAAATCACCGTCTTAATGAACGAGTCATAGAAGCATTCATTCAACTGATTTGTTCTAAATGGCAGATTCATTCTGGAACTAAGCAACTAGGTCACTCAATTACAAAAACCCCGGATTCGTTCAGAAACGCATAACTTGTTTGGAACTATTGTCATTGGAGAAATAGAGCAAAAACAGAGAATATTTACAATATTATGTCTAAAATGTCACATTACAATATTCACTTTTTGATTACTGAACTGTTGTATAAAATCATTGTCACATTTGCAATTGCGCTAATATTCTGAAAATATTGTTTAATATCACATAAAAAATAACTCAAACTAGGGCCATTTTTTCCAGCACATCTTGAATTGTGGGGGCATTATTCTGCTGGCATTTTGCCCCCTAATCCCCTGATAACGTCTGACCCTACTTCTAGAGAAACATAAAACAAGACAAAACATCATTAACAGTTTTGTATGTTGTTTTTCGTCATTGGAAAAAGCAACATATTTGGCATTAAAGCACTATGATTTGAAAGAAACTGTGGCAAATGCCTGAATTTATGCACATTATACAAAACATATGCCATCATTAATTGTCATTTGAATCTATTGACAGCCGTCCTTAAGCTACATTTGAAAACATAATTTTGTGTAAAGAGGCATGCTGTGTTGACCACTATTCTCTCTAGATTTAACGTTAGTCAAATTAACTATACCTAAGTCAAGTCAAGTCAAGTCAATTTATTTATAGAGCACAACATTAACACAACGTTTGTTGATCCAAAGTGCTTTACAGACGGTCAAAAGGTTAATAGAGAAAAAAAATTTTTTTTTTACAAATATATATATATATATATAAAAAAAAAATCTAAAAAAAAAATCCATACACAGCATCACTCAAATGCAAGAGTATAAAAATGAGTCTTTAAGCTAGATTTAAAAACGTTGAGCGATGGAGAGGCCCTGATATTAAAGGGTAAGCTGTTCCAAAGTTTAGGTGCAGCAACCGCGAAAGCTCTGTCACCTTTGGATTTGCAACGTGAACGAGGGACAGATAAAAGAAGCTGGTTACAAGATCTTAATGACCTAGAGGTTGTGTATGGCTGGATAAGGTCACAGATATAATCCGGGGCTGATTTTTGGAGTGCCTTATATACAAAAAGAAGGACCTTAAAATCAACTCTGAATTTGATAGGGAGCCAGTGCAATGAAGCAAGAACAGGAGTAATATGCTCCCGCTTTTTTGTTCCTGTCAGCAATCTGGCTGCCGCATTTTGAACCATCTGAAGCCGAGATAGAGTGCTTTGAGGAAGGCCGACATACAGAGAGTTACAATAGTCCAGTCTAGAAGAGATTGGTGCGTGGATGACAATTTCAAGATCTTTTTGAGAAAGAAAATGTTTTACCTTCGCAACATATCTGAGGTGGAAGAAGCTACTCTTTACAACCGTGTTTACCTGCTTGTCAAATTGTAGTAAAGGATCAAAATGGACCCCTAGATTTTTTACATAGGGTTGTACGCTATCACTAAGGGAGCCTAACCTACTTGTCAGAGTAGTATTGAGTGCAGCGGGGTCTAGCAGAAGCACCTCAGTTTTGTCAGTGTTTAGTTGCAGGAAATTGTTAGCCATCCAAATTTTCACTTCGTCAAAACATGAGAAAAGAAGTTGTATAGAGGAATCATTTTCAAGTTTGATTGGAAGGTAAAGTTGTAGGTCATCGGCGTAGCAGTGATAGTTTATACTATATTTCTGGAGAATGGAGCCCAGGGGAAGCATGTAGAGTGAGAACAATAAAGGGCCAAGAATAGAACCCTGAGGAACACCATAAGGGACGGGTGCAGTAGGTGAGGTAAACGACCCAATATTTACTGAAAACTTCCTACCCTTTAAATAAGAGGTGAACCATTGTAATGCCATGCCTTGAACCCCTACTGTATATTGAAGTTGTTTCAAGAGGATGTCATGGTCAATAGTGTCGAAGGCTGCACTCAGATCTAGCAATAACAGAATGACAGATGACCCTGAATCAGTAGACAACAAAAGATCATTCGTAACTTTAAGCAAGGCTGACTCTGTACTGTGAAGTGCTCTAAAACCAGATTGGAACTTATCCAAAATGTTAAAGGCATCCAGGTAAGAAGTAAACTGTGAAAGCACTGCTTTCTCTAAAACCTTTGAAATAAATGGGAGTTTAGAAATTGGCCGGTAGTTACTAAGAACAGATGGGATCTTTTTAGCAGGGGCTGTACAGAAGCATGTTTAAAAGACTCAGGGAAAACCCCACTAGACAAAGAACTGTTTCTAATAGTTAAAAGCGCAGGGCTAATAGTGTCTAATACCTCTCTAAGCAAACGGCCAGGCAGTACATCAGATTGACAGTATGTAAATTTCATCTTAGAAATTAGTGCACTTAATTGAGATTGAGACACTGGTTTAAAACTAGTGAAATTGCTAGAAGGAGAGGTCAGGGGAGAAACAGCCATGTCAGAAGGAGAGAGGTGAGATCTGATATCTAGTATCTTCTGTACAAAGAAACCTAAAAATTCTATGCAGGTCTCAAGATTGCCAACAGGAGCTGAGCAAGTGGCTGGATTAAGAACTGAGTTTATAGTTTTAAAAATAACTTTTGGCCTGTTTGCATTCATGGCAATCAAATTTGAAAAGTATTGAGATTTTGCATCACTGACCGACTTTTGATAGGTGGCAAGACAATCTTTTAAAATTTGATAAGAGACCTAACAGGTTAAACAAGCATAGCTTACTTTTAGAGGTGGTGAATGAAGTTCGAGGTTGTGATGGTCATGTCCGATATCCCTTGCCAGTTATTATGCATACAGCAAATCTTCTTTTATGAATATGGTCAATTTTGAAGTGTTTATATCCAAAATGAAACGATGCTGGGAGATTTTTTGTATTTAGTGCACTCCCCTGCACTGTATGTTTATCTTTTTTTCCTGTGCTTGTGCAGCGTCACGCAATCGCACAGAATCTGATGACTGGCGTCAATGGTTCCGTTGCTTTCATTTTGTTCATCAACTGATGTTGCGATGATTTTTATAAAAATTTATATAAAGTCATTCTCGAGTCATACAGTTCAAGTCAAGTCTCGAGTCATACAGTTCAAGTCAAGTCTCGAGTCATTGGATCTCAAGTTAAAGTCAAGTCAAGTAATTTTCTTAATTTAGTCAAGCAAGTCTCAAGTCCTTAAATTTGCGACTCGAGTCAAGACATGTGAGTCCCCCATCTCTGGTTCACGGGAGTGCCTGGAATTCCTTTGGCCCTGAGGAAATCACTGCGATCGTGGGTTTGACGGACAACACTGGGAGACGAAACACACTCTTCTTACTGGATAGCAGACCATTGATTAGCAGACCCTCACCTGCTGTTAGCATTCCATTGACTCCTATTCATTTTGGCGTTGTCATGGTCGGACAAAACTGGAAACAGTTGCAGGTTCTCAAAAGTGTTTATTAAGCTCAAAAGGGTCAGACAAATAATTCAGAAACAACGGAGGGCGGCGACTCAGGCTCGTGCAGGGACTTGATGGTCTGTGGTGCGCTGGTGCTGTGACGGTGATGAATCCCGATCCCGGTGCTGGAGTGCGGTGAGCCCAATGACAAAGAACAGGAACGGCAGGAAGACACGGCAGGCGAACAAAGACACGGCAACTCCACGGGAAACACAGACACGGCAAACACAGGACCTCAACAAACAATCCGACACTGGAACAGAGAATGGTGTGAGTATATATAGGGAATGGAAATGAATAGCAGCTGTGAACAGTGATTGATGATGATGATGATCAGCTGGAGCGCTGACAGACACGTGAGCGGGACAACGCCCACTCACACATAAACAACAACGACACGAGACAAGAAGGAAACAATGCATTCAACAACCGTGACAGTACCCCCTCCTCTAGGAACGCCTCACGGCGTTCCCAGACTCCCTTACCTGTCGATTGTAATCATCGATCAGAGAGTGATCCAGGATGTCACGAGCTGGAACCCAACTTCTCTCCTCCGGACCGTAACCTTCCCAGTCCACCAGGTACTGGAATCCGCGTCCCCTCCGCCTAGAGTCCATAATGCGACGGACCGAATAGGATGGTTCCCCATCTACGAGTCGCGGCGGTGGGGGAACCGGGGCAGGCGGATTAATGCGGGAAAAAAAAACGGGTTTAATTTTGGACACGTGGAATACCGGATGAATTCTCCTGTACACTGGAGGGAGGTTGAGGCGGACTGCCACCGGACTAACAATTTTGGTGACAGAAAACGGGCCAATGAATTTAGGAGCCAGTTTATTGGATACGGAGCGGAGCGGAATGTTCTTAGTAGAAAGCCACACTTTGGAACCGACGACGTATACGGGAGGCCTAGACCGGTGGCGATCGGCCTTGGCCTTGATGCGCGCCCGCACACGGAGGAGAGTCTCACGGGCTCTTGTCCATGTGCGGTGACACCTCTGGACAAAGGCGTGAGCGGAGGGGACCGCGACTTCGGATTCCAGACTGGGAAAGACCGGTGGCTGGTATCCTATACTACACTCAAAAGGAGATAGGCCCGTAGCTGACACTGGCAACGAATTGTGGGCGTACTCCACCATAGGCAGTTGCTGACTCCAGGAGGAAGGATTCCTGGCAGCCGTACATCGCAAGGTTCTCTCCAGGTCTTGGTTGGCTCTCTCAGTTTGACCATTGCTCTGAGGGTGAAACCCGGAAGACAGACTGACCGTCGCCCCCAGTAACTTACAAAACTCTCGCCAAAATTTGGACACAAATTGGGGACCCCTGTCGGAAACCACGTCTGTCGGGAGGCCATGTAACCGAAAGACGTGATTAACGACTGCAACCGCTGTCTCCTTGGCTGAGGGTAATTTGGGCAAGGGAACAAAGTGGGCTGCCTTCGAGAATCGGTCCACCACGGTTAAAACTACCGTGTTACCCTGGGAGGGTGGGAGGGCGGTAACAAAATCTAGAGCGATATGGGACCAGGGTCTCGAAGGCACCGACAGCGGTTGGAGTAACCCATCTGGGGGTCGATTAGACGACTTACCAATAGCACAAACTGAGCAAGCCAAAACAAAATCGTGAACGTCGCGAGCCATAAGCGGCCACCAGAATCGTTGTTTGACCAAATAGAGGGTGCGACTAACTCCTGGATGACAGGCTAGACTAGAACAATGGCCCCACCGAATAACGTCTGGACGTAGTTCCTCCGGCACAAATAAGCGGTTCGGTGGGCACCGGATCGGAGGCGTTACCCCTTCTAGAGCCTTCTTGACTCTCGATTCGACCTCCCAAGTGAGCGTAGAGATAATTAGGGTCTCAGGAAAAATACGCTCGGGAGTAGGTGCGAGTTCGGATCGATCAAAAATACGCGACAAAGAATCGGGTTTGATGTTTTTGGAACCCGGACGATACGAGAGGGTAAAATCAAAACGGCCGAAAAAAAGTGCCCACCGCGCCTGCCTGGAGTTCAACCTTTTAGCGGACCTAATGTACTCCAGATTCTTATGATCCGTCCAGACGATAAAGGGTACCCCGGACCCCTCTAACCAATGACGCCATTCTTCCAAGGCTAACTTGACCGCCAACAACTCCCTGTTGCCAATGTCGTAATTTCGTTCAGCTGGAGATAAGCGATGGGATAAAAACGCGCATGGATGCATCTTGTTGTCTGAGGGTGAGCGTTGTGAAAGAACTGCGCCTACCCCCACCTCTGACGCGTCGACCTCCACCACAAACTGACGTGAGGAATCAGGGGCGATTAAGATGGGAGCCGAAACAAAGCGGCTCTTGAGGTTGGAAAAAGCAGTTTCGGCTGCTTCCGACCACCTGAACGCAGTTCTGGGGGAGGTCAAGGCAGTCAGAGGTGCGGCTAGTTGGCTAAAGTTGCGAATAAAACGCCGGTAGAAATTGGCGAACCCCAGAAACCTCTGTAGGGCCTTACGGGAATCTGGGTTTGGCCACTCTACCACAGCCTTAACTTTGTCAGGATCCATACGCATACCCTCAGCCGACACGATGTGTCCTAAGAAAGGAACCGACTGTGCATGAAAAGCGCATTTCTCCGCCTTGACAAAAAGCCCATTCTCTAGCAACCTCTGGAGCACTCGTCGGACGTGCTGCACGTGTTCCTGGAGAGACGAGGAAAAAATCAGAATGTCATCCAGGTAAACATAAATAAACTGATCGATCATGTCTCGCAGCACGTCATTGACGAGTGCCTGGAAGACTGCGGGACTGTTGGACAAACCGAAGGGCATGACCAAGTATTCAAAGTGCCCCCTAGGGGTGTTAAAGGCAGTCTTCCATTCATCCCCCTTCCTGATACGGACCAAATGATAAGCATTACGTAAGTCCAGCTTTGTGAAGATGGATGCTCCCTGCAACCTCTCGAAGGCTGAAGACATCAGCGGCAAAGGATAAGTATTCTTTACCGTGATGTTGTTCAGCCCCCGGTAATCAATACAAGGTCGCAGCGATCCATCCTTCTTCCCCACAAAAAAGAACCCCGCCCCCGCTGGAGATGAGGAAGGTTGGATGAACCCGGATGCTAGAGAATCAGAAATATATTTCTCCATAGCCTCCCTCTCCGGAACCGAGAGTGAATAAATCTTGCCCTTAGGCGGAGACTTACCTGACAGTAAATCTATAGCACAGTCATAGGGACGGTGCGGAGGGAGAGAAGCAGCCCTTGACTTACTGAACACTTCCCTCAGGTCACGGTACTCCGCGGGCACGTTTGATAAATCCACTGCTTCCTCCTGCAACACAGGAACAGAGACAACAGAACAGGCAGACACAAGACAAGAACTATGACATTCAGTGCTCCAGGCTGATATGGTTCTCTGTTTCCAGTCAATGCGGGGGTTGTGTTGATGGAGCCAGGGGTGACCCAAGACAATGGGGGTGTGATGGGAGTCCGTGATGTAGAATGATATTGTCTCTGCATGGTTCCCTGAGGTGATGAGTGTAATGTTCTCGGTGGCCTGGGAGATGGTTGGTAGTGACTGTCCATTGAGTGCATGTACGGTGATTCTCTGGGGAAGTGTTCTGAGTGGGACTTGAAACTGTAGTGCAAAGGTGCGATCCATGAAATTACCTTCGGCCCCAGAGTCCACCAGTGCGGTGCAGTGATGATCGTGGACAGACCATCTAAGTCTTCCCGGGAGGATGGTGGATGTAGATGAGGACTTTTCGGCGGAGATCCCACCCGATAGTAGCCTCATGCTTACTATCGGGCTTGACCTTTTACCGGGCAGTTGTTAGCAAAGTGTCCCGCTCCCCCGCAGTACAGGCAAAGGCCAAGGGATCTCCGCCTCTCCCTTTCCTCCCGGGAAAGTCGAGCTCGACCCACCTGCATGGGCTCGGGATCGGAGGGACCGGCCGCGTCCATGCCGCTGGACCACTGATGTTCCACCCCCCCACGAGGCAGGCTGAATGGAGCGCATGGTCCGACCCGGGCTAGTCGGGCGTCCACCCTCAGCGCCAGATCGATGAGTTCATTCAGTGAGGGGGGTAGGTCCAGGGCGTAGATCTCCCTCTGGACGCGGTCGGCCAGCCCATGCAGGAACCTATCCCACTGCGCTTCCTCGTTCCAGCGACACTCGGCCGCCAGGGTCTTGAACTCAATGGCATAATCTGAAACAGATCGTTCTCCCTGGCGTAGATCAGACAAGACCCTGGCAGCCTCTCTTCCCGCGACCGCGCGGTCGAAAACTCTTTTCATCTCCGAGGAGAGCTCCTGGAACGAGGAACAGCATGGTTCTTGGTTCTCCCACACCGCCGTCCCCCATAGTGCCGCTCTCCCAGTCAGTAGAGTGAGTACGAATGCCACCTTCGTCTCCTCTTTCTCAAATGTCCGGGGCTGGAGTGCAAAATGCATGCCGCATCGAGTCAAAAACGGCCGGCAAAAGTTAGGCTCACCAGAGTATGGCTCAGGAGTCGGAAGGCGAGGTTCCGACTGGGAGGCGGGCATCGGTGGTGTGGGAGGGACGGGCGGTGCGGCTGGCGCAGCGGGAGGTTGCAGCTGTTGAAAACGCTGGGTCAGCTCGGACACCTGCGTGACGAGAGCCTGAATCGCGCGCGCCGCTTCCCCTTGATGACGGTCCTGAGCGTCCATCCTTTGAATACTTGCACGAACAAAGTCATCCATTGTTGCGGCGGCGGCACCTGCTGCTTCCATGGGTTGGTCGGATTGTTCTGTCATGGTCGGACAAAACTGGAAACAGTTGCAGGTTCTCAAAAGTGTTTATTAAGCTCAAAAGGGTCAGACAAATAATTCAGAAACAACGGAGGGCGGCGACTCAGGCTCGTGCAGGGACTTGATGGTCTGTGGTGCGCTGGTGCTGTGACGGTGATGAATCCCGATCCCGGTGCTGGAGTGCGGTGAGCCCAATGACAAAGAACAGGAACGGCAGGAAGACACGGCAGGCGAACAAAGACACGGCAACTCCACGGGAAACACAGACACGGCAAACACAGGACCTCAACAAACAATCCGACACTGGAACAGAGAATGGTGTGAGTATATATAGGGAATGGAAATGAATAGCAGCTGTGAACAGTGATTGATGATGATGATGATCAGCTGGAGCGCTGACAGACACGTGAGCGGGACAACGCCCACTCACACATAAACAACAACGACACGAGACAAGAAGGAAACAATGCATTCAACAACCGTGACAGGCGTCACTTTGACAGCGAATAACTTTACATCTGAGGCGTTTAAAGACTCCATTTGTCCATTGTTTATTTCTAAAGAAACACGAAAATGTATAAAAGGCTCCATTACCTTGTATCTTACGTTATGGCCCGGTAGAAGCAGTTTTTGTAAAAATAGGCTAACGATTGCATCATAACCATGCAACCCTCTGTCACATAGTAGAAAGATTACCGTATGGACAGGAGGAGAAGCTTTCTAACTAATCTTTCTTTCTTTCTTTCTTTCCAACTAATCTATCTATCTATCTTTAACCAATCTATCTATATTTCTTTCTTTCTTTCTTTCTTTCTTTCTAACTAATCTTTCTTTCTAACTAATTTTTCTTTATTGCTTGCTTTCTTTCTAACTAATCTTTCTTTCTTTCTTTCTTTCTAACCAATCTTTCTTACTAATCTTTCTTTCTTTTTTAACTAATCTTCATTTCTTTCTAACAATTTTTTCTTTCTTTCTAACAAATTTTTCTTTCTTGCTTGCTTTCTTTCTAACTAATCTTTCTTTCTTTCTTTCTTTCTTTCTTTCTTTCTTTCTAACCAATCTTTCTTACTAATCTTTCTTTCTTTTTTAACTAATCTTCATTTCTTTCTTACTAATCTTTCTTTCTTTCTTACTAATCTATCTTTCTTTCTTTCTAACTAATCTTTCTTTCTTGCTTTCTTTCTTTCTAACTAATCTTTCTTTCTTTCTAACAATCTTTCTTACTAATCTTTCTTTCTTTTTTAACTAATCTTCATTTCTTTCTTACTAATCTTTCTTTCTTTCTTTCTAACTAATATTCCTTTCTTTCTAACTAATCTTTCTTTATTTCTAACTAAACTTTCTTTCTTTCTTTCTAACTAATCTTTCTATTCATTGAAACTAATCTATCTATCTATCTATCTATCTATCTATCTATCTATCTATCTATCTATCTATCTATCTATCAAACTTCAAACTACTTTAAACTTCAAACTACTTTAAACTTCTTCAAACTCTCTGGTCTGGCTTTTTCAAGCCAACTTAAAGTTTGTCTCAACAAACTTTTTTTTCTAGTTTCATTTGTCATAATGAGCCTAGTTCAATGACTGACTAGCCCCTACACATGAAACCCGACTCAGGTCTGGTTGTGTCACCTAAGTTGAAAACACTTTATTATGGCTTGTTACTGTGGGCCTTGGGGTGTCCCTAGGCTCCTGTTAGGCAGCCAGTTGCTGATAGTGCGGCGTTTTACATTGCGTCCCCACTGCGTATTAGCTACGCAATGCGAAGTGACCGTTCTCAAAAGGGAACGTACTCGGTTACTAACGTAACCTCGGTTCCCTGAAAGTAGGGAACGAGTATTGCATAGCCTGCCGCACTATCGCACTCTGTTGGTGGGTCGCAACAGATCAGTTAAATTATCCATTCTCAAATATCTTGATGGAAATTTCACAAATAATAAGTGTATTTTAAATAAATAATTGTTTAGTCAAATACTAAATTATTTAGGTAAAAAAAAAAAAAACTTAAATATAACTGGAAATTTCAGACAAAATTAACTGTTGGATTTTTAGTCAATTATTTTGGTACGTTCACCTCAAACTATCAAGTAAATAATATTCAGATATTTTATTAAGTTAATAAAGTTAATTATTACTGTGATATTCTAAGCCACTAAACTATTTTTTTTAGAGTGCACTCTTTAAGGTCACAGAACTCTGGTCTTTTGATAGTACCTAGAATATCTAAGTCCACTAAAGGAGGGAGAGCGTTTTCACATTTGGCTCCTAAACTCTGGAATAGCCTTCCTGATAATGTTCAGGGGCTCAGACTCACTCTCCAAGTTTAAATCAAGATTAAAGATGCATCTCTTTAGCCTAGCATTCATATAATTCATCTCCTACCCTTATACTGTTATATCAGATCAATTATTATTTTTGCTTGATGTTATGAACAGCATCTACGCTAATTATTTTCTATTTGCTTCTCTGTTTTATCTTGGGATGCCCATCCTGAGGTAACTAGAGAGTATGTCAGCTCAAGTTTGAATCCAGCCTTTTATGAAGATTTCAGATGACCAACTCCTGTGAAGACTTCAGATGACACAAACACTAAATCAACATGCACAAATGCTATATTTTCTAAATGTCATAATCATTTGTTAACAAACAAGTATTCATTCCTTCAATGAGCTTATTGTGTCTGCATTAAATTATTACATTGTTTAAATTAATAAATTTTTAGCTAACTGTGACTTTGTATATGTACATTTCGGAAATACTTACCCCTGATAACAGATCACTCTATATTGTAATATGGACTCTGTAAAGCTGCACTGAAATGATGTGTATTGTGAAAAGCACTATACAAATAAATGTGAATTGAACTGTTGGCAATAGACTTCATTGATGAGTATGGAAAATAACAGAAGAGAACCCATTATGTGTGATTCTTATTCATACATTTTAAAAATGAGGAAACACCATGTTCATGTTTATTCTAATATCTTTGCCACAATTTGTTGTACAGTTCAAATAACCATCCATGGAAAACTTTGCATTGCACAAAAGTATGTTTTTTGTTTTTTCCATTTTTTCTTTTTCTCTTTATATGTCTTGCCACACTGGGACAAGCTGGGATGATTCAGAGTCAACCACAAACATTTGAACTCTCATACGGATCCATCATGTTTACCGGATTGGGTGGGCAAATAATCAGAATTCAAATTATAATAAAGAAAAATGAACATAACAGTTAATAATCACTTCTATTATCTCTGAGTAAATATTCTAGAATAACGTGTAGGAGAGCTCTCTTGCAGTGAGCTAGAGTGTGAGAAAGAAAGAGGTTTGAGTCTGAAACAGAGACTGACTAACCAGGAAACATGTCACACTTCTTATTCACTTGGTTGATCAGGAAAGCAAGGGGAAGTTCCTCATTGTTATCCACTAGAGCACTGTGGCCTCTTGGGCCACAGCTGCAAAACTAGATAGCAGACTGTGGTGGTTTCAACAGAAGAAAAAAAAGTGGCACAAAAATATACTATATACTTTAACACTCAAAGGGTCATGAACTCTTTCAGCTCAAGTCTAGCTCACAATCTTTTTGAAAAATGCAACTTAAATGGGCGTGGATGGCTGTGAGAAGAAGGGAGGGGAGTGGGTGTGGTATGGCACAGGAGGGGGAGGGGAGAAGGGAGGAGGGGGAAGGGAGGAGGGGGGAGGGGAAGGGAGGAGGGAGGAGGGGGGAGGGGAAGGGGGGGGGGGGGGTGTGTATGGTGCTCGTTTTGTGTCATTTCTTTCCTAACCAAGCTTAAAGGGATACTTCAGGATTTAGCATTAAGCTTTGTATTAGTAGAAAACCTGTAGTATTTCCGAATTACCATGCTTTCCACCCTCATATCCCCCTGAGACAAGAGATTTATGTATTTTTTGTGTGGAAAAAATCCTCCGATGACGCAAAAATCGTCATTTTGCGTCATCGGAGGATTTTCTGGCCAGAGTCTAAAGACTACAGCCAGTAGGAGGAGCTGTTCCGCATGTTTTCAACCCGCCCATAGAGGGATCTCACTCACAGAATGTACACAGTGTCAGACGTCTTTCTTTGGAAGCTAAGCTAGCAGGCTCTTGTTCTGTGAAGAAAGCTGAATAGTAGGAGAAAGCTGAGTAAGTAGGGATTACCATCCTCCTTTTCCCGGACTTGTCCGGCGGGCGAGATCGTTCAGAATGTACGGGATTCAGCTTTTGCTTTCTGCAGTCGCCATTCATTGATTACATGCACACCTTTTGTTTCAATCTAACTGAATTCATTCCGATTGGTGAATCTGAATGTAGTGTTTACATTAACGCTCGGTTGATGTGCGTTTTACCATTGCTAAGAAAATTCCCGCTCCTCCGTGAGAGATGCGAGACCCTTATATATTGTCTATGGCGAGACCCGGCGCGTCTCAGTAATGACGCCACCGGCCTCGCGCCATTCTCCCGCGGCCGTCAGCCTCGTCCTGCTCGCCACAGTAAACATAATGAATGAATGGCGACTGTAGAACGCAAAAGCCGAATCCCGGACATCTCTAAGGCCACATCCACACGAAGCCAGAGCTTTCCCTATCCGATATTTTTTTTTCCCGTTCAAAAAAAAAAATTCCGTAAACACGGCGTCGTCTCAAGAAATATCTGCGTACACACGAAACCACTGAAACCGACTCAAAACGATGTAGTATACATGCCAGACCAGTATGTGGCGCTGTAATTCTGCCTGAGACATACACTAAAAACGGAGAAGAAGACTTGGAGCTCGTGCATAAACCTTGCGCGCTGTATACAACAATAATATTAGGCACAGTAGCTTCTTTTTTTCTTTTTTCTTTTTTAATCAAGAACTTTGTTGAACAATATGAAAAACCATAAATGTAGTTGCTGTGACTTAACGGTGTCTGACTAGTTGACACTTGGTGTGATGACATCATCGTTTCGCAAAATATACGGATTGGCCGTACACACGAAAACGCAAGGGCGGCGTTTTCAGATTTATCCACCTTGGGACCCGGTTTCAAAAAATAGCGGTTTCAGTCTCCGAAAACGCCGGATCCGTGTGGACGAAACACCAATACGATAAAAAATGTATACGTATACAGCGAAACGCGTCTCCGTGTGGACAGGGCCTAAATCCCTGGCAAACTCATCACGGAGACTAGCCTTGTTGTTTTCAACTGCGCACTCTTACCGGTAGGCGTGGCCTCCTAAGGCAGCGAAGCAAGTGCATTCTGGGAGTTGTTGTCTTTCATCCACATAAGCCAAAAATACATTTTCTGGCTTTTCTCAGTCTAGAAAGCTCCAAATTCAAAAATTTCTTCTACTTAAATGACCTATTTTAAATACACATTCATCTTCCCAGAGGTGAAGTATCCCTTTAAAGACGTGTTAAAGGGATAGTTCACTTTGAAATTAAATTTTGGTATGTTTTAGCTTACCTCAAGGGCATCCAAGATGTAGGTGTCTTTTTTGTGTACTTACGATGGGGAATTGTTTAATTTGGACTTCTCTGTGCATGCTCTTTGAGATAGTGACCATAGACCTGCATTATATGACTGACAGACAAGAACGGTTTGACTTAAAAATATCAAAATTGAAACTACTGCGGAAAAAAAGACACCTACATCTTGGATGCCCTTGAGGTAAGCTAAAACATACCAAAATTGAATTTCAAAGTGAACTATCCCTTTAACGTGCGTGTGGAGAACGTCTGCACGTCTGAACGCAATACTTAACGTGCCTTGGCTCATTTAAAAATAGCGCAGGTACTTTTATGCAGCTACTTGTATGATGTATTAATAAATGACTAAGTAACTGTATTTTTATGTACATTTCTGAAATGCATTTTCTGTAAAGCTGCTTTGAAACAATATGTATTGTGAAAAGCGCTATACAACTAAATTTGAATTTAATTGAATTGAATGGACTTGTCTTATTTGAGACACTGTTCGAACAGTGTGGGCTAGAAGATTTAATAATTTAAGCTATTATTAAATTAGATGAAGTAATTTTCAGCAGAGAAAATCACATTAATAGCTATTTAACACAGGCATAGTTTTTAACATCCTCGAAGAATATTAAGAAAATACTATTTAGGTTTAATACATAAAAAAACAAAAACTAATCTCAACAGTGAAAAGCTTTGAATGTATTTTGCAATATCAATTATGCACGAGCATGCATGGGAATAGGAAATAGGCTATAGGCTACAATAATAATAATAAAAGCTCTATAGTAGAGTGGATGCATTACTTAATTATATTCTGAATTTCTATGTTATAACATTATTCTATGTTGAACCCCCATAATAAAGATGGACAGTGACATAGAAATTTGCAGTGGCAGCAGTACGCAGGGCTCTGTGGAGGTGGAGGACTTCTCTCCTCCTGAATCCCCAGACACACACACACACACACACACATACCTTTGAAGGGATAGAAAATTCCTCAGGACTTGGTACCGCATCACTCGCAAGACGCAATCTGCATTGGTGAACAAGACCGAAGTCCACCATTCTCCAGTTCTCGAAGCTGCACTTTCTACACGTACACACACATAGTTTAGATGTGTCCGTGGTTGATCCCATTCCAGCCAACCGCCCGCAGACAGAGTCTAGCCCTGGCAGCATCGCAGGGAAAACATATGCAACGCACTGGAACTTTTGCACCACGAAAACAAACACTTTTGCGTCCCATGATTGCCTCTCTCATCTGCTAGTACTACGCGATATCACAGTTTGACGTGTGTCATTGGAAAGATCCATGTGGTGTCATGAATAATTAAGATACAGTGTCTTCTCATAGGATAAGAATACTCAGTCTCATGAATAATTATGAGACACTGATGAGTCATCAAAGTACTACAGTGCTCTGCCACCTCACAGCCTGTGGAGGGGGTTCCAAGATGGCGTCCTGCTAAGTTTGCCTTTATCGGGCTCCGCTGACAAATCTTATTTTAACAGCCAAACTACACTAATTACAATCCTGTTACGTGTATTTGTTTACATAAATACTTCATACTGCCCCTCGATAACTTAAAGATGAAATCTGCTGCAGACAAAAGGAAAGAAAAAGAGATGTCGCATGCTTCACGTGTGTCCGATGGGAGCTTCCACAGCTATTCATCTCCCGGTGAGATCCTCTTATCTACTCCGCTTCCGGAGAGCCCAGGTAAGCCCCCTTCAAAGAAAGGCAAAGCAGAAGACAACACTGTGATTTCCACTCTCTCACAGCTGATAAATAATCGCTCGGATGCCCTGGAGAAAATGGTGGGTGACAACGCTCTTAAAATTGAAGGGCTAAAAAAGACGGTGGACTTTGTATGTGCCGAGTTGAATGATATTAATATCTGCGAGCGGCTTGCTTCATCACGAGGCTAATGTGTGTGTGTGCCGGCATCACTTTTATGTATCCGGTTATGCCGTCACATGTTACGTCATTACGCAACACCAATCAGGATGGGATTAGTTTCATTCATACTTCAGAGGCGCACGCTTAGGCAGCGTCCCCAAAGAGTCGTTTTCAACAACGCAGTGTCTCGTTCCCTTCTCAGGGAACAAGGGTTACAGTCATAACCCGAGACATTTTATTGGTGGTGTCATGATTCCTGTCTTGTGTTCCCCTTGTCTTGTGTGGACTTTTGTTATTTACTGTTCTGTGCCATGTTTTGTAGTCCTTTGTAGGTTTTCTTGTTTATTAGTCTTCCCAGGTGTTTCTAATTAGCCATGACCCCTTGTTATCTAGCTTAGCTTTTTTGTCCCTGTGTATTTATAGCCCTTGTGTTTCACTTGTTACTTTGTAAGTTGTTGTACGTGTAATGGTTGCCTCTCTCTGTGATTCCCAAGGTTTTGTTCCTTTGTTCTTCGAGTTCTGTGTTCTCTGTTTTGTGTTACTTTATTAAATCACCCTGCGTATAGATCCTCGTCTTCGCCTTCTTTTCTCAGCTGCGTTAAAGGTGGGGACTTTAATATTGTACCTGATAATAATCTCGATAGACTGGCAGCTAAACAGTCTGCCTCTGCTAATCCTAAATTAAAGATATTCATGGATACATTTGATATTATTGATATTTGGAGGGAAACATTTCCGAACACTAAATCATATACTTGGAGTAACAAAAATTGTTCTAGACAGTCCCGAATAGACTACTGGCTTGTTTCACAATCTGTTTGGGATTTCAATGTTTCTGTTAGCATTCTCCCTTCACCCATGACTGATCATAAAGCAACTCTTATCCAATCCAACAAAGTACTGCATATTTCTTCAGAATGGAAAAGAATAATTTTAGAAATGTAACTATTAATTCTTTCAAATGAACTGGTAAGGTTATTTCTGATCCTAAGGAAATCGGCACATTTTATGCAAACTTCTACTCAAATCTTTACAGCTCTAAATATTGCAAAGACTCAGCTTTGTCTTTTTTCCAGTCTTTGAAAGATGTTAGGACATTATCTAATGAAGCACCTGCGATCGTGATTTATCCATTGATGAAATAATTGAGTCTATTGAAGCTCTTAAGAACAATAAGTCTCCGGGCACAGATGGGCTGGAAGCCGACTTGTACAAAAGTTTTGCTGTAGTTTTGCACCTTTCCTGCTTGAAACTTATTTGGAGAGACACTTCCACCTACTTAATCACAGGGATTACTTATTTTAATACCTAAACCAAAGAAAGACATTCTTTTGATTGATAACTGGCGTCCAATCTGCTTGTTAAACTGTGATTATAAGATATTAGCTTTGGTACTCGCCAAAAGACTTAAACAGGTTCTGGGTACGATAATAGACGAAACTCAGTCAGGTTTCATCCCAAAGAGGCATATTGCTAACAATATACGCCTTGTTTTAGATTTGTTGGACTATGATGAACTGATTAGAGATGAAAGTTTTATTCTTTTTTTAGATTTGAATAAAGCCTTTGATTCCCTGGAACATGAATTTATTTTGCAGTCCCTGTATGAATTTGGTTTTGGTGATTTATTTTGCAAAACTGTCAGAACGTTATACAAAAATGGAAACTGCTCAATTAATCTGAAATCTGGCACTTCTCCAAGGTTTAATGTATTTAGAGGGGTTCGCCAAGGTTGCTCGGTATCGCCTTATTTGTTCTTGATGGCCGCTCAACTCCTTACTACTTCCCTGTTAAATAGTCAATTACAAGGGGTTAATATAGCAGATAAACACATTATTATAACTCAGTTAGCTGATGATACCACACTTTTTTTTAAAAACGACTTGCAGATCCCTATTGCTCTTGATCTTATCAAAGTGTTCTCAAAAGCTTCTGGTCTTTCTCTGAATTTAGATAAATGTGAACTTCTTCCCTTAAAGTCTTGTTTTGCTCCATTCCTGCACAATATTCCTGTTAAGTCTCAAGTGAATTATTTGGGTGTTACAGTTTGTAAAGATGTCAATGCGAGAAGGAATTTAAACTTTGATCCAGTAATTACTAAAGCTAAGAAAAAGTTTAATTCCTGGCTCCAAAGAGACTTGTTTTTACGAGGTAGGGCGCTCCTCGCCAAAGCGGAGGGTGTTTCTAGATTGACCCACCCTGATCTTTCTCTGCATGTGCACAAGACAATTTGTGTAGAGGTTGATAGAATGCTTTTTGAATTTTTATGGAAACACAAGAGACATTACATAAAAAAATCTGTTGTCATAAATAGCTTTGAACATGGTGGTTTTAACTTTCTTGATTTTACTTCTTTAAACAATATGTTTAAAATCAATTGGTTGAGGCAGTTCTTGAATGATTCTGATTCAATGGAATGCTATTCCCAGTTATATTTTTTCTAAAGTTGGTGGTCTCCCCTTTCTGTTAGTATGTAATTATAATATCTCTAAATTGTCCATCAAATTGTCAAATTTCCATAAGCAGGTGCTTTTGGCCTGGCATTTGATTTACAAACATAATTTTAGTCCTCACAGGTATTTTATTAGGAATAACCATGATATCCGATATAAAAATAAAACACTTTTCTTTTCAGATTGGTTTAATAATAATATTATTTTGGTTTCTCAACTTGTGAATTCAAATGGTCATTTGTTTTCTTATTCTGAATTCTTAACTAAATATTGTATTCCTGTCACCCCACGAGACTTTGCCATGATGGATGCCATCCCTAGTGGAGCAATTGAACTTTTAAAAAACTCAGCTGATTCTTTACTCTCTTCTAGGAGCTCTATCGATTTGATTTATAATTCTTGATTTTTCTCTCTGCCTCGCTGCCTGCTGTGAGTGTGTTTGATCGGTGCTGTAAGCGCCGTCTTAGCCTCGTATTTCCTTGTTTTGAACCATCATTTACTACAATTTCTAGTTGTTTATATTACTACTAAATACAGCTTACCCAACCCTGACATCGCTAGCTTCCGTTACTACTAGCACAACACGCTAGTAATTCGCTAGCCTGTTAACGCGCCACCCGTGCGCTCAGCTATTTTTATTTATTTATTTTCTCTCGCGCCTTTGAGTTTATAAAAGCTCAGGTGAGTAAGAAACACTCAACAAGCACGGTGAGTAATGTCTTGTCCTGTTATTATCATGCGCTGCGTCTGAATGCGTTGTTGTTTTTGGAGCTCTATCGATTTGGTTTATAATTCTTGATTTTTCTCTTTAAACTCGCTTACAACGAACATTTTCTACTTTTCCTCACTGAGAAGCACTAACGTTACTGCTCAAACCTCATTGTTACAACGCGGACTGTTGAGCAGACGCGTCTCAAGCCTATTAGTGATCCAACGCCGGATACTCTTAAAGGTTACGTCCGTGGATCACGGCTGAACGCGTCTTCTCCACACTCACTTACAAACAAACATTTTATATCCAAGATTATATCAAAGACTTCAGTCATAAATTAGTATTAATATTGATAGCATCACTGGTAGCTTCGTTGCTAACTCACTGTCCATCTGTTAAAATGGCGAATATATCAGATGTAAGTAGTCTACCGTTTGGTGCAGGTGAGGACACATTTGAGCTGCACGCACTGCAGTCTGAGCTGGAAGCTGTTGAGAAACAGATCCACGACCTTTTATTGAGACAGGCCGAGCTGAGAGACCGGTGTTTGGCTCTTGAAACATCACGCGCCGATGCACACAAATCAGTGTTTAACGTTACTAACCCGCTGACTCCGACCGCGTCTACTCCATGCGTTCCTCAGCATCGGTCGCGATCAGCCATGGTCTCGTTCACTCCAGCTCCAACACGCCACCACGAAGCCTGGGTGGTTCCGCAGCGGAAGACGCGAGTCAGGTTTAGACCAAGACTTTCTCCGACCCTCCCGGTTTTCGAGTTATCCACACAAAACCGCTTCTACCCTCTTCGCGAAACAGAACGCGATGCTGTGATCATCGGCGATTCCATCGTTCGGCACGTACACGCTACGTTAGGTAAAAGTAAGGTGCACAGTCACTGCTTTCCTGGTGCTCGTGTTTCTGAAATCACTGCTCGCGTTCCCGAGATCCTGAACGGTGACGAGCGCGTCGGAACTGTGGTCCTGCACGCGGGAGAGAACGACATCAGGCTGCGCCAGACGGAGATTCTGAAGAAAGACTTCAGGAATCTAATCGATACGGTACGCAGCACATCGCCTGAAACAACGATCATTGTGCAGGACCGCTTCCCACGTACCGACTAGGGCATGAAAAGTTCAGCAGATTATTTGCGCTAAATGAATGGTTAATGTCATGGTGCAATGAGCAGAAACTGCTCTTTGTAAATAATTGGAATCTGTTTTGGGAGCGTCCTAGGCTTTTCCGTGCTTGGGCTTACACCCAAGCAGATTCGGAGCGGATCTTCTGTCGGATAACATCTCCAAAATGTTAAATACCCTTTGACTAGTAACCAAAAGTCCAAATCATAGTCTCTGCTGCACCAATTCAACTGATATAAATACTAGTGTAGAACATTGCATAGAAACCGTGTCTATTCCTCGTTTAGTGAGATCAAATAATAAATCTAATACAGGATCTAGGAAAAATCTAATTGTTATTAAAACAGAAAATGTTGCTATTAGTAAACAAAAACTATTTCTAAAGCTAGGTCTTCTAAACATTAGATCACTCACACCTAAGGCAGTTATTGTAAATGAAATAGTCACAGATAATAGCTTCGATGTACTTTGCCTTACTGAAACCTGGCTTAAACCAAATGATTATTTCGGTATTAATGAGTCTACTCCTCCTGGATACTGTTATAAGCATGAGCCCCGTCTGATTGGTCGTGGCGAAGGTGTTGCAACCATTTATAAAGATTTTCTAAATGTTACTCAGAAAACGGGTTATAAGTTTATTTCATTTGAAGTACTTGTACTAAATGTTACGCTCTTAGATGTTAGAAAAACATCCCTATTATCTCTAGCCTTGGCTACCGTATATAGACCGCCAGGGCCTTACGCTGATTTCCTAAAAGAGTTTGCAGATTTTCTCTCAGACCTATTAGTCAATGTCGATAAAGCATTAATTGTTGGAGATTTTAACATACACGTAGATAATCCAAATGATGCGTTAGGAGCTGCGTTTACAGATTTATTAAATTAATTTGGGGTCAAGCAAAACGTCACCGGACCAACACATCGTCTTAATCATACACTCGATTTAATTATATCACATGGAACCGATCCAACCGATATAGATATCATTCCACAAAGTGATGAAGTCACTGATCACTACATGGTAACTTGCATATTACGTACTGCTGTAATATGTCATGCGGCGTCGCGTTATCAGGCAGAACAATCCTCCCATCCACCATAGATAATTTCTCAAATTGCTTATCTAATCTGTCTCAGCTGCTGCCTGAACCCAAACAAACAGATGAACTAGAAGAACTAACTAGCACTATGAGCACCATTCTCTCTAGAACATTGGATGTGGTTGCACCTATTAAATTAAAAAAGGTCAGAGAGAAAAATAAAGCACCATGGTACAATAATACGACGCATGTTTTAAAGAGAGAAACACGTATTTTAGAGCGTAAATGGAAACAAACTAATTTAGAGGTCTTTAGAATCGCGTGGAAAGACAGTATGTCACGTTATAAAAAGGCCCTAAAAGCGGCCAGGGCTGAGCACCTCCGCAAACTAATAGAAAACAACCAAAACAATCCAAGGTTTTTATTTAACACCGTGGCTAGACTAACAAATAAACAGAACAAAATATCCCGTTACAGTTCAGTAGTAATGATTTCATGAACTTCTTCACTGAGAAAATAGAAAGCATCAGAACCACAATTGTAAACGTTCAATCTTCAATCGCGCCTTATAATTCAGCTTCAATTATCACCCCGCAAGAACAATTACAGTGCTTTACAACTATAGAACAAAAAGAGTTAAATAAACTTATCACTTCATCTAAAACAACAACATGTTTATTAGATCCTATACCAACTAAACTACTGAAAGAAGTGTTACCTGTAGTGGAAGAGCCTCTCCTCAATATTATTAACTCGTCTTTATCTTTAGGTCATGTTCCAAGAACATTTAAACTGGCAGTTATAAAACCTCTCATTAAGAAACCACAATTAGATCATAATAATCTAGCAAATTATAGACCCATTTCAAATCTTCCATTTATGTCTAAAATATTAGAAAAAGTGGTGTCCGCTCAACTGGGCTCTTTCTTGCAACAAAATGATATCTATGAAAAGTTTCAGTCTGGATTCAGACCGCATCATAGCACTGAAACTGCGCTCGTTAAAATCACAAATGATTTACTTTTAGCTTCTGACCAAGGCTGTATCTCAATACTAGTTTTACTTGATCTTAGTGCTGCGTTCGATACTATAGATCACACAATACTCTTAGATCGACTACAAAATTATACTGGTGTTCAAGGACAAGCACTAAGCTGGTTCAAATCATACCTATCTGACCGCTACCATTTTGTCTATTTAAATGGAGAAAAATCTATCATAACTCCAGTAAACTATGGAGTGCCGCAGGGATCTGTGTTAGGCCCTCTGTTATTTTCAATATATATGATGCCACTTGGAAATATTATAAGGAAACATGGAATTAGTTTCCATTGTTATGCTGATGACACTCAAATATATATTTCATCACGGCCGGATGAAAACGCTAAATTTTCCAAATTGACGGAGTGTGTTAAAGATATAAAAGATTGGATGACGCGTAATTTTCTTTTATTAAATCCAGACAAGACAGAGGTAATACTTATCGGTTCAAAAAACCGCCCACAAAACATCGCACAATACAACTTTAACATCATAGGATGTCCTGTTACTTTATCCTCTACAGTAAAATACCTGGGTGTTATACTCGATTGCAATCTGTCTTTTGAAAATCATATTTCATATGTTACAAAATCAGCCTTTTCCACCTTAGAAACATTGCTAAGCTACGTAATATGCTATCAGTTTCTGATGCAGAAAAGTTAGTTCATGCATTCATAACCTCGAGACTGGATTACTGTAATGCTTTATTAGCTGGTTGTCCTGCATCCTCAATAAACAAGCTACAGTTAGTCCAAAATGCCGCCGCTAGAGTTCTTACGAGATCAAGAAAATATGATCATATAACACCGATTTTATCATCACTGCATTGGTTACCCATAAAGCTCCGTATTAATTATAAGATATTGCTACTGACTTACAAAGCCCTAAACGGCTTAGCTCCAGTCTATTTAACGTATCTTCTATCACCCTATAATCCATCGCGCTCTTTAAGATCACTAAATTCAAGGCTTTTGGTCATACCTAGGATATACAGAACCACCAAAGGAGGGAGAGCATTTTCACATTTGGCTCCAAAACTCTGGAATAGTCTTCCTGATACTGTTCGTTGCTCAGACTCGCTCTCCCAGTTTAAAACTAGATTAAAGTCGCATCTCTTCAGCCAGGCATTCTTATAATCCTACAGTTCAAACTACAATCCGGCCTCTAGCTCATAAATGCCAGAGGAGAACTGGCCCCCGACTGAGCCTGGGTTCTCCCAAGGTTTTTTTCTCCATTAGGTCACCTGATGGAGTTTTAGGACACCATCAGGTCACTTGATGGAGTTTTTCGGTTCCTTGCCACTGTTGCCTTTGGCTTGCTCAGTTGGGGATATTTTGGGGATATTTAATTTAATTTTATCAATCAATAAATTCCTCTTGGAAAAATCTTTGTTGTATTATTTTAATTTAATACTGTGAAGCTGCTTTGATACAATCTGTATTGTGAAAAGCCCTATACAAATAAACTTGACTTGACTTGACTTGACTTCTACCTCTTGAATACATCCTTGCGAGACAGCAATAGGGAAGATCTGTTTTTAATCTAGTCCCTCTCTTAGGAATAGAAAGATTAGACAATTTTTTCAGAATGATATTATTACTGTCCCTTCTGTAATATCATATTGGAGTAATTGTTTTAATTATATTCCTTGGAAGAAAGTGTGGTCTCTATCCAACAAATATTTAATCACTAATAAGGTTAAAGAGGTATCATTCAAGTTGTTACATCGATAGAGAATGGTCAAGACAGGCAGGGTCAAAAACAGCAGACAGGGCAATGCAGGTTAGGCAGAGACAAACCAGGTAGACAGGCAAGGGTCGAGGCAGGCAGCAAGAATCAGAAGTCAATAAACAATCCAGGTCAGGGCAGGCAGAAGAGAATCAGCAACGATAAACAGTCCAAGGTCAATAACAAAATCAAACACAGGCAATAACTAGGGATGGCTGACGCGAAACTGACGTTCCGAAGCTTTTCGGGATCCCAAAGCTCAGATGTTTTGAAACACTGATCTGAAGCGTGATTCAAAACACCCATGTCACGTGACTATGGCTAAATGAAGCTTCGGAGTGTTTCACAAGTGTTTCGACAGGTGGCATGGTCCGCCTAATCAGCGTTTGATTGACAGGGTCAGGAACAGACCACACAATCGCACATCTGTATAAAAGTGAAGTCAACGCATCTTGACCTCGTGGGTTTTTGTGAGAGGAGGTTGATTTTGAGATAGCGGATTTTTGTTGATATAGTGACATTTATAGTGTGATTTGTTTAGTTATATTTTGGCTTACATTTAAATTTACACATTGACTGATAGGCTAGAGACAGACAGAGTATACATAGGCTATAGTGACACATTAATAGATGTGTCACCCATAGACTGTAAAAAAAGATGGACGACGCCCCTTCGCTATCTTCCATTGATGAGAACTGAAGCCGCCAGTATCCCGATATGGCGCTGACATATTGGAACTTTAGTCTGCGCAGTAGCGATTTCGGGACCAGACCTGCGCAGTAGTGAGCAGGAAGTAAAGCCGCGAAATCAACGCTCCGCCCTCACCCTCGCAGAAATGCACTCAGATTGGCAAGTATGACTCAGGGAGAGTGCATTCTGCACACTTTTTTAAAAATTTATTGCAGTACGACAAGAGGCTTGTCAGTTGGTGCTTCAGTGACTACTTCGCTCAGAGAACCTGTCAATCACAGCTGTCAATCATGACGTTACACCACCGCATCACGTAACTAACTAAAAACCAACTTATTTTTGAAACAGACACTTGAACTTACATCAGCATGATAAAAATGACAGCAAATGAAAGAAACCACCTTTGGAAAAAAGATATTTGAAGTGTAATTTAATTGTTTAGTTGGTCTCACGTCCCGTTGAATAACACGGGGAGGCGGGGCTTATGACCTATACTAGGACCAGTCACTGGGGGGGCGATCGAGACGTTTTGGCTTCACTTTTCAGGGCTTGTGAAGCCCTGAAAAGGCACGCCGGGTGACGAAGGTGGAACTAAAAATCAGCGCGTGATTCCCTTGGGGAGCACTTCCGGGGTGACACCAGGCCGGTTCCGGTTCGCTGTCATGGCCGACCAGAAAGGTAAACGGGGAAATTAGCGGCAGCTGCATCAAATCGGAGTTGATTATGGTGGTGATTAGGACGCGTATTTCCAGAGGGGAGATAAAAGCAGAGATTGGAGAATCTAGAGGGAGGAAGGACGTGAGGCACGCAGCAGGTGAGGGAGAGAAAGGCTGAGGCCGAGGTGGAGGTGGGAGCCGTGGAGAGAGAGAGAGAGAGAGAGAGAGAGAGAGAGAGAGAGAGAGAGAGAGAGAGAGAGAGAGAGAGAGAGAGAGAGAGAGAGAGAGAGAGAGAGAGAGAGAGAGAGAGAGAGAGAGAGAGACCGGAGAAAAAAGACTTCAGCTGGATTGCGGGTGTAAGCCTTGGTTGCACCGTGAGTCTGTTGAATTGCAGTTTTATTGTGGAAATGAGCACGAGTGAAACCTTACGAATAAGGTGAATATACGAGTGTGGGAATTGTGTCCTGCTGTTCACTCGCAGTCACAGCTGTTCATTCCTCTCCCCGCCTGAGCCCAGTGAAGAGCCTGCTGCAGCTTGAAGAGCCTGCTGAAGCTTGAAGAGCCTGCTGAAGCTATGAGTTATGCGTACCCTCCATTCTCTGTCTGAGTCCAGTGAAGAGCCTGCTGAAGCTTGAAGAGCCTGCTGAAGCTTGAAGAGCCTGCTGAAGCTGTGAGTTATGCGTACCCTCCATTCTCTGTCTGAGTCCAGTGAAGAGCCTGCTGAAGCTTGAAGAGCCTGCTGAAGCTGTGAGTTATACGTACCCTCCATTCTCTGTCTGAGTCCAGTGAAGAGCCTGCTGAAGCTGTGAGTTATACGTACCCTCCATTCTCTGTCTGAGTCCAGTGAAGAGCCTGCTGAAGCTGTGAGTTATACGTACCCTCCATTATCTGTCTGAGGCTAGTGAAGAGCCTGCTAAAGCTGTGAGTTATACGTACCCTCCATTCCCCGCCTGAGTTCAGTGAAGGGCCTGCTGAAGCTTGAAGAGCCTGCTGAAGCTTGAAGAGCCTGCTGAAGCTGTGAGTTATGCGTACCCTCCATTCTCTGTCTGAGGCTAGGGAAGAGCCTGCTGAAGCTGTGAGTGATACGTACCCTCCATTATCTGTCTGAGGCTAATGCTGCGTTCACACCGGACGCGAATAGCGCGTCAAATTCGCGTCTACCGCGTCTAGTTTGACGCTTGACCACTTTGTGTTAATTCGCGTGTTCCACGCGCGTAAAAACAAAAGTTTGAAGCGAAATTTACGCGCGTCAGAGGTGAAAGTTTTGGCGGCCATCTTTTTTAGATGTTTATCGAGCATTAGCATTAGCATTAATCGAGAGAGTCACCGCTCGTATATGCTCTGGAGAGCAGAAACAGCTGCGTAGGGGACATCGTCGCTGTACTCTGGTCCACCAGACTCTCCGGAGGGTTTCAGGAGTTTCACAATTTGGTCCAGGACCTAGGTTTGGTGGACCTAACGGTGAGGACGCTGACGAGGACAGCGTAGGCCGTATAAGGCCTCAGCCTCGAGTGGTCGCTGCCTGACGAGCCCGTGCTGTACAGCCCGGCGCGAGGTTCACCCTCGCCCGCACCCACCTAATCTGTCATTTATTTTTGTTTTGATAATAAATGGAGCCAGCCTCCAAAAGTGAAACCTGTCCTGTGATTTTTTTTTTTTTGTTTGTATACACTAAATTGTATTTGTTGTCTTCACATTAGATTAATGTTTCATATAGATATGGAATAAATTGCATTCAATACAAAATGAGTATCTCTCATATATTGAAATCGAGTTTTTATGTGAAAGATTTGCTTTGTTGTGCATTTTAGTCATATTACAAAATAATTTATTGAGGCCAAACATAAAATAACATTATAAACTGTCACTTCACCACGTGACAGCAGCAAGCAGGCTCCTGATTGGTTAACGCGGCGCAAATTGACACAGAAGTTCAGATTTTTCAACTCGGGCGGCAGACGCGAATTCGCGTCAAACACGAGAATGCACAAAAAGCACTACATAAACATACGCGCTTAACGCGCCAGACGCTCAATTCGCGCCATTCGCGCGTCAAGTTCGTATTCGCGTCTACCGCGCCGCGCTCTACGCCTCAAGCCCCGTTCACACTGCCAGCGATTTTGTCGCTGCATGTCGCTAGTCTCTGTACTGTGAAGTCGCTTGTGGGCGTTCATAGTGCTGTCGCTCTAATGTGACTGGTAGACTGCACGTCTGGCCATATCTATACAAAATACCATCACAAGTGATATATACAACTATATCATTTTAATTTGACTAGGATTTAGGCTCAAAAGAAACAGTATGCTGTTGGGAGAGTGTTTTTATATTACCACAGCAGTGTTCAGTGGATTAAATCATTTAGCCTACTGGATTAACGATCGATCAATCAACAGATTAACTCATACTGTCATAAATTACTAAAACGTCATTCGAATTTGACAAATAATCAATTTTCTTGTCCCTAATAGTCAACATAATGCAGGGGAAACTGTAAAATTATCTGCAGCAGTGCTAAACTTGCATCATAATTACAACACTCGAACTAAATGTGTGAATTAAACTCACTGAGACTGTCGACAGTTTCTTTTCCATGCATCATTTTATTATATCCATGTATGTGGTTACAGTCAAATCATATAAAACAGTGAAATCGCCCTCGAACTCCTGTCTTGCCTGCACTCGAGACGGTGACGTGAGCTGAGCTCCTCTGAAAGTCTTCTTTCCTATTGGTTGTCGCTCGCGAAAATCGCTTCTCATTTGCATAAATTTGAAATTTCTGAACTTTTGTCGCGCGTCTCGTGTCGCTTGACACGCCCACATTCTGTCGCCAACGGTCACTGTCGCTCTTGTCGCCGGAAGTCGCCAGCGCTCCATTGAAATGAATGGGATCATGTCGCTTTGTCGCTGCGTGTCGCTGGCAGTGTGAACGGGGCTTCATTCGCGCCGCAGGAATAACGCGTCTTTGCATTGACTTAACATTGAAATCACTCGCGCCTGACGCGCTATTCGCGTCCGGTGTGAACGCACCATAATGAAGAGCCTGCTGAAGCTGTGAGTGATACGTACCCTCCATTATCTGTCTGAGGCTAGGGAAGAGCCTGCTAAAGCTGTGAGTTATGCGTACCCTCCATTCTCTGTCTGAGGCTAGGGAAGAGCCTGCTAAAGCTGTGAGTGATACGTACCCTCCATTCTCTGTCTGAGTCCAGTGAAGAACCTGCTCCCCGAAAAAGAGAATGCTGAAGAGACTTTTAAGATTGTTTTTATTATTTAATAAAGAACATTTAATTTTAATTCTGTGTCTGCCTCCTTCGTGTCCATGGTCTGCTCCTCAGGGGCGGTGCGCAAGCTAGGGGTGGACAGATGCATAGATAGAAATATATATAGACAGATAGATTAATAGATAGATAGATAGATCAGTGGTTCTCAAACTTTTTACACCAAGTACCACCTCAGAAAATATTTGGCTCTCCAAGTACCACCATAATGACCAATATTAAAATACAGTAGCGTAGTAGGCCTAACTATTCAGCTACAGTTATGCACAGCTCAAAAACCAGGCAGTTTTATTTATAATAAGAATATTTATTGTTGTCAGCCACTTTAAACATTGTAACAACACAGTTTTAACATCAACACTGCACTGTGTGATACTTACATACAGGTGACTTTTTTTAATGATTAAATTAAAATGTATTGCACCTAAAAGTGAAATAAAAACTGGACTTACAGATTAAATGAAAATGTATTGTACTTAACTTTTAAGGTTAAATATAAATGAATGTTAGGTGGATGATTAAATTATGAAAAGTTCAAAATGTAATACACTTGTTGTTAGCACTTGTGCTCGGTTCACTCTCATCCTCTTCAGTTCTTGTATTTGAAACATTCTCCTCCTGATCCAAACTTCTCTTGCCAGATTGAAGCCACAATAGCAGTTTTGAACTTTTCATAATTTAATCATCCACCTAACATTCATTTATATTTAGCCTTTTCACACACTTAAGTTAAAAAAATTCAGCTGCTCCCCAAGCGTAAGCTTTTCAAGGCGACCATTATAGATCGTATCACTTTGTTTCCATGGTGACGCGTCATTGCTTGTCACGCGACCACAACCACTCAGTGACTGATGATCTGCTTTTATTTATTTTTTTATTCAAAGTATTCACAAATTTGTTAGCTATAGCATTGAATCGCCTTTATAATGATCACGTTAGTTGGGAAAAAAAAGCACAGTTTGAATTTAGCAGTTGATCACGTTCTACTCACACCGGTGAGATCGAAATTCTGTGTTTCCTCTGCGTACACTTTGAGAACCACTGAGATAGATAGATTAATAGATAAATACATATATAGATAGATACATAGATAGATAGATAGATAAAAATGTAGGCTCCACAGAAGAGATGCCGTACATCTGTGGTGTGGGAGCATTTCCATTTGGAAACCCCAAATAAAGTGAGATGTATGTATTGTGATCGGCAGCTAGCATACTGCAACAACACATCATCCATGATGCGCCATTTGAGGAACACTCATCCTGCCATTTTGCAGGGTGCAGAGGATTGTAGCATTCACCCTGTACCTAGGCCTGCTACTGACACTGCTGGGCCATCTAAGCAAGGTATGCATTGTTTGAAATATAATTATAATTGAAATATATTAACAAACTGTTGGGACACTGTTTAGAAAGTCCATAGGCCTGTGTCAACCTAAGCCCTACAACCTAACGTAACGTCCCAATCACAACTGCCAATCATGTTAAAAACAGCTTCACTGTGAATATACTATAATATAATATTTCAACACCAGTAGAAACACAGGACAGTTAATGAGAACTTTGATAATCGTATCTGTGAAACCCAGATGCTACACAATGCTACAGCTGATGCCACAGTGGAAGTGAAAAAATACCTCAACTATGCGTTTTTGGCCAGAACTCATGATCCCCTAACTTACTGGAAAGAGAGAGCAGTAATATTTCCTCATTTGTATGTCCTTGCTAAAATATTTCTTTGCATGCCAGCAACAAGTGTCCCTTGTGAGAGGATTTTTTCAAAGGCTGGAGAAATTATCTGTAAAAAAAATAAAAATAATATTTTTGAATAAAAATCTATAAAAAAGTGAGACATTGTGGCTTGATTTCTTTTATTAATATTCATTTTTCATGACCAAAATAACATTATGCACAGTAAGGTTCAAGCTTACAAGCTTCACATATTAGAAAAATACAATAATAAAAAAAAAAAGACAATTCTCGTTTTTCAAAATGCTCGTTGTCAAGGTTGCTCAACACCTGCAAGTGACCACTAGGTGTCACCGTTGAGACAGGTGTCGGATTGATTCGAAGCCTCGACACAATATGGCACATTTGCTTCAACTATTTCATTGTTTCACGAAGCCTCGATCTGCCCACCACTAGCAATAACACTCAGAAATGATGGCCGGGGCAGATCAAGACTTCACACTGAATGGTGTGTGGAAGTGGTTTATATGTGTGTGTAAATGAGGTGCAGGTGTGTAGTGCAATCAGTCCCAGGTAAGCGGTATTATGGGAATTGGAGTTCGGTGAGTAATGTTAATATTCCAGAGACGGTTCCCTCCGGTGGTGAAGAGGAGGTGGTGCGGGAGCCTGCTCTGTAACATCAAGGATGTCTTATTGAGATTATATAACTCTGACAAGAATCTAAAAGACAAGTACTTTCTTATAAATCTGTTTATTTTTCTAGCCAAGGTTTTTGTACACAAGTGTAAGTTTTTGTCTGTCAAACCTCTTTTTGTTATTTTTTGCAAAGACCTGAAATGTTAATTGGGTACTATCTCTTCTTCCAACAATGCCAAAGCTTTAAAGTCTGTTACATTGTGCACAAAGTATAATATTTATGCTTTTTTTAAATGAAAACAAAAAGGGACTCAAGGCATTTCTCTCTCTCTCTTGAATTTATTTTAAATTATATGTTACCCCTGGCTCAATATTTTTTTTTTTTTTTTTTGTCTGTTTATTTAACTTGCTTTTTATTTAACTTGCTTTCACTGGCTTTTTGTCTGCTGTTTATAATTATATTATTGTTGGTTAATTCTGTTTTGAGATGTAACTATGTATTTGTGGTTATATCTGTTCAAAAGATTTTAAACCCGGAAGACGAAAATAGCGGAAGAAATCTAAAATTTTACCATTTTCCCCCTACTATTAACCCTCTGGGGTCTAAGGTGTTTTTGGGGTCCTTGAGATGTTCTGACATGCCCTGACATTTGTGTTTTTTTCAGTTGCTTATAAACATATTAATGGCAAAGGTATAATTACACTCTATTTAGCACAAACAGGGCTACCATAACATGTGAGCAACATGTATGTACATGTTTGTATTTTTGAGAGAATAATGTTTATGCATGGTTATTGAAAAAACTAAAAATGAAAATGTCTGAAATAAGGCCACAAAACACATACTAAATATGTGTCCATAAGACTTCTGAATAATGCATTTTGTCGCCTAGAGTTTTTTCTTCAAAATGATGTGAAAATCATCCTGCCTAACCATTCACATAAAACAATACATTGATTTAAATTTTGTAAGACACTTTTTGTTTGGAAAGGCAATATGCGGGTGGGCGTAAACGATCCAACACCATCATGAATATTGAGTGGTTCGCACCTGAGGAGACAATGGGGCCCGCATACTTAATGAGCTATTCATTCAGGTGTGTCACTGAGCCACAAGAAAGAATGCAAGGACAATATATATATATATATATATATATAATTGGTTCACAGTTGGAAACACAGTTGTTGTTGTTTCTTACAAATTGTGCTTGCAAATTGTATAATATCCAAGGTAAACATTTGTAGTAATAGTGCAGTTAATTGTTCTCACTGTATTTTCAGAAAGTTTTGGAATATATTATCTACCCAAATGTGTCACTAATAAAGCACAATAAAAATAATTTAAAGAGAAGGCTTATATTGACCTTTTAAGATTTTGTTTACATCTATCCTTGTATATATATTTTTTTGCTATTTTATTAAAAAGGTTATACAATTACAACAACAATTAAAATGTTAACAATATTTCCAGTGTAATCTTTCTTTGTAAAAACGTTCATTCATTCACACACAGAAACGCGATTCATATTTAAACAGTCTTTTTGCGTGTACAGACACTTGCGATTAGAACAAAGCAAATATTGAACTGACCTATTCCTCAGCCGGATCCGTTGATCCTCGAAATGAAACTTCCAGCACTTCTGAGGTACATTTTCCAGGATTATTATTAAGATAGTATTATTCCTCACAGCGTCGTAAAGTACATGAGTCTGAAAGTGAACTCGCGGTGTGTGTTATCCAGCTGATGTGGGCGTTTCACAGGTTTGTATGGATCGCCTCAGATAATTTGCGTTTGAATAGCGCGCTCTCCGTGGGCGGGGTCACATTAAAACTTGAGACTGACTGACATCTCTCTCTTTTCATACATATTACATAAACTGAGAATATTTGGTTTTTTTTTATAAAAATTACTTCTTTTAAAAGAAGAGAATTCAAGCTTCATGCCTGTGTGTCTGTATGCCTGTTTGACTGAGTATTCGCTGAGTTACAGTTCATTTTCGGACGCGTTTCAGAATGGACTACACTGACAGAGAGTAGGCAGAACTCGCATCATGTTTATTTTTCTTTATTTGGCAAAAAGCACAACACTTTGTTTTTATTGTGAGTATACAGAAAAATAATACACACTTAACAGGATCGATTGATGTATGAAACTTGTTTGTAAGATCAAAGTCAACTGAGTATTTTGAGTCTCTCTTGCACTGATAAGAAAAAAAGCGAGCCCTATCGCACCGGCGTGATAGCCGACCTCAGGGGGTTAAATCTAATAGATGCTAACATGCTGTCAAATATCGGGTTATGGTCGGGTTAAGGTCACTATTTGGGTTTCTGAAACATTCGGAATAACCCGTTTACATGCGTGAGCAGAGAGAGTTACTCCTGTATACATGGAATTTGTAATCAATTGGCAATATCCCGATGTCATCAGCATAGCAGTGGTAAGAGAAACCATGTGCCTGTATGATGTGTCCGACTGATGTGTAGATGGAGAAGAGCAAGGGTCCAAATTCTTTGATAAAATCTTTATGGTGCCCTGGTGGCCTGACATGTAAACGGCGACGCACGGTTAGCGTCTGGACGTACGGACAACGTTAAGACAACGTGTGCGTCATTTCCGATTCTTCTTCCTGTATCCAAAGGCAACAACAACAGCAGCAGCACGCGGATAATGAATAGTTCGGGGCAGATAGCGATCGCCTTTGTTTGCGCTTTCCTCCTCGCTCCAAAAGTCTGGTGCTGTGCTGCGTCTCGCCATGTTTACCTCTACTTCTTGTTTACTTCCGGTATACTGCACGCGGGTTTCTGTATGCGCCGTCTATACTCAAAATACCAAGATTCCTTGCGAATAGAACATGCGCAGAACACAAATCAATGTTCCTTTTGATGGGGATATGCCGATACGTGTTTACATGACCAAATATTCGGGTTAGAAAAGGGGTACCCTAGGGATAATATCCGGGTTTTTAAAAACCGGGATATGAGCATATCCGGGTTTTTGCCGGTGTTTACATGGCCGTGCGCGACCGGGTTATTGCTAATATCCCGGTTTTGAACGGGTTACTGGCTGCATGTAAACGTAGTCATTGTCTTCAATTGTGTTCAACGCACATACCTCTGTTAAAAGCTCAGAAAATTTGGTTTAGGGTTTCATGACCCTTTAAAGAAAAACAACTTGTTCCATGAATCAGTGGAAACTTGCCAACGTCTGCAGAACATATTCAGAACAAAAGGTTAGCATAAGTCAAAAATATAGATACATCATTGATATGTATTTGAATATATCATTAATATAAATATGTCTGATTATATGATGATGAATAAAAGAAGATATGATTGATTATATGATAAAATATGGTTGATTTTATGATAAAATATGGTTGATTTTATGATAAAACATAAACAGGAGGAATATATATTTTTTTCCTTTTTCTGTACACCATGATCATACACCCGACGCAATACAGCACCAAGCACGACACAACTGTGTTTTGCTAGTTTCAGCCCGACGCAGTTATCATTTTCATTTTCACGTCCTGCGCCACCTTGTATAAATAGCAAATGCATTTGTGCCCATCTGTGCGCCATGGACTGCTGGTCTGAAAACGAGGTGTGTTCTGGCGCATTGTTGACGCGTTGCTATTTTGAGGAACTGAAATAGACTGAGCCATTGACCAACTGAAACCTGGGGCCTGTACCATGAAGGTAGCTGAACAAACTCGGGGTTACAGGATTAGTTTTGAGTTGACAAAACCAAACCGATGCAATCAGGCTTTATTGGTACCATGATGCAGCTCATCAACTTTCTTTGTCAACTCAGGCTTTGATCCTCAAGCTATGATTACTCCACGCGCGCGTGCACATAAAAGAGTGACTGAACAACTGAACAACCAATCGCGGGTAGAGCGAGAGCGATATATTTTTCCGCGGAGGAGCAAGAGATAATCATTCATAATTACGATGAATTTAAATATGTATTTCAAGCTCGAAACAATACGGTCTCTGCTGCCAAAGCAAGAGAAGACTGTTGGAGAAAGATTGCTGATTGTTAATGTGTAAGTTAAACAAATACGTTCTATATTTATGTAAAATTATGTATTACATAAATACACATACAATAAGTATGTGTAGCCTATATGTGTAATATAGCCTATAGCCTATTTTTATAATATATAAAAAATGTGCATGTATGTACTAAGAAAGATTATATTATTCATTGTTCATATTATTCAATATTCATTGATTTTTGATGCAACCCCAACTCCAAATGTTCTTGTCAGCAGATAAAGTGGTGAGTATTTACCACAACTTTTTTACTTTTGTGAACGTTTTATCACAAACACTTGTTTGCAGCAAACAGAAATAAAGAGTTAAATTCAGAAAACCAGAATACACTGTGGCGGAGGAGTTGGCTCTGAGTAGGCATAAGGGATGGCCGATTATGGATGGGATTACAGGTGCTGTACAATCTGACCCTGGTGCTGGCTCCTCTAAGCAAGTAACACTGGGTACGTGTGCAATACATTACTACTTTTTTAAAGTTTTAAATATGGCTGACTGTATGTTCTGCAGTAGAGGGAAATACAGTGTCCCTGTTGAAGCCAGCACACATACACACAGTCTCCCACACAGAGGTCAGTATGCAGCAGACAGAACACCAAACATAACCTGCTTTTACAACAGTTATGCTTTACATTAGCCAGTTTTATTTATTAGGGTGGAGGAAATGAAGACACTCTGTGTGTGTGTTCTCAGACAGTTGCTGATGTGAATGCACTGGGCTTTTTATTATGGCAAACATTTGAATGTGTGGCATAAAAAAGGAACTGGCCCTTACACATCTCTTTTATTGTAGGATTTTTCACAACCTGCCCCAGAAACTGAGGCCTCTATCTCAAAGGCCTTCAGAAGAAATGTGAACAAGGTAAGAATATAAAACCCTTGACATAAATTACAGTCAGTCATGTGTTTGTAGGAAGTCAAGGAACTTTTTGTGATTTGATGAGCCTCCAGAAAACTTGTAATGATCATGTTTGTGGTGGAATTATGTTTCAGGTAGAAACAGACTCAGTCAGGGCCCTGTACAAAATGAGTCTTGAACTAGACTGTTCACTAAAGGAGACGTGAACTAGACTGCACACTAAAGGAGACTTGAACTAGACTGTTCACTAAAGGAGATGAACTGTGAGCTGAGGAGGCTAAAAAAAAATTTAAAAAAATTGGAGATCAAACAGCTGGATAAAACTGATCTCAGTATGTGAACTTATTTAACCAAGTAACACTTTAGTATAAATATTTATTAATGCAACTTTCTCTTGCTCTCTTTCTCCCTCCCATCCCACAAAACCAATAAAACAGTTTGAGACCTATCTGCAGTTTCAATGTGCTTTTATTAAGTGTAATATTGTATGGTGATTGCATCTACATCTGCACCAGCTGGGTGGGCTGTTCTGGTGACTCTTAAGCGCCGAACACAGTTGAAATGTGCCTTTAGGAGGCCAAAGGTCATCTCTATCTTCACTCTGGTTTTACTGAGGGCCACATTGAAGCTGTGCTGTGGCCCTTTCTGAGGGTCATGATAGGGGGTTATTGTGTAGGTTTTTCTATCTCAGTTCAAATTAACAGTGTTTTGTACTGTACCAAATTTAACTGGCTTTCCTCAAAGCGCTGATATGCTTTTTGAAAAAAAAAAGTGTTCATGTGATGTCACCCTATCAATATATCTTACCGGCAATTTTATAAAAGCCCTCTTTTATGGACATGGTCGATAAATGTCCGGGGAACACTATTCATGTAGCCTACTCCTGCAGAGCGACCTTGCGAATGGTTCGACAAACCGTGTTTTCCCCGAGCTTCTGTGCGTCACCCACCGTGCAAGAATGTACCACTTGAAAAAAAAAAAAAAACGCAACCCAATATTTGCGGTACAGTAAGTGCATGCATTCGACGTGTTAAATTCTTTATGTGCGGCTCAAGAAGTTCGCAAAGATAATACATTGCTTCCGCGGAAAATCTGTATCTTTCATACAAATAACTATCAGGAAAGGCAAGGGGATTTTGTCATGCTAAAAACTCTTTCTTTACGAAGTGCTCGTATAACAATTTGCGCTGAGATGTCCAAGCCATTGCAACAGACACTGGGAATAAGTTACATCACCTATATGTTTCTTTGCTCTCAGCTGATTGGTCAAACTTCAGTCTGAGATCTTGAATCCAGAACATAACCTGCCCCGGAGCAGGTTAGCCGTGCAGCGTAAGATACCATGGCAACGAACACCGATTAAAGCCGAGCTACTTTCATAGTACCTAAAACCCAGGGATGGCGGAAACTAAACTGAAACATAGCTGGCTAGCCACCTAAACCGGCTTCATGGTACAGGCCCCCGGTCTAAAGTCAATGTTTTTATTTACAGAGCATGTTAATAATGTCGCGGCCCACAAGGGGGCCTCAGCGAGCTCTGTGGGGGGTCGCGTCATATTTTGAAAAGTTTTCGGAAAATTGCATTAAATAAAAGTCCTTAACCTTTTTCTGTTCAAAATTTATTTAATGAGCGAGTTCATCATGAATCCATTTTCCAAACCGTGTTTTTGTCTTATCCTGAATCACTATGGTACACCTATAATAAGTGATTACATTGGGACTATTTTACACCGAAAGACGCATTATTCTGTTAATAAACGCAAGTTAATTATCGCTTACTATAGCGCCAAAAGCCTAAAAAATAAAGCCTCGCACGTTATTTGTGAGGCTTTATCAATGTAAGTATTGAGGCCCCAGACAGAAGTCATTTAGTAATAGCCTATATTCATTCTTTTTTTACCTACACACAAGTGTGAATACTGATATTTTTGTTATTGCATTTAAAATACGGCAAATTTATAGGCTACTAGGCTTACGTTTTTAAATTACAAAGGGCCTACTAATGTTTTTGTTTTTTCAATATTATAGGCTATTATTTGTGTATAAACATATCTGTTTATAGTAAACACACCGTTTGTTTGAAAACAACATATTTTGTCATCCTTGCTGCAAGCTTAAAAGAGCGATAATATCATTAAATGTGAAGGGGGGCCCTAAAATATTTTCTTGGGAAAAAGGGGGTCTCAGACAAAAAAAGGTTGGGAACCACTGCCGTAGATGTTCTGCTTGCGCGGTTTATAACCTCACACACGAGCAGATCCGTTTCCTCTCTGAAAAAGCGTTCAGTCTTTCCGTTTGCAAATTCCGTCATGTAAATAGTGAATCCGCCATAGCGTGAGGGCAACTGGCTTTTAAAGGGAATGGGAGATGAGCCCCATTCCATTAGCCCCATTAGTTACACTAACGCACAAGCCAAACTCACTCGCTCGTTTCTCTCTGTGAGCTGCTACACTATTAAAAGTTATTAATTCAGGTTGGACACCACTGAAGGCCTAGGTTTGAAATGCACGGCCCGCCACTGGCTTTAGACCATGTGCTTAGATCGTTAAAATAGGGGCCATGTCTTTAAATGCAAAAATGTGTTCTGTGTGAACCGGCCCTAATGGATTTTGACACGGTGTAAGAGTCTATTCTGTTTAATTAGATTCCATTTTCCATATAAGTATTTTACAAAGACAGTTTTCAACATCATTCAGAGAATGTAATTATTTTATGTTTATGTAATGTTATGAAATTACCAAAGAATATAGCTAAACTACTGAAAATATGTTTACTGTTTACATACTGAATAATTCAGGTGAATGGAATATATAGGGTTTAAAATGGAATATTTCAGAATTATTGGCATACACTTATACAACATAAAAAAGGCATATTTGGTTGGTTATGATCATTTGCTATTTGAATGAAGAAACTGATGTATTTCCAACTTCATTTTTAAACATTCAGACATTTTCATTAATAAACAAATTAACTCTAGCAAGAAAAAAAAGAAAAGAAAATCACAATAAAACACAATAATTTATGCAATTTTTGCAACATGAACTTGGTAAATCGATGTGGAAACGCTTGAAGGCTATATTTTCATAATAACTGTTCGGACCACATTCAAAGAGACAGGCAAAGTCATTTTGATCCCCACACTCTGCCAGATCTGAATATCCACTTGGACCTTCATTGATGCACTGCATTGATTTCCATTGCATGGGATCCAACTGTGATTTATTCACATAGATTGTGAGATCCTTTCTCGTGTTTGTATCAGATGGATGAGAATAGAGCAGCCATGTACTCTGATCAGAGGAACGAATTTTCAGCACACTGCCTTGGCAACCCTTACCAGTCTCTGTCAGCTGTGCAGATGTAAGCTTGTTAAAAGTTTCTCCACTATCCTCGCTTAGAGCCTCGACTCTGTGGCCGGATGTACTTCGAGCATTGCAGTACAGTGTGTCGTCTTTGATCTCAGCCATCTGACACTCAACAGACTCACCTTCCATTTGTTCTCCTACATTCCAAGTGCTTCCTTTATCTTTACTGTAGAATGCAAATGCACGTGATTCGAGGGAGGATGAAGCATTTTCGGAATCAAAATAATATGCATATGCTGGGATAATCAGTCTCCCGTCCTTCATTTGAACACCATGTCCTGGTCCAACAGCAAAGGTGGCCCAGTTTTTCTCCTTTTCACTGATCACATGATTCAACTTCGTACATGTTTCACTCCAGCTTATGCCAGTGTTCTCACTGGTTATGTAACAAAGTTTGGCCTGGTTCTTTTTTTCTTTTTTTTGCTGATCTTCAGAGACACCAATGGGAACGCAAATAAAAAACAGGAAGAGCGTTTTAGAATCTTTCTCATAGACCGGACATGGATTCATGCTGCGGTGCCCAGGTAGGAAAGCTGATTTGAGCACCTGAGGAGGATGAACACTGTCCCACTGAAATAAAAACATGACATCATGTGAAAACAATCTATGAAATAGTTCAAAAAAGAAAATTGTCTGTTATGAAAAATATTTTACGATTTTGGTTAAACGTGTCTAGTACCTCAACTTTCTTGTCATTCTTCCACAATCCTCTTCTCATCACAAGCACTTCTGCATCAGCGTCGTCAGGAGTTTTCCGCTTTTCAGCGAAGGCAAGGTAGGTTTGTTCGGCACAGATATAGATGAGAGCTGGAATTCTGTACGTCACCTGCTTATCACCAACTTTTGCCTCCTGTGCGAATAATGGTTCTGCTGGTGTGTCGTCGAGACGAATTGAAATGCTGTTTGAAGATGTATTGTTACCCATTGTAAAATTCTAGCCCTATAAACAGAAAGAATAAATAGTAGAGGTATCAGTAACAGTATCACCTTGCACTTCAGCCACGTGTATGAATGTATGAATTACACTGCTTGAGAGACCAACTCAAATCCAATCAAAATGATTTTAGACCTTTTCTCAGAATTATGTTGGCTTGATAAAAGTCCTATAGACTTTCATTGAGGGGGTCAAAACTTTTATACAATAAATGATAAGGCTTGGTTTCACAGACAGGGCTTAGATTACCGTGTTTTCAGTGTTTTGATTAAAGGGGACCTATTATGCAAAATTCACTTTTGCATGCTGTTTGGACATAAATGTGTGTTGGCAGTGAGTGTACACAACCACCCAATAGTGATAAAAATCCACTCACTCCTTTTTATTAATCCCCATAAATCATCAGCAGTGTCTCCAAACGACCTGGTTTCAGAATGCTGTTTTAGTGACGTCACTACAGCATAGGCCCCGCCCACGAGTGTTGACAGACACTGCCGTTCTAACATAGACCCGCCCTGATCGAGTTCACAGCTGCTGCACTGACGAGAACGTCTCCCAAGCGTTGTAGGTGTTGTGTGTCTGGATGTATTAATCCACATAGCTCTCTCTATTTTCTCCCGAAATCTGAGGCAGCCGCTGAAGACGAGGTGGAATTATTTTGTTTTTAAAGAAAATGCTCCCTCAACTCTACCGAAATTCGTTTATGTACTTGCGCACTTCTTATAACTTACTGTGTTTACTCAACTCTTACAGTGATTTTCTGGAGTAAAACTGACGCTTCATCTTTTGTGTTATGTACAATAAACTTTATTAAACTCATCAGTATATGTTTGATCATCATTCGGACCTGGGGCCCGTTCTTCGTACGTTGCTTGAAACATCCGAGATCTAATGAGACATCCAAGATGATATCATCGTGGTAATCATGATCTGGCTAATTAGGTTCTTCGAACACACCTGCCGGTTATGATTAGTATCGCTGGATTGAGTTAGTGAGATAGTTGCGCGTTCATGCGCTGGTTGAAAAGGGGATATGTATCGATAGTAGAAACATTGATCAGCAACGCTGCTATTGGCTGTTCAGCGTGGCCAAAGGGCGAGCTCAGTTTTTCTCCTCAGCAGAGCAAGAACTAATAGTCGAAGTTTATTCGGAATTTTAATGTTTAATTAAAACGCCAGGGAATACCTCAAAGTCTGCAAAAGCCAGGAGAGAGGGCTGGTAAAAAGTAGCAGACAATTTAAATCCGTTAGAAGTGGCCATGTTAGATGTTTTTATCACTTATTAGCCTATATATTTGTATTTTAATAATTGCATAATTACTTTGTTCATTGTAATGTCAGAGTCACCACACTAGAACATGGGAACAAATAAAAGTGAAGTACAAAAATATTCTACATAATGGTAATTTTTAGTTAGCCTATATTTTAGTCTCTTTTATAAAAGGCACTGTTAAATAAATGGTTGTCTGTTTATAAAAGCAACCAAGAAAAAGGCAAAACATTTTTATTTTTTTTTGCTGCATTAAATTAAGGCCGTATAGTCATTTCAACTGTTAAATCTTGAGTAATGATTAATTGCTTTGACTTGTGAAAATGAAAACTGATAAACTTATGTTAATGTAAAAATATTTTGCCATGAGTTATTGAGTCATTTTTCCCGAGTGTAGTTCATTGTAATGGCATTGTTTTTTCCTCTTTTGTGCACTTTTACATAATACACCAACACTTGTATCTGTTCCCAAGAAAGTGGTGGCTGAAATATGTGCAGTAAGTGGACATTTTCTAACTTTCCAAAGGAAAGAAAGTATAAGACTTTGTAATGTCCATTTGTTTCCATTGCACTGGACAGTGAATAAACCCTCTCAGATAACTGTCATATGGAGGAACTAGCCTACCTGCAAGTGCATAAATAACTTTACTTCATTTATACTTGTATGCTTTATGGCTGCAATATAAGTTGCAGGATTCCACATCTACAGAAAGGCCTACAGAAGAGTCTGCACAGACAGAGGAGACATAGGCCTACAGGTGGGCAGTGGATAGACAACTTTTCCTTTTTATTTGTTGCATGAGGCATGTCTAATATCTCTTGTTGCAGGCACTTGACCACTGGCTTTTCTTTATAAAGAACAATTGAAATAAAACTCAAGGAACTAAGCATATTTGTCTTTTATTAAACATTTAATGAAAAGTGTTTTTTTTTTTTTTTGTGGCAATGTTGTATAATATGGCACATGCAACAATGTCCCAGGCCCTGTCAGGTGTGCAACCCTCAGACTTTTCAGACACTGAAATCTTCCCTTTAGCCAAAGTTCATTTCATTGTGTGCCCTTGTCCTGGCTAGAGCTGCATTGTAACTGGTTTGGGTCAGGGAATGGGGTCATAAAACACCTGTCTGCAGGCAGGAACATGTCATAATCACCTATGAAGAAATGCAGTTCTGTTAGGATCAGCATAAGTGTATGTAATACAGTGAGCTTGATATTTAATTGTGGAACTTTCCTTACCACTTTCAAATAATGTGCATAAATGTGAATCTCTGAAAATGCTTAAGTCATGCACAGATCCTGGCCATTTTGCTTTCACATTTGTGATATGGAAGATTTTAGTCAACTGACTTTTTTTATTTGATATAATATTACTAATGTGGAATATTAAGAATCCCAATAGTAACTGGGCTGCACATTTACATTGTGAACCCCCTTTATGTTCATAATCCCCTTCATTGAGGCCTTGATGGCAGTCTATGGTAGCCTATAGTCTATGGTACCAGTCACGTTAGTGAAGCCTGAGTGACATATACTGTAATCGGCATGGTCATGATTGCATGATCTTCATAAAAAAATGATGATAGCCTAAAAAAACTGCTTTAAAAAAAACTGCTTTACAACATTGGGTCTTAAGTGGCTTGGAAATGACACAAAAAAACCTAAAACTGTTTTTTAAACCTAAAAGCGCCAGGTAAACTCCGAATGACACGACAGACAGCACTTTCCATCAAGTTCTCCGCATCTCCAATAGTGTAAAGGAAAGAGCCACTCGCAAATAATCTTAGGGCAATGCAAACAGTTTGTGCTGTAGTTAAAGCCCGACTCCGACAAGTCAAACATAAATGTGCCTTTCCAACAAATTAATAATGTAAACGACAATCTCACGAGTCATGAGAAAAAATATACATCTCAGAAAGTGCACTATCGCGCTGCGCTGGACTTCCCGTATCAGCTCCGCTTATGAAGCCGCAGTCTAATCCTGTTAACATGAAATAAGCCTTCTCCCGAGCAGGTTTAAGATTGCGCACCTGTTGCTATGACAGCAAGTTCTGGATGAGCTTCGAAGAACCAAACTATCCAAGATCATGCCAAATCGTCAACAATCAAATCCAGCTAACTGAGTTAGCGACATACGAAGAACGGGCCCCTGGTCCGAAACAGCAGACTTGTAGGCTATTAATAGTGGATACATACAAGCAGATGACAAATACGTTATAACCGTAATTAAACTACTAAACTATACCTGTTCCATCTCCATACAGCACTCTGACTCTGTAGGCATTATTGTCCGACTCCGGGTCGAAATGAACACCGTTACTGAGAGTTTCTGATATTATCATCATTCCGTGAGATGAGATTGTCCTGAGAGACTGAGCGCGAGCTCATGAAGCTCCGCCCCCTGTGCCGTGCAGCAGCAGCTTATTTGCATTTAAAGGGCACACCTAAAACAGCGCGTTTTTCTGAGCCCCAAAAAATGACAATTTAAACATGCTGTAAAAAATGACCTGTTGGGTATTTTGACCTAAAACTTCACATACATGGGGACATCAGAGACTTATTTTATATCTTGTGAAAAGGGGCATAATAGGTCCCCTTTAAGTCAGTATTAGGCCTTAGTTCAATTGACCTATTGGTAAGCCCTTCCTCTCGAACGCAGATGAGCCAATGGCAGTTGAGTATCATTTGTACAGGGACCAGAACTTGGACATCTTTAGGTTTCAGCGCCATAGAGAAACATTGGAATTTGTCAAAATTGATCAAACACATCTTGGGACAAGGTGACATTTATGACATTTAAGTAGATATTTTATAAACATAAAGATTTGTCAGTGCAAGTTGCTTTCAGTTTAAACAGCTCAAACATGCATTTTAGTCTGGGACTAGCTTAAGCCTTGTCTATTGAACTGGGAAAATGAGTAGCTTTATTCCTCAAACATCTCTCACTAGCAAAGTCTAGCAACTGGCTTACACTGTAAAAAAAATAAATCATGGGTCTTGTCCTTTTCATTAAAATATTGTGTATATTTTATAAAGAAAATTGTGTTTTATAGTTGTATAGAAAATATTGAAAACTTTTCACTAATAAAACCAAGAGATACATTTTCCTATTTTTTTTTTTTTTTTAGGAAACATACAGTTTTGAGGCTTGAATTGAGGAACCAATTAAGCTGATAAAATGAAGGCAAAAAGGCTACCTATTTATTTTAAGAGAATTAGTTCAATTATGCCGTTTTATTTATAGACACCATTGTTAGTTCCCAGCATGCTTTGCACATGGCTGGAAATGGAGAGTAAATATTGAAATAATTGTTATTTTATGTGTTTTTGAGTAAACATCTGTTAATGTTTAATGTTCAGTTATGTTTGACATTTGAAAGAGTTTGTATTATGTTCAAGTTTTGATTGTTACTATTGTGCAGAAGAGTAGGGATTATGGTTAGGTTGTGAATAACTGCATATATTAACACTCTTAATGCTTGTCAATGGACGGTGGCCAGACTCTCTGTAATGAAATATACAAAATTTTGGGAGGTCCAGGCTATTAATTATATTGGTTTTATAGTAAATCTCATATGTTTAACTTTGCTTATTTTTCATGGAATATCACAGGCAGAAATTAACTTTCCCATTAAGGGCCAATATTTGACCCCTTAAATTGATTTCCAGGGGCTTTTTTTTTTTTCTAACTATGTTCTAACTATTTTTTTCTAACCATGCATGTTCACTGCAACAGCATAAATAATGTTATGAGATTAATTATTTAAATATAATAATTTTAGCATCTCTAAATTTAGCATTTAGAGATGCTAAAAAGAAATGATAATAATATTTTTAATTATGAAATTAAAACCGCCAGTAGGTGGCGCCAAATCACCGTCTTACAGTTTTTTTTTATTTGCTTTGGTACTATTTTCACAAGTAAGGTGTACATTTTCAAAACTCTTAGTACAAAAATCCAAACTGATCACACTTGTAACACAGCTAGTCATTCTTTCAAAACCTGATCTCAATGCTTTCATTACAGTTATACACATTTCAGTCCAACATAATCATTGTTTCAAACACAAGATTATTGTAATATGTAATGAGAACATTTGGTTTAATCACAGAAACACAACAGTATGATCTTCTTTCAGTTTAGTACTTTTAAAGGGGTGGTTGATTATGATTTCACTTTTCTAACTTTAGTTAGTGTGTTATGTTGCTGTTTGAGCATAAACAACATCTGCAAAGTTACAATACTCAAAGTTCAAAGCAAAGGAAGATATTTGCTTTTAAAGAAAAGGACTACAACAAACGGCTGGTTGGGACTACATGACATTCCTCCCCGGTTAGTGACATCACTAACCCTAGAATTTACATAAACCCCGCCCCCGGGAACACGCAGTCCATGTTGAGAAGAGGAAAAGTTGTTGTATAAGAGTACATTTGTGAGTCAGCTCAAACTTTAGCATCCATCTTTTCACATGCAATAGAAAGTCACTCTGTGTGCATCTCACAACAGTTCCTATTCAAGCGATTTATAGATTATCATGACAGAAAATGCTAATTGAAGATAGTTAACTCCACATCAGCAACATAAATTCATCAACTAACCATTCAGAGACGTCCTGTTGCATTCTACATGTTGTCACTTCTTCTTGAGTCTCTCCATCTTTGTCTGACTCCGTTTTAACATTAAAGGCAGAACAGTTTCTGTCATTTTAGTGTGTCTGTGAGGTAACAGCAGCTGCTAACAGACACGAGCTCTTGAAACCCCGCCCTCTGCAGCAGCTCATTTGCATTTAAAGGGCCAGGCACAAAACGGTGCGTTTTTGCAAACCCTCAAAAAGTGACAACTTTAACTTGCTATATAAAAATATCTGTGGGGTATTTTGCGCTAAAACTTCACACACACACTCTGGGGACATAATAGATATATTTTACATCTTGTGAAAAGGGCATTTTACCACCCCTTTAACAATCAGTTCATTCAACAGCAAACAATGCAAGATACATGTTTCAAATCACAGTTGTTGCTGAATTACAGGTTTTTTTTTATTCGCTTTGGTTCTATTTTCACAAGTTAGGTGTACATTTTCAAAACTCTTAGTGCTAATATCACAACAGATCATCAAAAGTGCACTTTTTTCAAACATTTCATTATGTTTCCAATTGTGTAAGTACAATACACAAAATCACAAAGTATCCTTTTCACAACACAAAATAAGTGTTTCGTCTACATAAATGTTTCATTCACAGTAACTGCCTTTCATAAAGCTCTTACTATAAAACTTTTGATTTGCATCTCTTCTTGTTCAGTTTAATACATTTGTCTATTATTTAATCTAACTGATCTTAATGGTTAATCAATTAATCATTTGGTACACCTATAGATTTCTATAGATATTGATTCTATATACAGTTTCTATAGAACTTGTTTGCAATTTCCAATATGGATAACCAAATGTAATTAATTATTTTAAAGGTGCATTGCGCAAGTCTCTGAGTTTTTGCAGAACTATGCCCCCTCTGGCGGCAAGCGAAACTGCAGCCAGAAGTGTGCACGCTCACGGACAAAAGTTTTCTTTTTTTTTATCTTACCTGGAGTTTGCGTTGGTGTTTGAAATGAACTACAAGCCGGTCTCTTAGAATCAAGTCAAGTCAAGTCAAGTCAAGTTTATTTGTATAGCGCTTTTCACAATACAGATTGTATCAAAGCAGCTTTACAGTATTAAATTAAAATAATACAACAAAGTTTGTTTCAAGAGGAATTTATTGATTGATAAAATTAGATTAATATCCCCAAAAATATCCCCAACTGAGCAAGCCAAAGGCAACAGTGGCAAGGAACCGAAAAACTCCATCAAGTGACCTAATGGTGTCCTAAAACTCCATCAGGTGACCTAATGGAGAAAAAAAACCTTGGGAGAACCCAGGCTCAGTCGGGGGCCAGTTCTCCTCTGGCATTTATGAGCTAGAGGACGGATTGTAGTTTGATCTGTAGGATTATATGAATGCCTGGCTGAAGAGATGCGACTTTAATCTAGTTTTAAACTGGGAGAGCGAGTCTGAGCAACGGACAGTATCAGGAAGACTATTCCAGAGTTTTGGAGCCAAATGTGAAAATGCTCTCCCTCCTTTGGTGGTTCTGGATATCCTAGGTATGACCAAAAGCCTTGAATTTAGTGATCTTAAAGAGCGCAATGGATTAAAGGGTGATAGAAGATCCGTTAAATAGACTGGAGCTAAGCCGTTTAGGGCTTTATAAGTCAGTAGCAATCCCTTGTAATTAATACGGAACTTTATAGGTAACCAATGCAGTGATGATAAAATCGGTGTTATATGATCATATTTTCTTGATCTCGTAAGAACTCTAGCGGCGGCATTTTGGACTAACTGTAGCTTGTTTATTGAGGATGCAGGACAACCAGCTAATAAAGCATTACAGTAATCCAGTCTCGAGGTCATGAATGCATGAACTAACTTTTCTGCATCAGAAACTGATAGCATATTACGTAGCTTAGCAATGTTTCTAAGGTGGAAAAAGGCTGTTTTTGTAACATATGAAATATGATTTTCAAAAGACAGGTTGCAATCGAGTATAACACCCAGGTCTTTTACTGTAGAGGATAAAGTAACAGGACATCCTATGATGTTAAAGTTGTATTGTGCGAGGTTTTGTGGGCGGTTTTTTGAACCGATAAGTATTACCTCTGTCTTGTCTGGATTTAATAAAAGAAAATTACGCGTCATCCAATCTTTTATATCTTTAACACACTCTGTCAATTTGGAAAATTTAGCGTTTTCATCCGGCCGCGATGAAATATATATTTGAGTGTCATCAGCATAACAATGGAAACTAATTCCATGTTTCCTTATAATATTTCCAAGTGGCATCATATATATGGAAAATAACAGAGGGCCTAATACAGATCCCTGCGGCACTCCATAGTTTACTGGAGTTATGATCGATTTTTCTCCATTTAAATAGACAAAATGGTAGCGGTCAGATAGGTATGATTTGAACCAGCTTAGTGCTTGTCCTTGAACACCAGTATAAATTTGTAGTCGATCTTAGGGTGTACTCACACTAGCCAGTTTGAACCGTGCCCGAGTGCGTTTGACCACCAAAGCGCGGTTCGTTTGACTAGTGTGAGTGCTCCGAACCGTGCCCGGGCGCGGCTCGATTAGCCGGCCCTGGCCCGCTTGGAAGAGGTGGGCCAGAGCACGGTTCAGTTGGACTCGGGTGCGGTTTCTCATGCAGTGTGAGCGCTAACCGTGCTGGACTCCATTGTGTTCAGTGAGAGCGCCGCTCTTCCTGTTTATCCCGAAACCGTCGCACCATAATGAAGTAAGCGTGCTCCGGCACGAATGCTGAAACCCTATGTGAGTGCAGGCCAGAGGGGGAGTGGGGAGGGGGGACAATCGTACTCGGGCCCGGTTCGTGGCAACCGTGCCTAGTGTGAGTACACCCTAAGAGTAATGTATGATCTATAGTATCGAACGCAGCACTAAGATCAAGTAAAACTAGTATTGAGATACAGCCTTGGTCAGAAGCTAAAAGTAAATCATTTGTGAATTTAACGAGTGCAGTTTCAGTGCTATGAAGCGGTCTGAATCCAGACTGAAACTTTTCATAGATATCATTTTGTTGCAAGAAAGAGCCCAGTTGAGCAGACACCACTTTTTCTAATATTTTAGACATAAATGGAAGATTTGAAATGGGTCTATAATTTGCTAGATTATTATGATCTAATTGTGGTTTCTTATTGAGAGGTTTTATAACTGCCAGTTTAAATGTTCTTGGAACATGACCTAAAGATAAAGACGAGTTAATAATATTGAGGAGAGGCTCTTCCACTACAGGTAACACTTCTTTCAGTAGTTTAGTTAGTATAGGATCTAATAAACATGTTGTTGTTTTAGATGAAGTGAAAAGTTTATTTAACTCTTTTTGTTCTATAGTTGTAAAGCACTGTAATTGTTCTTGCGGGGTGATAATTGAAGCTGAATTATAAGGCGCGATTGAAGATTGAACGTTTACAATTGTGGTTCTGATGCTTTCTATTTTCTCAGTGAAGAAGTTCATGAAATCATTACTACTGAACTGTAACGGGATATTTTGTTCGGGTGACGTCTGTTTATTTGTTAGTCTAGCCACGGTGTTAAATAAAAACGTTGGATTGTTTTGGTTGTTTTCTATTCGTTTCCGGAGGTGCTCAGCCCTGGCCGCTTTTAGGGCCTCTTTATAACGTGACATACTGTCTTTCTACACGATTCTAAAGACCTCTAAATTAGTTTGTTTCCATTTACGCTCTAAAATACGGGTTTCTCTCTTTAGAACATGCGTAGTATTGTTATACCATGGTGCTTTATTTTTCTCTCTGACCTTTTTTTATTTAATAGGTGCAACCACATCCAATGTTCTAGAGAGAATGGTGCTCATAGTGCTAGTTAGTTCTTCTAGTTCATCTGTTTGTTTGGGTTCAGGCAGCAGCTGAGACAGATTAGATAAGCAATTTGAGAAATTATCTATGGTGGATGGGAGGATTGTTCTGCCTGGTTGATAACGCGACGCCGCATGACATATTACAGCAGTACGTAATATGCAAGTTACCATGTAGTGGTCAGTGACATCATCACTTTGTGCAATGATAACTATATCGGTTGGCTCGGTTCCATGTGATATAATTAAATCGAGTGTATGATTAAGACGATGTGTTGGTCCGGTGACGTTTTGCTTGACCCCAAATGAATTTAATAAATCTGTAAACGCAGCTCCTAACGCATCATTTGGATTATCTACGTGTATGTTAAAATCTCCAACAATTAATGCTTTATCGACATTGACTAATAGGTCTGAGAGAAAATCTGCAAACTCTTTTAGGAAATCAGCGTAAGGCCCTGGCGGTCTATATACGGTAGCCAAGGCTAGAGATAATAGGGATGTTTTTCTAACATCTAAGAGCGTAACATTTAGTACAAGTACTTCAAATGAAATAAACTTATAACCCGTTTTCTGAGTAACATTTAGAAAATCTTTATAAATGGTTGCAACACCTCCGCCACGACCAATCAGACGGGGCTCATGCTTATAACAGTATCCAGGAGGAGTACACTCATTAATACCGAAATAATCATTTGGTTTAAGCCAGGTTTCAGTAAGGCAAAGTACATCGAAGCTATTATCTGTGACTATTTCATTTACAATAACTGCCTTAGGTGTGAGTGATCTAATGTTTAGAAGACCTAGCTTTAGAAATAGTTTTTGTTTACCAATAGCAACATTTTCTGTTTTAATAACAATTAGATTTTTCCTAGATCCTGCAGTAGATTTATTATTTGATCTCACTAAACGAGGAATAGACACGGTTTCTATGCAATGTTCTACACTAGTATTTATATCAGTTAAATTGGTGCAGCAGAGACTTTGATTTGGACTTTTGGTTACTAGTCAAAGGATCCATCTTCTACGGAGAATGGCGGCGAATACACAAACCTGCCAGACATAGCCAGGTGAGCGTGCCGTGAACGCGCATGACGTCACGCCCAGTCTAAAATTCCGGCCCGAATCCCTCTTATTTATTTTACTTTACAGGATTATAGAGACAGTGATCAGAGAAGGGCTCATTCAGCCCATCAGGCAATTGTTTAAGCATGTATGGGTTAGAAAACGGGTATTTTTAACATGAAAAAGTTGCTTAATGCACCTTTAAATGATTTATAGATAATAACCCCTATGTTCAAAGTGTGTGGACACGCATGTGTGTGTGTGTGTGTGTGTGTGTGTGTGTGTGTGAGAGAGAGAGAGAGAGAGAGAGAGAGATACAGAGAAATTTGCCATTTGCCATTACAAATACTGTAACACAGAATAGAGTATAAGGGAGAGGAAACAGTCAATGACTGTAAAACATAAGATTGATCAGAGATGCATCAGTAGAAGGGAGGCAGACGGCATCAAATACAGCATTTTACATTACAGTATGTATGTGATACTGTAAACAGATTACCATGGTAGAGACTGCCGAATTACTGTAACTCAACCTTCATCTGTAAAGGTCCACTACAGTATAGATTCAGTCAAATGGTATAGAGTGAAATCATTTACTGTATTGCCAGCAAACTCTGTTAGCACAGAACCTCATGCACTTCATCACAGCTTTTGATAACACACTGGATAGATACTATTACAAACATTATGGATTCAATTACATAAATTAGGTAATGCACGTGTATTTTCTAATGTGGCATAGCCTGTATTACTGTAATTACAGTTACGACTCAAGTCAAGATTTGTGAGTCCCCCATCTCTGGTTCACGGGAGTGCCTGGAATTCCTTTGGCCCTGAGGAAATCACTGCGATCGTGGGTTTGACGGACAACACTGGGAGACGAAACACACTCTTCTTACTGGATACATTGATAGAAAGTAAATGTATATGATTTACAATGACTTAGCTTAATGTACATTCTTTTACTTTTGCTTAATCTTTATAACTTCCACTCAGCATTTTCAAATAAATTTCTGATCTTTCAGTGCTGAGAAAGGTGAGAAGTTTCTTTGAAACTCAGGAAAGATGTTTAGGATGTTGCAAAAGACACTTAACACATGATTTTCTCTCTGAAGGGTGTGGTGTTCTTGCTTTTTGACATCTAGACATTAGTCTTTTGAGAAATATCTGTTGGATTGTGATGAAAAACATGCTTGATTTCTGGAAATGGTAGGGAAAAGACTGCAATACGAAAGAGAAATAGATTGCATTAGTTCTCCTGTTTTACACAATCTTAAAGAGCTGTGTTGGAAAAAATTATATGTTTTCTTGGGGAGTTTTTTATTTTTATTATTATATAACTGTTATTTATTACATTCAATCATCTTGCACATGTCACATGGCTATTGTCCAGAAAAAATCTGGTGATTTCCAAGTTACCGCTCATTAATGGGGATTTGAACTCTCATACTCTCATCATGTTTACCGGATTGGGTGGGCAAATAATCAGAATTCAAATTATAATAAAGAAAAATGAACATAACAGTTAATAATCACTTCTATTATCTCTGAGTAAATATTCTAGAATAACGTGTAGGAGAGCTCTCTTGCAGTGAGCTAGAGTGTGAGAAAGAAAGAGGTTTGAGTCTGAAACAGAGACTGACTAACCAGGAAACATGTCACACTTCTTATTCACTTGGTTGATCAGGAAAGCAAGGGGAAGTTCCTCCTTGTTATCCACAAGAGCACCTTGACCTCTTGGGCCACAGCTGCAAAACTAGATAGCAGACTGTGGTGGTTTCAACACCTTTGGGGCAAAAGGACAGAAAAAACATATTTTTATCATATAGACAACACATGATGGAAAATTCTGGTATTATACCTCAAATCACAGAGACACATGTACTCATGCAGATTAGTATCTGAGTCAAGATGTTCTTTTGGACATTGTAGATGTGGCACAAAAATATACTTTATAATTTAACACTTACAGAAAAACTACCCGTTATAATAACATTCAGTTGTAAGTCATTTATAAGTGGTTAGTTAATGATTAACTAATCATTTATGAAACATGACTATGCGTTCATAAATGATTAATAAATTGTAATTTTTTTGTATGTATGTAGCAATTAGAGAGTGCAGAAAGTGTTGTAAATGCCTTGTATACACGTACAGATAATTTGTAACAGGTAAGTAACAGTGATCAACACAATGATATGTAAACGCATGAATAAATCATTTACAACACTTTCTGCATCCCCTAAAGTGTACACTATTCATCACTTGTAAATGTGTTACACATCATTCGTAGATTACCACGTCAAGAATCAATAAGGCATAAGATCTACAAATCTTATCTACAAATGATGTGTAACACATTTACAAGTGATGAATAGTGTACACTTTAGGGGATGCAGAAAGTGTTGTAAATGATTTATTCATACGTTTACACATCATTGTGTTGATCACTGTTACTTACCTGTTACAAATGATCTGTACATGATCTGACCATGTTTCATAAATAATTAGTTCATCATTAACTAACCACTTATAAATGATTTACAACTGAATGTTATTATAAAGTGTTACCCAAAATAAACTTTAAAATGTACTCAATTGAAATGTGCTTAAACACTACCGATTTGTTTAGATACAAACTCTCTTCATGCAAAATCTATCTTCAAAAAATGTCATCTTAAAAAATGAAAAGGTACAGTTCTCTTCACCTCTGTAGAACCGTTAAGAGCATCAAGACACCGTTATAGACTTAAAGTGACATCCAGTCTAAAGAGTCTATTTAGTCAGTTACAAAATCTATATTTACTGACAAATTTCCTGAATAAAGACTGAAAACCACTTAAGTATAATCTGTCTTTTACATTAAAATGTACAAAAACCCGTTGCTGTAACATATACTTTGGTTAAAATTCCTCAATGGGTGTGTAAAACAATACCCTTTTTACCTCCTCAAAAACAGCTCTGTTCACAGCGACCCGTTTCGGTGCATGTCTCTTTAAATAATGAGCAACTGCTCACCCATGAGGGGTGTCCACACTAGACATACAAAGTGTTGCCTTGGCGGACAGTATACATATGGCGGAGGGGGGAAATATGCTAATACGGGAAATATGCTAATATGGGAAATATGCTAATACGAGAAATATGCTAATACGGGACCAGTGTTGGGTAAGTTACTTAAAAAAAAGTAATTAGTTATATTTACTAGTTACTTCTCACAAAAAGTAACTGCGTTAGTAACTGAATTACATAATTACAAAAGTAACTAATTACCAGGGAAAGTAACTATTGTGTTACTTAAAAAAATATGAATAAATATCCCCCAATATGAAATGTTAAATGAACGAAATGGACACTAAATAGAACATCTTATTATTATAAAACATTGTACACTAATCTACACTATTTTTATGTAACGAATGGTCTTAATCAAAATGACCTAGACATCAGGAAACCTTCCCCCTCTCCCCTGTTGTCATCGGCCCTAAAACCAGTTCTCTTCAAAGGCTGTTATCACCTCGGCTCCACTGAACGATCTCAGCAAGAGACGGTGTCTACAAGCCTCAAAGACAGCACAAGGGACACTAGACTACAGAGACAAACTGTCACAGTTCTGTCACCCTTGTCTGGGTTTTCTCTTGGTTTAGTGACAGAGCTGTGACACTCCCGGTTTGTCATGTGTTTGTGTTAGTCTGGTCTGTTGTGAGCACATAGCTGTCATGTTATTTCCTTGTGCCATGTGCTCTCCTGTCAATTGTCAAACCCCGCCCATCTTGTTATCTCGTTATTGTTTAATGTCCCTCACCTGCCTGCCTCGTTACCTTCCTTGTTTGTTCCCTATTTAGTCCCCCTGTGTTTGCAGTCCTGTGCTGGTTCGTTGTCTATGTTCCCTCATGTTCTTCTTGATGCCTGCCTGAGTTCTCTCCTGTTTTTCCCCCCACGGGGTTGTTTTGATTGTAAGTTTGTTTTGTTTATTTAATAAATTCCTTTTACGCACATGAATCCTCGCTTCCTGTTTTACCCATTCCGTGACACAAACTCCAATACACAAAGGACATTAACTCCATTCATATCCACGAACTTTCCCAAATGTTTATAGTATTTCTCCTGTGTGTTATGCCTGTCCCTATGTTTTATTAGCCTAGTTATGATTCTTTAGTTATGTTAGAGTAACTTCCAATGTTGATATCAAAATATGAGTTATCACTGATTTAATGTCTTCAAATACCCTCTTTCTTAGTATCAAAATAATCCTCTTTTGATTTTATAATCAGTGGTGTACAACATGATTTGATAAATTGCATCATAAATATTTGTACCATAATTTTGTGTAAAGACTGCACAAATTCTCCATGCCAGCATGAACATGCAAATGGAGATAAGATGGAACAAAGACTTTCTCCAGGTCATCTTAGATTGGTCACCTCAACAAATGGGTGTGAACTGATATGACCTTTAAGAGTATCTGATTAGGTCAGATCTTTGCTCAATCTCTTTGCTCAACATCCTCCTGTCTTCTTCCGGCAACTTCATCAAGTCAACTTTGGATTCAACGCGGACCACCCCAAGAACCCAAACGAACGCTTCAGCGCACTCCTGACAAAAATCATCAAAAATCTCAAGAATCTCCTGCATCTGGACTTGTTCAGCAATCAAAGTCGATGCAAGTACCTGTTCGCAGCCGTTAGACGCGTTTCTAAGTTATTGTGCCCCTTCAAGGTGACCCTGATTCTCTGATGTTTCTCGTAGGTTGTGGTAAACTGATTGTAATATTGCCATTCTCTTTTCTTCTCTCTCTCTTTCTTCACTTTTCTTTACTTTCTTGATTTTGTATACAATCTTTGCTAAGTTTAGTTGTGTGTGTAGCCTACCCTAGTTTCATTTATTAAACCCTTATATCGACGCTTTATTGTCTCTGTGTTTGCCACATATCGAAGTCACTTAAACATCTTGATCTAGCGATACCTATGCTATTACCCTGCTAGAACTGTATTTACTTTAGTTGGAAAAGGTTATCCTTTCTTGGCCAGGAAGATAATATATTTCCTAGAATTAATAATTGATTATGCTTTCTGTTCATTGGATGAACTGATTAAATAGTTGTACTATTAATTCTGCTACAGTCAATTCTAAAAATAACTAAAATATTTATGATTAATTATAATCTGTTAAAATTAATTATAAATATAACTATATATTTTAATCTGTAATTCGTTACATTAATGTTGCTGTGGGACAATGTGAGAGACACCTATTAACTTAAATATTAAAATATTATCATTACTATAGTGGAACAACAAAACACAATAGATGGTTTAGAACTTTTAATATTTATTGCACAGACCACAACTGGCCAACAAATAAGTCTAAAAAAAAATTATGCTTCTTAAGAAATGTACCAAAAATAAATAAATAGTAATAAAAAATATAGATGCACATCAATAGTGCATATAATTAAAATGATAAAACTCACACACCTTTACAACTGGTAGACATACTGTGTAGCCTACTTGAAGTATTTTCTTCCTCACAATAGTAAGTTTAACAAAAAGTACTCTCAATATAATACTGAACAATGTACCAACATAAATAATAATAATAATAAAATATCATCTTTTGGGGGTTTATTTTTATAACCTACAGAGAACGTCATCATCAGAGGTTATTTTAGACAAATTCTAGTCGTGTTTGCCGCACGTGTTCACAACCGGTCAAACAAAGATGTTTTCTTTGAACGTTCCCTGCAGGTTATTTTGGAGTTTATGTTATATAAACCAATTAAAACATTGCATATGATATTAATATGCTACAGAGATTATTCTAATGCTGAAATGTGTAATTTATTTATAAATAAAGTATTTTTGCTCGGACACACTCGGTCTCTCTCGCGCACTGTCGAGCGCGTTCTCGGACACACTCGGTCTCTCTGTCGAGCGCGCTCACGGTGTTCGCCTCGCTTTTGTCCAGTCCGGCGCCTCATAAACACACACACACACACACCAGAGAAAAAACTTTGCAGCTCCTACGGCTGAGAGAGAGCCTACTCGGATGAAAACCGCTTCAGTGAGCTCAATTATAGTAACGCCACATTTTATTGACAGTAACGGTAACGGCGTTGTAACGGAGGAAACAGTCATTAGTTTGATTACTCGTTACTGAAAAAAATAACGCTGTTAGTATCGCCGTTTATTTATAACGCTGTTATTCCCATCACTGTACGGGACAGTCCGTCAGTGGTCGTGGGCGGAGCATGAGCAATATGACATCATATTGCTCAGAAAATCCAAACGGCTTGATTATTGAGAGTGTTTAGGCTTTTTGAGGATTAAAAAAAGGAGTGATTGGATTTTTTTCATTGTATGGTGGTTGTGTCCACACACTGCAAAGACACATTTATATGCAAACACCATATCTATCTATCTATAAATTACAGGAATGTCTGTCTGTCTGTGTGTGTGTCTGTTATTCGCGTATCTCTTGAACCGTTAGTCCGATGGATTTCAAACTTGATAGGTGTCTTGCTACGGGCACGAGTAGCAGTGCCAAGTTTGGCGTTGTTTGGATTACAAATGCAAAAGATATCGTTAAATATTCATATAAATCCCCAAGCAATTTAATATTTACATTTTTCTTCCTATATTTTGAGCATCACGAACAGTGATCTTGCTGTGTCTGGTACTTTCTCTGCTGCACGTCTGCGCTCTCCTCTTTGCTTCTGTAACCCAGGGTAATAATTGAAAAGGTTTAATTTTATATATATTTATTTCATGTGCACGTTATAATGTATATGGTTGTGAATAAGTACTATGTTTGTTAAATTGATTGGGTATTTATTATTCTAATGTTCAGCCAATCGTGCTCACTTGTCCATGTCGGGTGTCCAATCAGTGCTCTAGCTTAAAGTGAAGGGGGCGGGAAGAAGAAAGAGCAACGGTGAACTAGGAAGGAGGAGGATAGCATGTGTGAGAAGAGCGTGCGATCATCTGGTGTCATATTGTTTCACAAAAATATAGTGTAAATAATGCTGTAATGTGTTACAATAGCTTCTGTAGTTAGTTGGTTGTCAAAACGAGAACGTAAACTTATACTACAGAGACGGCTAATAACTATTTCTCCACTAAATATTCCTGGTTGTGTTTATTCCAGCCTCCATTTACTAATACAGCGGATGAACTGTTTACAGAGACTGAACAGTGTCTATCTTGCTCGGATGGATTGTGTGTTCGGTTGGCGAGTCGTCGGCGCAAGGATTCGTGGTAGTTTCCGACGATCCAGATGGGCAGAGGTGGGAGCAAGTCACGTCACAAGTAAGTCTCAAGTCCCTACCATCAAGTCTCAAGCAAGTCTAAGTCGCAGTACACACAAACCAACAGGCCCGGGGTGGGTAATCGGGAGAATTCCCGGTGGGCCGCTTCACTTTTGGGCCGGTCGAGGATATATATATATTTTTTTAAATTTTACATTTGTCAAGTTAGTTACATTAGGCTACACACGTTCCACATTCTGACACCGCAGCGCGCAGCCTCTGCATGGGTTGTACCATGAGAGGGAGTTCTCCCCTCCCCTCCCATAGAGTTGGTTGGGTCCATAGCCCATCTTTTCCAAAACGTTTTCTCAGGTAGGCTACCGCGGCACCGCCGGCGCCTACCGATAGCTGGGCCGGCCCTATGGCGGCAAATCAATGACAAAATTAACGGAGCGCACAACTGATGCTTGCGCGCGCAGTAAATGACATTCGCGAGAGGATAACAGATATACACGCGAGGAATCGGGAACTCGCGAGCTCATTCAAACCCTGCGCGCGCGCATGACATCTCCTCTGCACGCAATACAAGCCCTCGCTATGGCGCTCGAAATGTTCCATTCGGCGACGAGACTGACAAGCACGACAGATAACACACGTGTATACGTGCGTGTACGTCTCCATTTGTTTTATATGGAGACGTACACGCAAATATCACGTCACGTAGACACGTCAATAACGTGTAGCTGTTGATCTTTACAGACGTGACGGCGGCGTCACGTTAGAATTTAACGTGTGGATAACGTCTGCACGTCTTAGCGTCTGTACGTCTGCACGTCTTAACGTCTGTACGTCTTAACGTCTGCACGTCTGCACGTCTTAACGTCTGCACGTCTGCCCGCCTTATTTTCCTTATTTTCTCATAGGCTACATTTAGGCTACTGTTATAGACATAGATAATCTTATTTTGGCAGTTTACTTAGGACTAAATTGGATTTATTTATTTATTTATGTAATGATGAATGTCTGTTAAGTATGCATTTTGTATCCCAATGATAGATAAAAGTATATTGTCATGTATACGATGAGAGACAAATAAAATGGGCTAGTAAAATTCAGAAAAAGTGGGTCATATATTTGTTTGTTTAAGATTTGTTAAAGCCCTGCAGCAGCCGGTCTGCATGCCTCAAGTTCATTCATAGATGCTGCATTTAGTATTAATTAACCATTCAGAAACCACTTTAAAACGTATTGGATTTTAAACTAAAATTAATTATCATACTTCTGATTGCTGGTTACTGCTATACTTATTCTGAACAGGTCATTAATCATTCAATTTAAAATAGTTTAACATAAATATACTATTTAATAGAGCTACACTACAGTTTTTATAAAGCCTAGCACTCTATTAAATCTAGCCTAGTCATACTGCAAATTTTTTTGCTATATGTTAAGAGCATACAAATATATCACCCAACTCAGGCAAAACAATTGACAGCCCTGATAAATAAAGTAAAAGGCTTAAACGGATGCATCTTGTTTTCACCTGCAGGAAAAACAAACACTTAAAACAAAAATGGCAGTAAATGACCACTAAAGTCAGTAGGTGGCAGCAGAGGGACACTCATCAGCTCATTAGCCATGTCCACTCCTTGATATACTTGTAAGAAGTTTCAGTAAGTCTTGGGTCATTTATTCCTGTACATTAAGGGCTCAATGCATTAACAATTTCTGAAAGGAGCAATGTTCGATATAGTATACATTTGCTTTTGTAAAATATTTTCAGTGCTTTAAATGTCTTACAGATTTGTATGGGTTCTGCATGCATCTTTGGAAGTTATTCCACAAGATAAATATTAAGTAAAATGTATGACTGAATTATTTTTTTTAAATGGATTTTTATGTCAAAACGAAGAGTTTGTAATGTCATTTGTAGCATTTTTTAATAACAGAATAATAGACTTAAATAGTCAGAGTATGACTGCTTTATTCTATGGTATTGTCTGCATGCTGGTCCTTTTCCTGTCTAGCACATGAAATACCCATACCTTTACTCTGCTCTTAAGCACACAATAATCATAAATGCTACACTAAATCTTTAAATCCTGGGAAATAAAGTTTGTTACATAAATAAGAATTACAGTAAAAAGCATTCACTTAACAATTTTGCAGTTAATGAAGTACATGTTATACAATATGCTCAGTATTTTGTGTTCAGTATTTTCAGATTTAAACTATATGGCTACGATTTATATTTATGTTCTTTATATCACAATGACATACATATGTACACATCAGGGTTTCCGTTGAAATGTCCGACAAAATTAAATCTCTCCGGTCAAATTGTCCGATTAAAATTGCCTAATAATCCCGCCCCCCTAACACAATCTGAATTTGAGAATAAGCCTAAAATGTATAAAGCAAAAATACACCGACCTTTGGCTATGTTATAAAGGAACAGGCTCTACCGTTTTAAAGTTATTAAACATTATTACATGGCTTGGTTGAATTCCAATGTGGAATGCGGTCTGTTATTTCTTGATATCAGACCGCTGAAGCACTTGCGGCACCAGGATTTTGATTAGGTGGGCCTCCAGAAAACTGGATGGCCCAGTTAAAATAAGCCAAAAAATAAATAAGAACGGTTTCCCCTTCATCTCCGTTTCAGCGCTTTTCTGGGCACTGAGGACAGCGACTCAGTAGCCAACCTGAATTTAATGCGTAATTAGCATAGGTAAAAAAAATAAAATAAAAAAAAAACACTTAAACAGGCCTATTATTTTTAGTTTATTAACAGCAACAACAGCTGTAAAGATGAAGTTGACGATCGCCATCTCCGTAGTGAACGCGCCTATAGAGAGAAATGCACATGATTACATAATCAGAGAGTAGCCTATTTCTTTTAGTTTTAAATTGTTAAAAAGACATTTCAAGCTTTCTTAAGATATATTTCATGTCTGTGAGGCCTATGCTGAGTTTTGTTAAATTAGGATGAGATGCGCTCCAGTTCACGAGCAATGCAAGTGACCGCGCGGGCGCCTGCATGATTAGGCCTATATCGTCTGCTATATTTCCAGGCAATCGGTTGATAAACATTTTTTTATTAAAATTAAGATACAATTTATACAAAACGAAATTCACTTCAGAAAAGTCTTTCTACAAAACAAAACTTAATTAAGTGGTCAAAATCATGTCTGACCCGCTCCATGTCTCTCGATATTGCGCATCCTATCTTACTTGTGCTGTTCACTTTTCATAATCAACATAAATAAAAAAATAACATTATAATATTTTAACAAATATTAAACTAAATGAGCTTAATGGCTACAACACTTATAGTAGGCTATACCTAGACTCTCTATTTGTACAAATTGCTGCACATTCATTTTATTCTGAATTTTGCACACATAAGTTGAAAGGCATTTGTTTGTGCATGCATAGCAAAACATATCTGCAACATTGATCAAGTTTCGCTGATAATTATGCGTGCATTTATTAATTATTATCTTAATGAATAATGAAACAAGGACGAAGCATATAAACTGCGTTGTTTGTTTAGAATGGAATGGATCGCAAATAGATCCGAATGAAGAAACGAACCATAGTAGAAAATGTTTTTTTTTTCGTCTATTTGAAAGTTAGGCTAATAAACATGTTGCATTCGGCCTGATTATGTAATTTTTTAAGTTGCATAGCCTGCCTCCAGTTTTCCTCAACCTTACTAATTAAGTATCTTTGACCAGCATATCATCAAAATGTCCGGAAAACGAAACCTCTGCCGGTCACTTGTTTTCTAGCGGAAACTCTGGTACACACACACACACACACACACACACACACACACACACACACACACACACACACACACACACACACTGTATATATATACTGTGTGTGTGTGTGTGTGTGTGTGTGTGTGTGTGTGTGTGTGTGTGTGTGTGTTACATTCTCTATAAAGTACATTTACTGTATTACTGTATGTAAAATGCAAGTGGAGTACGTATACAGTATTACAGTACTGAAAATAATGTCTGATTACACACCTGTTCTGTGTACAAACGTTTAAATGATTGAAGACACTGTTGTTCTCCCAACATTCAGCTGTAAGGTCATGATTGATAACATTGTCTGCAATAGTGTCCTTATTGCATTAGAAACATGTCCACAATCTTGACCTCTTCCACTGTTTTGCCTCTGTACCCTTCTTCCACCACACATCATTACTCCTCTTCTTCCAGACTGTTGACCCTGTTTGTTTCTGTGTTGTTCTTCCATTATCTAAATGTGTGACACGGAGTTGTGCTCTGTCAATATATGCTTGTCAAATGAAGCTTCAGGAGATGCACCTCTGAGCTATTTCAGAGACCTGGTTGATTTAATGCTTTACATTCCCCTTCATTAGTGAAATGCAAAATGTATAGCCAAGACACTGTCATTAAAATGTTAAAATGTAGCATGTCATGGGAACCAACAACAGCACATACATTAGGCTATACCCATATTTCTATTTATAACGCAGCCACTTTAAATTCACATAATGTTTCACATCTGAGTAACAGAAATATAATGATATATATATATATATATATATATATATATATATATATAATGAAAATGAATTGCCAACATGCCAAGAATATCAAAAAATACCAAGTAAAACACAAATTTGTAAATATTTGTTTGAATGTTTCTGTAATGAGCAGTTTTTAGAAAACCAGAATGCCTGTAAATAAACAATAATAATGACTGGCATTTCACACAAAAGTCAATGAAAATACAGTTCCAAACATCGCCACAGCAGAACAATTGTCTAAAAGGAGTAGTTGTGTGGGTGTTAAATATATATTTGTATTTTTGAAAGAATAGGTTGAACATCAACCAGTAATCTCAATAGAACAGGGCCTTGACGCCATCTACCGGCAATTTTATATTGATATTTAGTAGTTTAATATTTATTTAGCCTCCGTTCATTTCGGCATTTACAACTCGGTTTAAATGAGCTTGCTAGAAGTTCATAGAACGATTTTTTATAACATAGAATTTAAGAATATAATTAAGTAATGCATCCACTCTACTATAGAGCTTTATTATTATTATTATTGTAGCCTATATCCTATTTCATATTCCCACATGCTCGTGCATAATTGATATTGCAAAATAGGCCTACATTCAAAGCTTTTTACTGTTGAGATTCGTTTTTTTATGTATCCATATGGAGGTAGATTTGTGTCTTTATTATTCAATCAAAAAAAAGGTTGCTTCAATCAAAAAATATATTTTCAATCAAAAAAACCCGTTTCAATCAAAGAAAAAAAGTGTTTGAATGCAAAAATATATTTGAGACTCAAAAAAATGCATTTGAACACTATTTTTTTTTGCTTGAAAATGTTTTTTTTGATAGAAGTGAAGGTTTTTTTGTTTGAAGCAACTTTTTTGATTGAAGTATTGTTGTTTTGTGTTTGGGCCATATTATGGGTAGGACATTTGTGTCTTTATAATTCAATCAAAAAAGAAGTTGCTTCAAACAAACAAAACATATTTTCAATAAAAAAATCACTTCAATCAAAAAATAAACCTTTTCAATCATAGAAAAAATGTTTTTGAATGCAAAAAAATATTTGAGATTCAAAAAATTGCACTTGAACACTTTTTTTTTGATTGAAAATGTTTTCTTTGATTGAAGTAATCTTTTTTGTGTTTGGACCATGTTATGGGTAGGACATTTGTGTCTTAATTATTCAATCCCAAAAAAGTTGCTTCAATCAAAAAAAAAACATTTTCAATCAAAAAAAAATAATTTCAATCAAAGAAAAAACTGTTTAAATGCAAAAAAAAAAAAAATCATTTGAAGTGTTTTTTTTTTATTGAACTTTCTTTTTTTTTGAATGAAGTGAAAAAAGTTTTGAAGTCGTTTTTTTTTTAAATCATTTTGACACAAACGTACCGCAGTGGGGGCGGGTGCTTCCCCATTGGTCAGACATGCTTGAGTGACAAGTGTCTACACCAACGACGTCTTTCTGACAAGCAAGTCATGGTCGCCACTCGCCAGCGAGCCAGGAAGCAGTGGTGGAGTTGTTGGTAAGTAGATAAAACCGTATTAAAATGATTGGTGTCACGTTATTAGCCTACTCTGTTTGATATTTCGATTAAACATACAGCTTGCTAACTTAGCTCACGTTGACTAATTTGTGTGATGGTGTTAGATATCTGACGCCTCATATTGTCAGGCAGGCTAGCAGGGTGCGCTAACGGCTAATTGAATTGTTTATTTCACTTAAGTAACGTTACAGAGGCTTGCTATGTGCTAGTGCTATATTGTGTTATAATACGTAACGTCATTAGTGGTCAAACAACAGTCCACAGGCCAACTGTTGCCCACAGCGCTGCCTGTTTAGCAGCAACAGGTCATGCAGAGCCTGAGTCTATCTTCTCACACAGCCCACAGGATTACAGCTATTTGACCGTCCCGCTCTCTCTCTCGCTCACGGGTAGCAATAAAATAGAAAAATACAACTTCAGACAACTTTCACTCACACACCTTCTAATAAAACATCTTACATAAACATGTCAATAAATCAACACTGAATAAGGCAAGACTTGTAATGGGTTGACAGGACAATACTATATGATATTAGAAATCTAAATAAATGAATACTAATTAAACAAACCATCTTGTCTTCTTTTCCAAAGATTTTCATTAAACTAAGAGCTTTTGTGTCTCAACTGAATGCCAAATTTACCAGAAGGATCATTATTGGCACAATACTTTAAGCTAGTAACTACTTGTACACTATGTCAGACAATAAGCATCACTTCATTGAACTGCCAGTTTTCCATGTGGAGTTGTGCAGGACATTAGGCTACTTATAAATAATGCCTGACACAGCTAGTTTGCGCACCGAGCAACGGAATATATATTCATGTTACCGGTGGTATGCAACATTATTTTCCGTACGGGACGGCATATGTAAGCCCCGCTCTCAAAATAACAGCATCTGCCTCTGTGTCTGCGAGCATTTGACTGTGATGGTGGGGAGACCACTACCCGTGAGCGAGAGAGAGAGCGGGACGGTCAAATAGCTGTAATCCTGTGGGCTGTGTGAGAAGATAGACTCAGGCTCTGCATGACCTGTTGCTGCTAAACAGGCAGCGCTGTGGGCAACAGTTGGCCTGTGGACTGTTGTTTGACCACTAATGACGTTACGTATTATAACACAATATAGCACTAGCACATAGCAAGCCTCTGTAACGTTACTTAAGTGAAATAAACAATTCAATTAGCCGTTAGCGCACCCTGCTAGCCTGCCTGACAATATGAGGCGTCAGATATCTAACACCATCACACAAATTAGTCAACGTGAGCTAAGTTAGCAAGCTGTATGTTTAATCGAAATATCAAACAGAGTAGGCTAATAACGTGACACCAATCATTTTAATACGGTTTTATCTACTTACCAACAACTCCACCACTGCTTCCTGGCTCGCTGGCGAGTGGCGACCATGACTTGCTTGTCAGAAAGACGTCGTTGGTGTAGACACTTGTCACTCAAGCATGTCTGACCAATGGGGAAGCACCCGCCCCCACTGCGGTACGTTTGTGTCAAAATGATTTAAAAAAAAAACGACTTCAAAACTTTTTTCACTTCATTCAAAAAAAAAGAAAGTTCAATAAAAAAAAAACACTTCAAATGATTTTTTTTTTTTTTGCATTTAAACAGTTTTTTCTTTGATTGAAATTATTTTTTTTTGATTGAAAATGTTTTTTTTTTGATTGAAGCAACTTTTTTGGGATTGAATAATTAAGACACAAATGTCCTACCCATAACATGGTCCAAACACAAAAAAGATTACTTCAATCAAAGAAAACATTTTCAATCAAAAAAAAAGTGTTCAAGTGCAATTTTTTGAATCTCAAATATTTTTTTGCATTCAAAAACATTTTTTCTATGATTGAAAAGGTTTATTTTTTGATTGAAGTGATTTTTTTATTGAAAATATGTTTTGTTTGTTTGAAGCAACTTCTTTTTTGATTGAATTATAAAGACACAAATGTCCTACCCATAATATGGCCCAAACACAAAACAACAATACTTCAATCAAAAAAGTTGCTTCAAACAAAAAAACCTTCACTTCTATCAAAAAAAACATTTTCAAGCAAAAAAAAATAGTGTTCAAATGCATTTTTTTGAGTCTCAAATATATTTTTGCATTCAAACACTTTTTTTCTTTGATTGAAACGGGTTTTTTTGATTGAAAATATATTTTTTGATTGAAGCAACCTTTTTTTTGATTGAATAATAAAGACACAAATCTACCTCCATATATCCAAACCTAAATAGTATTTTCTTAATATTCTTCGAGGATGTTAAAAGCTAGGCCTATGTTAAATAGCTATTAATGTGATTTTCTCTGCTGAAAATTACTTCATCTAATTTAATAATAGCTTTAATAGCTAAATGATCAAGTCTTCTAGCCCACACTGTTCGAACAGTGTCTCAAATAAGACAAGTCTATTCAATTCAATTCAAATTTAGCTGTAGCCAAGCGAGTAGTTGATACCCTGGTACACCTGTCAAAAAATGATTGATTGACAGGTGCCACGCCCCTTCCGGTGACAGGTCCCGCCCCTTCCGGTGACATGTCCCGCCCCTTCTGGTGTCCCGCCCCTTCCGGTGACAGGTGTCCCGCCCCTTTTGACTTTTGATTGACAGTTTGACAGCTAGTTTTGACTTTTGATTGACAGGTTGACAGTTAGTATGACTTTTGATCATGTTTTGACAGCTAGTTTTGACTTTTGATTGACAGTTTGACAGCTTTTGATCATGTTATTGACAGCTAGTTTTGACTTTTGATGTCTTTTGAAGTCTTTTGAAGGCTTTTGATATTGACAGAAAGTGTTATAACAATATGTCATGGTATCTGACAGCTAGTTTGATGCCTTTTGAACATGACAGTTAGTGTTTTTGAAGCCTTTTGATCGTTTGAAGACACTGTGATTAAATAATACGTCATGGCTATATGACAGCTAGTTTTAATTGTTTGAAGCCTATTGAAGCCTTTTGAACATGACAGTTAGTGTGTGTGTGTGTGTGTGTGTGTGTGTTTTTGAAGTTGGTATCACACACACACGATCCTCCCTACATATTCCTGAGCGTATCCGGGCTGTACTGTGAAACTGATAAGAAAAAACTGTGGAAGTTTATCTCACACAAATGTTGAAAAACCATTCAGTTCTTTTAAAAGAATATAAATGAAATGTTTATAAAGATCTTACTAAAACCTCACTCAAAAAGTTTAAATAAAATGGAGTCACAAAAACAATTGCAATCAGTTAAATGTTTATAGAGTTTAAAAAAACAACAACAAAAAAACATACAGGTTATGAAACAATCAGTTAAATGTTTAGAGAGTTGAAGAAAAAACATATAGCTTATGAAACAACGCAATAAATGAAACGGGTTCACGAAAATAAAAAAAATAAAAATCATCTCACATGTTTAGATAACTAAAGCGCCTCTCCAGCACAGCCCCGGCCTGAGTGGTGCGCGCGCCCTCCGCATTCTGACATCCCCCTCCTTCTGCTCCTCCACATTCCAGAGCACAGTGATAGTGAGAAACAGAGATTTTATAAAATAATGTCTATTTCACACAAATAATATAATATACAATAATATAAAATAGCATCTTACTGAAACCAATTCTTTCAGTTTTAGATAAACAAAAGAATAAAAAAATCATCTTTCATAAAACATTCTGTTCTTTAAAAGAATATAAATGATTATAAATAAATAATATAAAATAAAGATCTTACTAAAACCTCACACAAAAAGTTGAAATAAATGTACAACTATCCAGTTTAAATAAAATGGATTCACAAAAAAATTGCAATGAGTTAAATGTTTATAGAGTTGAAGAAGAAAAAAAACATAGGCCTACATGTTATGAAACAATCAGTTAAATGTTTAGAGAGTTGAAGAAAAAACATACAGCTTATGAAACAACGCAATAAATGAAACGGGTTCACAAAAATAAAAAATTATGTGTGTGTCAGAGAGTCACACAAATTCAGTGATCAGGATATCAGGTGCTGAGTTTATAAGAAGTATAATCTTAAAAGTTTAAATGATATCTTTTAAAAATAAAAGATTGTTTAAATGAAATCTTTAAAGTTTGAATAAATACACATCTTCTATTTATCTTTTAGAAGATTACTGTAATGATTTTGTTTAACGGTTATTAAACAATGTCTGTTCAAAAACTGTACTTAGTCGTCTTAAATCTCATTTATATGAAAAGATTCAATCAGCATTTTTTGTCCGTGTGGAGTTTCAATTTTGATGGCTTTCCATAGCCATGATGATTTTTGTACCGTAACTGCATATTCGATCATGTACACCTAAACACGCTGATCTTTCTGAATTTATTTCAAAGTATAATCTTAAAAGTTTAAATGATATCTTTTAAAATTAAATGACTGTTTAAATAAAATCTTTAAAGTTTGAATACATACGCATCTTCTATTTACCTTTTAGAAGATTACTGTGACCTAAAGTATTATTTTTACTAAACAATGTCTGTTCAAAAACTTTAGATTGTTGAAAAACTGTACTTAGTCGTCTTAAATCTCATTTATATGAAAAGATTCAATCAGCATTATTTTTTTGTCCATGCGGGGTTTACATTTTTATGGTGGGGGTCTTCCATAGCCATAATGATTTTTGTACTGTAACTGCATATTCGATCATGTACACCTAAACACGGCCATCACAGAAAACTACATTTGTACATTTTCAAAAATGAAATAAATAAATAAATAAATAATTTAAGATCATTTCTAAGCTGTATTGCACGCGCGCACACACACGGTTAAATGAACTAATCTCTATGTGCATCATGTCACAGCGTATGTAATGTTAGTCTACTAACGCCTTTCCAGAGCCAAAGTTTTGTTCACACTAAATTCATTTAAAAGCATAATCTTAAAAGTTTAAATGATATCTTTTAAAAATAAAAGATTGTTTAAATAAAATCTTTAAAGTTTGAATACATTCATATCTTCTATTTATCTTTTAGAAGATTACTGTAATGATTTTGTTTAAATTGAACCTAAGGTATAATTGTTATTAAACAATGTCTGTTCAAAAACTTTAGATGGTTGAAAAACTGCACTTAGTTGTCTTATATCTCATTTATATGAAAAGATTTAATCAGCATTTTTTGTCCATGCGGAGTTTCAATTTTTATGGCTTTCCATAGCCATAATGATTTTTGTACCGTATAACTGCATATTCTATCCCTTACACCTAAACACGCTGATCTTTCTGAATTTATTTCAAAGCATAATCATAAAAGTTTAAATATGATCTTTTAAAAATGAAAGGTTGTTTTAGTTTGAAGTTTAAAGTTCTTAACTTTCTTTCTTAAAAAATCTTTAAAGTTTGAATACATTCATATCTTCTATTTATCTTTTAGAAGATTACTGAAATGATTTTGTTTAACGGTGACCCTAAAGTATAATTGTTATAATGTGAGACAATGTCTGTTCAAAAACTTTCGATGGTTGAAAAACTGCACTTAGTCGTCTTATATCTCATTTATATGAAAAGATTCGATCATCATTTTTTGTCCATGCGGAGTTTCAATTTTTATGGCTTTCCATAGCCATGATGATTTTTGTACCGTAACTGCATATTCTATCCCTTACACCTAAACACCACCATCACAGAAAACTACATTTGTACATTTTCAAAAATTAAATAAATAAATAAATAATTAAATAAAATTAAGCGAAATAAATATATAAATAAAAACACCTTACATTTCCAGAGAGGTGAAGTAGTTCGTTATGCAACAATCCAAAAAAGCAAATAGTTTAGGTTGTCAAACAAAACAGCCTCAGATCCTTCAGAGATAAACTACAGTGTGAAATAAATCATTTAAAAGCATAACCTTAAAAGTTTCAATAAGACATTTTAAAACTAAAAGACTGTTTAAATCAAATCTTTAAAGTTTTATTAAAATCATATCTTCTTAGAAGACTTATGTATGATGTAAATGATTTTGCTTAAATTTAACCTAAGGTATAATTGTTACTAAACAGCATCTGTTCAAAAACTTTAGATGGTTGAAAAACTGTGCTTAGGCGTCTTAGATCTTATTTATACAAAAATATTTCAAACAGTATTTTTGTCCATACAACATGTTGTCAAAGTTTGTCACAATGTTTTTTGTTGTTGTTGTTGTTTTGTTTTAAGAAATCCGAGGACTCTACATTGCTCTTATTTAGATTAAGTTGTATCTTTTAGAAAATCACCACACATTTTTCAGAGATGCTGGTGGTCCATGGCGCCACTGGCGTGGCATAGGTAAAGTTTGTCTTGAGCGAATATTTAATTTTACCCGTCTTAATTCAAATCATGACCTTACTTGTAGCTATGATCTTTTACACGTATAAGATAATTTTTACTTGTATCTCCCGAACTATCCTTAATCAGTGTGGAAACACACAGGGTGAAACCCTTTACTGAGAATATGCTATCGGTTATCTACTCAAAATATATGTAGAAGTTTAAAATGTTAGCATTTGTTGCGCGTACATTTACACGAAGGACATGTATTTAAGAATAATCTTTATTTAAACTCTTATTTTGTTATTCACATTCATTTGTTTCAGTATAATGATGGATTATAAGAACCACACAAAACAATATTAATTATTTATTGTTAGGTTTTCATATGTTTACATTTACAGCACATTTTTATATACATTGTTACTGATTTGAAGTGCACACAAATTAGTTACGTTGTAAATGTTACTTATATTTGTTTCTATTTTGAGTTTAAGTTTACAGTGATGAACTTCAGACATGGTCCGCTGCAGGATTAGAGTCCGGACAGGAACAACATTTTAGCATTATTGGTTCTGCCCGGACATACCATTTGCTGGGAATTGCACGGGGGAGGAAGAAATGTTAATGTCTTTATTTAGTTGTACATTTATGATACTTGACTACATTTTGCTGTCCTTATCATGCATGTGCTTAGTTGTACATTTATGATACTTGACTACATTTTACTGTCCTTATCTTTATTTACTATATACCTCTGTTTGATTTGATTTATTTAATGTTATAAATATAACATAACAGATTAATATATCCTGTTAATATAAATATACAGTTTAATAACAGTAAAATATAATATAACAGTTATAAATTACAAAAGACCATTTTTCAACCGAGTGAATCTAGGCCTCCAGAAGTCATAACTTCAGGGGTCAACGGTTTAGGTCAGTTGGCGAAAACACTGCGTGTTTAAAAATCAAATACTGTATTATAGGGGTGTGCATTGGCACTGCCCTCACAATTCGATTCGATTACGATTCACCAGGTAACGATTCGATACAATTCGATTCTACGATGCATCGCGATGCATCAAAATTCTACTGCACACAACAAGGCACATTTTTTCATCAGTCATGAGGCAATACAAGCAGTCAGATATTGAACAACAGATTTTATTGGCTGCTATGTGTGTATTATCACTCTCCTGTATCTTTGACATAAATGTCATTAAATAAAATAAAATTGAATGGTACAGGGTATTGGATATGGCATTTTCAAACCTGAAAAAGAAAACATAAATCACTGCTTTCAGTGCTTTGAATGAGATATGTTTCTCTTCTCAAGCAGAGAGAAGAGAAACATATCTCTCTTTACAACGTAACTAATTTGTGTGCACTTCAAATCAGTAACAATGTATATAAAAATGTGCTGTAAATGTAAACATATGAAAACCTAACAATAAATAATTAATATTGTTTTGTGTGGTTCTTATAATCCATCATTATACTGAAACAAATGAATGTGAATAACAAAATAAGAGATTAAATAAAGATTATTCTTAAATACATGTCCTTCGTGTAAATGTACGCGCAACAAATGCTAACATTTTAAACTTCTACATATATTTTGAGTAGATAACCGATAGCATATTCTCAGTAAAGGGTTTCACCCTGTGTGTTTCCACACTGATTAAGGATAGTTCGGGAGATACAAGTAAAAATGATCTTATACGTGTAAAAGATCATAGCTACAAGTAAGGTCATGATTTGAATTAAGACGGGTAAAATTAAATATTCGCTCAAGACAAACTTTACCTATGCCACGCCAGTGGCGCCATGGACCACCAGCATCTCTGAAAAATGTGTGGTGATTTTCTAAAAGATACAACTTAATCTAAATAAGAGCAATGTAGAGTCCTCGGATTTCTTAAAACAAAACAACAACAACAACAAAAAACATTGTGACAAACTTTGACAACATGTTGTATGGACAAAAATACTGTTTGAAATATTTTTGTATAAATAAGATCTAAGACGCCTAAGCACAGTTTTTCAACCATCTAAAGTTTTTGAACAGATGCTGTTTAGTAACAATTATACCTTAGGTTAAATTTAAGCAAAATCATTTACATCATACATAAGTCTTCTAAGAAGATATGATTTTAATAAAACTTTAAAGATTTGATTTAAACAGTCTTTTAGTTTTAAAATGTCTTATTGAAACTTTTAAGGTTATGCTTTTAAATGATTTATTTCACACTGTAGTTTATCTCTGAAGGATCTGAGGCTGTTTTGTTTGACAACCTAAACTATTTGCTTTTTTGGATTGTTGCATAACGAACTACTTCACCTCTCTGGAAATGTAAGGTGTTTTTATTTATATATTTATTTCGCTTAATTTTATTTAATTATTTATTTATTTATTTAATTTTTGAAAATGTACAAATGTAGTTTTCTGTGATGGTGGTGTTTAGGTGTAAGGGATAGAATATGCAGTTACGGTACAAAAATCATCATGGCTATGGAAAGCCATAAAAATTGAAACTCCGCATGGACAAAAAATGATGATCGAATCTTTTCATATAAATGAGATATAAGACGACTAAGTGCAGTTTTTCAACCATCGAAAGTTTTTGAACAGACATTGTCTCACATTATAACAATTATACTTTAGGGTCACCGTTAAACAAAATCATTTCAGTAATCTTCTAAAAGATAAATAGAAGATATGAATGTATTCAAACTTTAAAGATTTTTTAAGAAAGAAAGTTAAGAACTTTAAACTTCAAACTAAAACAACCTTTCATTTTTAAAAGATCATATTTAAACTTTTATGATTATGCTTTGAAATAAATTCAGAAAGATCAGCGTGTTTAGGTGTAAGGGATAGAATATGCAGTTATACGGTACAAAAATCATTATGGCTATGGAAAGCCATAAAAATTGAAACTCCGCATGGACAAAAAATGCTGATTAAATCTTTTCATATAAATGAGATATAAGACAACTAAGTGCAGTTTTTCAACCATCTAAAGTTTTTGAACAGACATTGTTTAATAACAATTATACCTTAGGTTCAATTTAAACAAAATCATTACAGTAATCTTCTAAAAGATAAATAGAAGATATGAATGTATTCAAACTTTAAAGATTTTATTTAAACAATCTTTTATTTTTAAAAGATATCATTTAAATTTTTAAGATTATGCTTTTAAATGAATTTAGTGTGAACAAAACTTTGGCTCTGGAAAGGCGTTAGTAGACTAACATTACATACGCTGTGACATGATGCACATAGAGATTAGTTCATTTAACCGTGTGTGTGCGCGCGTGCAATACAGCTTAGAAATGATCTTAAATTATTTATTTATTTATTTATTTCATTTTTGAAAATGTACAAATGTAGTTTTCTGTGATGGCCGTGTTTAGGTGTACATGATCGAATATGCAGTTACAGTACAAAAATCATTATGGCTATGGAAGACCCCCACCATAAAAATGTAAACCCCGCATGGACAAAAAAATAATGCTGATTGAATCTTTTCATATAAATGAGATTTAAGACGACTAAGTACAGTTTTTCAACAATCTAAAGTTTTTGAACAGACATTGTTTAGTAAAAATAATACTTTAGGTCACAGTAATCTTCTAAAAGGTAAATAGAAGATGCGTATGTATTCAAACTTTAAAGATTTTATTTAAACAGTCATTTAATTTTAAAAGATATCATTTTAACTTTTAAGATTATACTTTGAAATAAATTCAGAAAGATCAGCGTGTTTAGGTGTACATGATCGAATATGCAGTTACGGTACAAAAATCATCATGGCTATGGAAAGCCATCAAAATTGAAACTCCACACGGACAAAAAATGCTGATTGAATCTTTTCATATAAATGAGATTTAAGACGACTAAGTACAGTTTTTGAACAGACATTGTTTAATAACCGTTAAACAAAATCATTACAGTAATCTTCTAAAAGATAAATAGAAGATGTGTATTTATTCAAACTTTAAAGATTTCATTTAAACAATCTTTTATTTTTAAAAGATATCATTTAAACTTTTAAGATTATACTTCTTATAAACTCAGCACCTGATATCCTGATCACTGAATTTGTGTGACTCTCTGACACACACATAATTTTTTATTTTTGTGAACCCGTTTCATTTATTGCGTTGTTTCATAAGCTGTATGTTTTTTCTTCAACTCTCTAAACATTTAACTGATTGTTTCATAACATGTAGGCCTATGTTTTTTTTCTTCTTCAACTCTATAAACATTTAACTCATTGCAATTTTTTTGTGAATCCATTTTATTTAAACTGGATAGTTGTACATTTATTTCAACTTTTTGTGTGAGGTTTTAGTAAGATCTTTATTTTATATTATTTATTTATAATCATTTATATTCTTTTAAAGAACAGAATGTTTTATGAAAGATGATTTTTTTATTCTTTTGTTTATCTAAAACTGAAAGAATTGGTTTCAGTAAGATGCTATTTTATATTATTTTATATTATATTATTTGTGTGAAATAGACATTATTTTATAAAATCTCTGTTTCTCACTATCACTGTGCTCTGGAATGTGGAGGAGCAGAAGGAGGGGGATGTCAGAATGCGGAGGGCGCGCGCACCACTCAGGCCGGGGCTGTGCTGGAGAGGCGCTTTAGTTATCTAAACATGTGAGATGATTTTTTATTTTTTTATTTTCGTGAACCCGTTTCATTTATTGCGTTGTTTCATAAGCTATATGTTTTTTCTTCAACTCTCTAAACATTTAACTGATTGTTTCATAACCTGTATGTTTTTTTGTTGTTGTTTTTTTAAACTCTATAAACATTTAACTGATTGCAATTGTTTTTGTGACTCCATTTTATTTAAACTTTTTGAGTGAGGTTTTAGTAAGATCTTTATAAACATTTCATTTATATTCTTTTAAAAGAACTGAATGGTTTTTCAACATTTGTGTGAGATAAACTTCCACAGTTTTTTCTTATCAGTTTCACAGTACAGCCCGGATACGCTCAGGAATATGTAGGGAGGATCGTGTGTGTGATACCAACTTCAAAAAAACACACACACACACACACACACACACACACACTAACTGTCATGTTCAAAAGGCTTCAATAGGCTTCAAACAATTAAAACTAGCTGTCATATAGCCATGACGTATTATTTAATCACAGTGTCTTCAAACGATCAAAAGGCTTCAAAAACACTAACTGTCATGTTCAAAAGGCATCAAACTAGCTGTCAGATACCATGACATATTGTTATAACACTTTCTGTCAATATCAAAAGCCTTCAAAAGACTTCAAAAGACATCAAAAGTCAAAACTAGCTGTCAATAACATGATCAAAAGCTGTCAAACTGTCAATCAAAAGTCAAAACTAGCTGTCAAAACATGATCAAAAGTCATACTAACTGTCAACCTGTCAATCAAAAGTCAAAACTAGCTGTCAAACTGTCAATCAAAAGTCAAAAGGGGCGGGACACCTGTCACCGGAAGGGGCGGGATACCGGAAGGGGCGGGACACCAGAAGGGGCGGGACATGTCACCGGAAGGGGCGGGACCTGTCACCGGAAGGGGCGTGGCACCTGTCAATCAATCATTTTTTGACAGGTGTACCAGGGTATCAACTACTCAAGCGCTTTTCACAATATTGTTTCAAAACAGCTTTACAGAAAATGCATTTTAGAAATGTACATAGAAAAATACAATTAGTAAGTTAGTCATTTATTAATCCATCATACAAGTAGCTGCATAAAAGTACGTGCGCTATTTTTAAATTAGCCAAGGCACGTTTTGCGTTCAGACGTGCAGACGGGCAGACGTTAAGACGGGCAGACGGGTAGACGTTCTCCACACGCACGTTAACACGTCTTTAAGCTTGGTTAGGAAAGAAATGACACAAAGCGAGCGCCATACTCGCAAGCGCGCATGATCATTCCCCACACTCTCGCGCTTGATCTCCTGCTTTTGCTCGCTCGAACACTTTTATTTTTGGCAGTCGATGGGCGGGACTTACTGTTTTAATAACCTCAAATGTCATTAGGTATCACGTTTTTTTATTAAAAAAGCATTATTTTTGAATATTTTTGAATACAAATAAATCTGTAAACATTAGTTCAATATGCCTCTTTGTGGAAGAGTGGGATACATTTCAAATGCTTTCTTTCTTTCTTTCTTTCTTTCTTTCTTTCTTTCTTTCTTTCTTTCTGCTTTTGTTAATTTATCAACCTATCCTTGTGGAATAGTGGAACATTTTTTGTTAACTTTCTCAGCTTAAGTGAATTAGTATTTAACCTTTACATTATTTGTTGAACCATGTTATTAATAAAAACTACACAATAGTAAGAGCTGAACTGTTTTTTTACCGGTCCAATCAGCGACCAGTCCAATCAATGGCTGAGAACGATGACGTTAAGGTTGTGTGCTAGTCGTGCGTCACGACCAAACGTTAGCGAATGGTTAAGGCAGATCCAGAGTGGCTCTGGGCTGATCCAATAGTTTTAAACTTCAACAGAGTACCCGCCTTCAAGGAAGTTAATGCTTGTCAATGGAGGGTGGCCAGACTCTCTGTAATGAAATATACGAAATTCTGGTAGGACCAGGCTATTAATTATATTGGTTTTATAGTAAATGTCATATGTTTAACTTTGCTTATATCTTTTTTTTATGGAATATCACCGGCAGAAATTAACTTTCCCATTGAGGGCCAATATTTGACCCCTTAGAGGTGGTGAATTGATTTCCAGGGGCATTTATTTTCTAACTATGTTCTAACAATTTTTTTTCTAACCATGCATGTACACTGCAACAGCATAAATAATGTTATGAGATTAATGATTTAAATATAATAATTTTAGCATCTCTAAATTTTGCATTTAGAGATGCTAAAAAAATATATAATATTTTTAATTATGAAATTAAAACAGCCAGTAGGTGGCGCCAAATCACCGTCTTAATGAACAAGTCATAGAAGCATTCATTCAACTGATATGTTCTAAATGGCAGATTCATTCTGGAACTAAGCAACTAGGTCACTCAATCACAAAAACCCCGGATTTGTTAAAAAACGCATAAATCTTAACTCTTTTTCTGTGGCTTGTTTGGAACTATTGTCATTGGAGAAATAGAGCAAAAACAGAGAATATTTACAATATTATGTCTAAAATGTCACATTACGATATTCACTTTTTGATTACTGAACTGTTGTATAAAATCATTGTCACATTTGCAATCGCGCTAATATTCTGGAAATATTGTTTAATATCATTTAAAAAATAACTCATAGGGCCATTTTTTCCAGCACATCTTAAATTGTGGGGGCATTATTCTGCTGGCATTTTGCCCCCTAATCCCCTGATAACGTCTGACCCTGCTTCTAGAGAAACATAAAACACGACAAAACATCATTAACAGTTTTGTGTGTTGTTTTTCGTCATTGGAAAAAGCGACATATTTGGCAAGAAAGCACTATGATTTGAAAGAAACTGTGGCAAATATCTGAATTTATGCACATTATACAAAACATATGCCATCATTAATTGTCATTTGAATCTATTGACAGCCGCCCTTAAGCTACATTTGAAAACATAATTTTGTATAAAGAGGAATGCTGTTTTGACCACTATTCTCTCTAGACTTAACGTTAGTCAAATTAACGCTAGTTACGTATGTAACTGTGGTTCTGTGAATTCCGGATGACCGCCAGAGGCAGTGCAAAGCACTAGTGGATAATCGCTGCGCCAGCTAGATAGATCGAGAAGAATATAACAACAAAGTCACGTCATGACGCAGACCGAGACGCGAGGATATAAACCACAGCGACTCGGTGCCCAGCCTCAGAATGCTTTCTCGCGCATTCCGAGTGGCGAGGGACTCTGGCGGTCATCCGGAATTCACAGAACCACAGTTACATACGTAACTAGCGTTCTGTTTCATTCCTACTGACCGCCAGAGGCAGTGCAAAGCACTAGTGGATGACGCATATCAACACAGTCATGAGGAATACCACCCACCTGCAACATCAGGGTTGCTCCAGAAGGACTGCAGAGCTCACATCATGGGAAGCAGCCACGTTAACCTTGTAGAACCGCGCGAAGGTACATGGAGAAGACCAGGTAGCAGCTTCGCAGACATCCGCCAAGGAAACTCCCCGTAAAGTGGCCCAAGACGAAGACACGGCCCTAGTGGAGTGACAAGTAACACCCACTGGTAAGGGTTGATGAGATTTATTATACGCCAACTTTATCGTCTCGACAATCCAGCGTGATAGTCTCTGTTTGGATAAAGGTGCACCCTTGTGTACCTCACCATAACAGACAAATAACTGATCTGTCTGTCTGAAAGAAGCAGTAGACTTAACATAGCACTTAAAGCTCGTACAGGACACAGAAGATGAGACCTCCCCCCATCTGTATCTGTGTGATTGAAAGGCGGCTGAAAAGCAGCCAGATGAATAGACTGATTCACAAATTGTGGTAACAAAACTTTAGGGAGAAAGGCTGGATTAGGCCGAAGAATGACCCCAGAATCCTCTGGTAACCAGCGTAAACACAATTCACTCACTGACAAGGCATGAAGTTCACCAACACGTTTAGTGGAAGCAACGGCCAACAAAAAGACACTTTTAAGGACAACCACTTAACCCTCTGAGGTCGAGAAACGCGCCGACGCGTTTTGCTGGATTTTTTTCACATAGCAGCAACATAAACTTAAATTACTCCGTCATTTTTGGTTATACAGAAAAAAGAAATATAAAAAAATAATCTGTGATATTTCTACTTTTGTATGTGTCCACTTACAATCAAATCAAAACATTGTGCTTTTGTAAAATAAAGAAAATAAACAGGGTGTGCGTTCTGCCTCTCCGTCGCGGTGAACTTTTTTTTCTTGAGCACGTCTATAAACTGAATTAAAACTCAGCGAATCCTTCTCACACATTTATGAGCCATATACCTTTATACACATTTAAGTGTGTACTTTTAAATGATCGGATTCAAACTGCAAACAAATATTCTCTGTTTAAGTAATTTGTATAAAACCAACAGGATGTCCAGTATCTCAAACGCTTGCTAATTACTTTTTAATTCGATACGCCCACTCGCGCAAAAGTGATTCACATGCAAATCTCCACATGGGACGCGAACGCCCTCGTTACCTCAAACACAAAACACCAAAACACTTCACAAGTCTCTGCTTTTCATCGAGTTTGGAAGACACGTCTGAGCTTACATTGGATTTACCTCAGAAGAAGAAGAACGCGATTTGAAGACAAGAAAGATGTAAGGTAAGAAATTCTTACTTATTAGTTTATGGTATTATTGTTGCATAAACTTCACATTGCAGTTGAACTGTTGCTAGATATATGGTGAATATTATACTATTTAGACCCGTGTTTCCTGTTAAATACTGTTTGTGGATATCTGCTCAAACATAGATATGTATAACCATAATGTTTAATATTTTGGAGCGCGATGGCGTTTGAATGTATCATATTTTGGAGCGCGCTGTGGGTTTGAATGTATCATATTTTGGAGCGCGCTGTGGGTTTTAATGTATCATATTTTGGAGCGCGATTGCGTTTGAAAGGAAAAATGCACCAAACATTAGGCTTTATGTTTTTACTATTATCTCATTTCATATCATCATAACGAATGGAAACATTTGAAGTAACATATGATAATCAATATATTTTTCTCTAGCGTAGTTGTTCTTGAAATCTTTTGGAAGATTTAATTTATTGTTATTATTATTTTATGCAGCACTGCGTAGCCTATGCCTACAAGGCACAACAAACCTGGTGTTCATTATATATTGTTGGAAACGTGTGTGTGTGTGTATTCTGTGAATTTTAAAAAGAAATTTTAACCAGAAAAATCTAAAATCTATTCCCAAAATCGTGCAGCCCTATAGTTTCTCTTGATATCAGTATGTTCACAGTTTTTTCTTTTTTTTTTTCTTTCAGGGACCAGATGCAACTGAGTCCTGCTGACTTCAACATTCACATGAGTCTCTGTATATGAACATGGTAAAGTGAAAATCAAACACCTTGGAAATGAAAGGTATGTAGAATGTTTTTAGGAATGGCACAAAGGTCTCTGTCTTTGGATCATTGTTTTCAATGTGCTCTTTTGTCATTTGTATTTTTGGATTGTGTTGTGTTGTAAATAAATCCAAACAATCTAAAAGCCATTCTTTTTTAAATCTCCTCATTCTTTGTGCAAGGTTGCTCTGAATGACAGGGCCTGATCGCTCCTAATAGGGCAGTTAGGGGAGTGTCTTTGTCTTTCTCAGGTGTTGAAGGCTTACATATTAATGAGATGATCACGCCTCTTCGCATATGGCTTTATCACACAAAACACGTCTTAGAAATTTTAAATCAATATATTGTCTTATCTGAATGAGCAGTCAGGGTGATTTTCACATAGTTTTGGAGCAAATATTCTAGGCTATGTCATACAATTTTCAAAAGTCTTGTGAAGAAATAATCAGTATGGGTTTCATGGCCTTATTTCAGTGAGAATTTTTTTTTGTATTTTCACAAACCACGCATAAATGTCATTATCTCAAAACTACAAACTTTTACATACATGCTGCTGATATATTATTGTAGCAGAGTTTGTGCTGAATACAGTGTAATTAGACTTTAGCCATGAAAATGTCACTAGTAACAGAAAAAAACACACATGTCAGAGCATGTCAGAACACCTCCAGGGCCCAGAAAACAGCTCAGACCTCAGAGGGTTAATATCTGCCACAGCCAACGGCTCAAATGGTGGTTTACAAAGGGACTCTAGAACAAGCGGTAAGTCCCACACAGGAAAAGGAGTAGAACGAACGGGCTTTAAACACCTCACTCCCTTCAGAAAACTACAAACAAAGTTATGAAGGGAAGCACCAGCAACCGGGTCATGATAAGCAGATATGGCAGCAACGTAAACTTTTAAAGTGGAGGCCGCCCTGTTGTCATCAAATAGATGCTGCAAGAAACTCAAAACTGTCGGCACAGTACATGAACTGGGTCAATTCCTTGATCCCCGCACCAAGAAGAAAATATCCTCCAACGAGCAGCATAAAGCTGTTGTGTCGAAGGAGCCCTAGCGTTGTCGATAGTGTTCACTACTGCTGGTTCACAATCCACTGTGATCTGGACCCAAGGGCCAAACCCAGAGCTGAAGACGAGTTGGATCTGGGTGCCAAACACGGCCGTGCATCTGAGAAAGAAGGTCCCGTCTGGTGGGAAGCTGCCATGGTTCGCCTTGTAACAGACTCAGAAGGAGAGGAAACCATAGCCTGGATGGCCATCGAGGTGCCACTAAAAGCACCCTGAGCTTGTATAGGGATATACGATGTAATGTTTCCCACAGAAGTGGAAATGGAGGGAACGCATACAACAGGCAACTCGGCCACTCGTGGGCTAATGCATCCTGTCCCAATGGGCTGGACGCCTCGACTCTCGCGAACCACCAGCGGCAATGAGTGGTCATTTCCGATGCAAACAGGTCTACCTCTGCCTTGCCAAACCGTTGCCAAATCAACTGTACTACATCCAGGTGAAGTCTCCATTCCCCCGGGAGCAGCAGATCCCTGAACAGAGCATCCGCCACTTGATTGTCCAATCCCGGGAGATGAACTGCCCTTAATGAGGCCAGCCGGCCCTGAGACCATGTGAGGATCTTGCGAGTTAGCAGTAAAGACGCAAGAGACCTGGTGCCACCCTGATGATTCAAATGAAAGACCGTCGACGTGTTGTCGGACCGGACAAGCACATGACGACCCATCAGGATTGGTAAGAAGTATTGTAGAGCCAAGTACACTGCCTTCAACTCCAGGACGTTGATATGTTCTAAGGCCTCCCTGGGTGACCAGTGACCACCAATTCCCCTCTGGTTCCACGTTGCCCCCCATCCTGTTAGTGAAGCATCGGTCATGATCACTTCCCGACGGGAGGACACCACCCCTAGAGGCACTCCGGCTTTCAGAAATGTTACCTTTTTCCAGGGTTTCAATGCACGGACACAGGCAGGCGAAACGACAATCATGCAATGGCGATGTCTCGCTGCATCTAGCCCTAAGCTGTTGCTCCACCTCTGAAGAGGCCTGAGGTGAATCAAGCCCAAGGGGATCACGGATGTTGCAGCAGCTAACATCCCCATTAGTTGCAGAAGGACACCATAAGGAAGTTTTGTCCCCTGACCGAAACGAGTCAGTAACTGACAAATATTGTCTGTTCGTGCGTGAGACAATGTGGCAGACATTGTGATTGAATTGAGTGTTATTCCTATGAAGGTTATGGTCTGTTCTGGGACCAGATGACTCTTTGTGTCGTTCACAGTAAGGCCCAACCTCTGGATGTGCTCCAGCACAATCCTGGTGTTGTGTAACGCATGTCGTCTTGTTGGGGCACAGAGCAGCCAATCGTCTAAGTAGGGTAGAATCCTCATGCCCTTGGACCAAAGAGGAGTCAGGGCCGCAGTCATGCATCTTGTGAAAACACGAGGAGCCAGAGATAGACCGAATGGTAGAACTCTGAACTGATAGGCTTGATTCTGAAAGCTGAATCTTAGGAACTTCCTGTGGTGGGGAGCAACGGGAACATGGACGCTGACGTGGTCTCCCCTGCTGGTGACGGTGAAAAGGGCCCTGGGCCTCCTCAGCCCCTCTATGCCGCTGTGGAGCCTGAAGCTGAGAAACGTTCTGCTGTCGCACTCGATGCTCCGAGCTCGGATAGCGTGGGTGAGCCGGAGTCAGAGGCATTCTAAAAGGTGGTGCTCGTGGAACCTGAGTCAGTTGTCGTGTGGCTTCTGACAACTTCATTCTCTTCTCCAATACCTCAGAAACATTGGGGCCAAAAAGATGTCCTGGTACAATTGGCAGTTCTCTCAGTGTCTTTTTACAATCTTCAGGTAACCTTGCCTGAGCAAGCCATACCTGACGCCGGGCTGTTAGAAGGGTCGCTGAAAGTGTCCCAAGTTCCCAAGTCACATGACCCATAGTCAACAGAGCCGTCTGTAAGAACTGAGATGCAGAAGCGTCAATGCTCGCTGACTCTAATGTGTTATTGCAGGCAAGAAGCAGCTGGCAGATAGTATTCTCAGCTCGAGTTATATAGGCTACCGACTCGTATGCCTTCTTCAAGAAAGTGTCAGTGCGTCCACATTGTGCACTCGGGCAGCGTACATTGCCTCTTAGAGCCTCATCTGGTGATACCACCAAAGCTGCAACCGGCTGTTCAATTTCAGGCGCCCGTCCTACCCCAATGGAGTCAGCCTCAGCCATTGCTGCAAGAGTGCGGGCTGTCTTTGACCTCCTCCTAGGCACATTGGGACTGGTAAGTGCACTGGAGAATTCTGTCACAAAATCCTTACACAGTGGCATTGTGAACACATTACTATCAGCAGCTTGTCTGAAGAACACATTGGTTTGAATGGGTTGGACAGGTGATTTGTCAAGACCCAAACGAGCCACCGCCATCTGCAGAATAGATAACACATCGTCTGGAGCAGATGGGCCTGCGCCAGATGAATGTACAGACCCACCACTTGAACCACCTGTAGCATATAGGTTAGAAAAAACATCGTTTGGGAGGGTGGGTTGTATGGCTGGTTCCACCGATTCTCCATCAAGAAAATGAGAATTAGACGCGCTCATGGAGAGAGCGTCAAAGTCTATAGCATGTGGGGGTTGGAAATCACTCTCATCCACTGGTGTGTTCTCAGTATGTGGAGCCGACACTGGGGGTTGTAGAGACTGAAGAAGACGTTTCATCTCCATCATTTCTGAAGAGAGAGAAGCTACAGTCTTCGATAACAAGTGTTCTGAAGTGTCTTTCTGTAGTACAGATTTTTTCTTGTTAGGCGGAGCGCCAGCAGCTGCTGACGCACGAGGGTAACAGGCGAGTTAATGTCTAACTCAGCAAGGCGAAGCTGTCTCTCTGACATCAGTAGCATACTACAATGCAAACACGGATCAGTCAGGGCCTCCTTCAGATGTTGAGCGCCTAAACATGATGGGCATCGATCATGTCCGTCGTCGGGAAGAAGCGTATTTGGACACAATTTGCAACTTGAAACGGAGATGAGAGAGTTATGATACATGACTCCGTCAATAACACGTCCTCGGTTAGCACCGTAGGCACTTAAAACTGTAATATCACCCACTGAGCAGTTCGAAAAAATCTTCGGATAGAACCGAAAATTCTATAACATGAAACGCTCTCACAAGTAACGTTAAAGTCAAGTCTGCCTTCGGATAGAACCGCGAGGCATTCAATGGCTAGCACTACGGCGAGTATGCAATGAATCTAAGATATGATCATATATATATATGTTTATATAAAAAATATATAACATTATAGGTTTGCGGTGAACGCAACCTAAGCGTGGTCGAAACCAGCCACCGGATAGTACCGTGAAGCACAGGGTATCGCCGACGCAACAACAAATAATCGTATGCACTCACGTAATGCAGAGAAAATAATCCAAGATATCCGTCCTGATGATAGTGTAGAGCGCGCTGTCACAGCTTGGGAGGGCGAATCCTCGCAACTCATGTAAGCTGCACGGGACAGCGTGAAACGACCTATCAAAAGCGAGAAAGCGAAAGAGGCTGGGCACCGAGTCGCTGTGGTTTATATCCTCACGTCTCGGTCTGCGTCATGACGTGACTTTGTTGTTATATTCTTCTCGATCTATCTAGCTGGCGCAGCGATTATCCACTAGTGCTTTGCACAGCCTCTGGCGGTCAGTAGGAATGAAACAGAACTATACCTAACAGGTTAAACAAGCCATAGCTTACTTTTCAGGCATGAAAACTCCTCACCTTTCGGCGAAATTCGCCGTTTTAAAACCAAAATGGGTCACCTACGTGATTTGTGCAGATCCGATGAGAAAATATTTATGGGGTGGGAGGGGGGGTCGTGGTCGTGGCCAGCATTTTCCCGCTATATCTCTATAGTTACCATAAACTTAGCAGCTTTAAAAAACCAATCATCATTCCTAATGCAGAAACCTGACAGCCAATCCGAGTCAGAGTAGGGCAGAATTGTTTTCAAAGTCTTTAACACCGCGAGTCTGATGACACACTGCCGAACAAAGAACCGCAAGTCGGAAAGCAAGCCTGAGGTAAGTTAGCTTACAATGTTAACTGTCCTGTCAGATACAGACAGCGATGTTGCCAATGTCATCATTTTTAATTTTGACATAGAAGAGGGCGGGATAATATCGCTAGCGGGCGCGGGCGCCGTGAGCGCTGAGCGAGCAGGGACGAGTAGTGAGTTGTCGTCGAAAAAGATGGATAATGCAAAAAAGCTGTCGGGGGCTAAACATAGAAAAAGAAAGAGAGGATAGGAGATGGCATGTCAATTGATGCAACAGCAGCTAAATAAGTGGATGGTGAAAGGCTACAGGTAGGATTTTGTTTTGTGTGACGTCCAGGCATGTAGGCTAATGCCATCGGGACTACCGGGAGATTCCCGGTGGACCGAAGTGCTTTTTGGGCCGATACATCTCATACTTTTTTGTTTCGTTTTTTGTCTTAACGGCCCATAAAACTAGTACATCGGCGGCCCATTCGTTTTGTTTTGCTTAATTGGCGGCGCTGGGTTAGTGCGTAATTAGTGTGTAATACATTGGTCAATAAAAAGTCAGCGTTAGTTTTTTTTTTCTGACACCCCATGAAACACGTAGATCAGCGGCCCATTGGTTCTTTTCTTGATTGACACTGGGCTAGCCCAATCACACCTTTAATGTGAAGTATAGAAATATACTCTTTCAAGTCTCTTGAAAGTTTCCTTTATTTTTCAGTGCATTTGTTTTACAATATATGGCTATTACTGGACAAATATTATAACTATTATGTAGTAGTAGTAATGTAGACAGACACTGTAACTAAAATAATTTTTCTTTGTTTAATTTACAGCAGATTGATGAATTTAACATTAAAAAGCACTATATATATATTATAAGTTGATTGGATTGGATTTTTTGCTGCCGCATCCTTCTCACCTTTTTTACCCCTGACCTGTTTTCATGCCTGACTTTTAGAGGTGGTGAATGAAGTTCGAGGTTGTGATGGTCATGTCCGATATCCCTTGCCAGTTATTATGCATACAGCAAATCTTCTTTTATGAATATGGTCAATTTCGAAGTGTTTATATCCAAAAAGATACGATGCTGGGAGATTTTTTGTATTTAGTGCACTCCCCGCACTGTATGTTTATCTTTTTTTCCTGTGCTTGTGCAGCGTCACGCAATCTCGCAGAATCTGATGACTGGCGTCAATGGTTCCGTTGCTTTCATTTTGTTCATCAACTGATGTTGCGATGATTTATATAAAAATGTATATAAAGTAATTCTTGAGTCATACAGTTCAAGTCAAGTCAAGTCACGAGTCATTGGATCTCAAGTTAAAGTCAAGTCAAGAAATTTTCTTAATTTAGTCAAGCAAGTCTCAAGTCCTTAAATTTGCGACTCGAGTCCCCCATCTCTGGTTCACGGGAGTGCCTGGAATTCCTTTGGCCCTGAGGAAATCACTGCGATCGTGGGTTTGACGGACAACAATGGGAGACGAAACACACTCTTCATACTGGATACATTGATAGAAAGTAAATGTATATGATTTACCGTGACTTAGCTTAATGTACATTCTTTTACTTTTGCTTAATCTTTATAACTTCCACTCAGTATTTTCAAACAAATTTCTGATCTTTCAGTGTTGAGAAAGGTGAGAAGTTTTTTTGAAACTCAGGAAAGATGTTTGGGGTCTTGCAAAAGACACTTAACACATGATTTTCTCTCTGAAGGGTGTGGTGTTCTTGCTTTTTGACATCTAGACATTAGTCTTTTGAGAAATATCTGTTGGAATTAATGTGATGAAAAACATGCTTGATTTCTGGAAATGGTAGGGAAAAGACTGCAATACGAAAGAGAAATAGATTGCATTAGTTCTCCTGTTTGACACAATCTTAAAGAGCTGTGTTGGAAAAAATTATATGTTTTCTTGGGGAGTTTTTATTATTTTATTTTTTCATTATATAACTGTTATTTATTACATTCAATCATCTTGCACATGTCACATGGCTATTGTCCAGAAAAAATCTGGTGATTTCCAAGTTTCTGCCCATCAATGGGGATTTGAACTCTCATACGGGTCCATCATGTTTACCGGATTGGGTGGGCAAATAATCAGAATTCAAATTATAATAAAGAAAAATGAACATAACAGTTAATAATCACTTCTATTATCTCTGAGTAAATATTCTAGAATAACGTGTAGGAGAGCTCTCTTGCAGTGAGCTGGAGTGTGAGACAGAAAGAGGTTTGAGTCTGAAACAGAGACTGACTAACCAGGAAACATGTCACACTGTTTATTCACTTGGTTGATCAGGAAAGCAAGGGGAAGTTCCTCCTTGTTATCCACAAGAGCACCTTGACCTCTTGGGCCACAGCTGCAAAACTAGATAGCAGACTGTATTAGGGGTGTAAAGATACAAGTATTCGTATTGAACCATTCGGTACGCATTACAAACCGAATGGTTCGTTGGACCATTTTTCCTGCCGACCAAAAAATTTTTTATTTCAAATGTAGGCGCACGGCAAGCGCTCTCATATTGTAAGAGATGCTGGCCCGACCACAACATTGCCCAACATCAAATGACAAACGTAATGAAAGTGGAACGAAATTGCGCTACTCCTTATTTTGTGCTTCACGGACCGTTTGTCAGTTTTGACCAATGCAGCGCGAGCCGATCGTGATCATGCGACACTGTTACTACACAGCGCTAAGAGATCCAGTAAAGAAAGCATTTGAATTCGCCACAGAAGTAATAACATCGCTGCGAGATCTAGTGAGAAGCATTCACATTTCTCCATTATTAACGGATCAAACAGTGCTGACGTGGACACCAGGAGAAACATTGTGCTTTCAAGTAATGTTACGTCGGTTTTATTTCGACATTATGAATAAAATTGCTGCCCTCAAATGTTAATCTGAAATAAAATAAACCATTGTTTATTACTACTACAATATTACAATAAGGATCTGTTTTTGTTTTATATGCTCCTAAAAAGAGTCAAGTATAGCTCCATCATTGCTCGAAGTAAAAAATGATCATACTTTATGATTTTATAGTCTTTATGAAATTTAGAGTCATTTATAAGTGGTTAATTCATGATGAACTAATCATTTACAAAACATTCATAAATGATTAGCAAGTGATGTGCTAACATTTTATGTATGTTTTGTAAATCCCATTCCCTCTGGGGTCCTTCGGGTCCAAATGGACCCGAAGCGTTTAAATAAAAAAAATTAAAAAATCATAGCTTCATCGGAATGGTCCGATATTTGGTGACTTTGTTGGTACTTGGTATATGAACACCCAAAAAAAATTGGGGACAGGATTTGAATAGTCTAAGTGGTTGTAAAAAAAATAGTCACACTCAGGACCTTCGGGTCCAAATGGACCCGCCATAGGAAATGAATGGGAAATTGGCAAAAATGTGAAAATGCAGAGTTTTTTTGTGCGTACAATCTACAAATCAGCCACGATCCAGAAAAAAAGCACACAACAGTAAAGGGGTGAATCTATAAAACATCAAGAGTGCAAAACAGACACATCCACAAACACACACACACACACACACACAAACACACTTTTATACACATACACACTAATAAATTCAGATTACAAAAATCTGTTTTGAATTTTTAAAAATCACAGCTTCATCGGACTGTTACGAAACTAGGTGACTTTTATGGTATTAGGTATGTGAACACACAAAAATATTGAGGTCATGATCCAAGCATGCTAAGTGGTCGTCACACTTCTGCTCTTTGGTCAAAATGACCCCCATAGGAAATGAATGGGAAATTGTCAAAAATATGAAAACACAGAGTTTTTTTTGTGCATACAATCTACAAATCAGCCAGGATGCAGAAAAAAAGGACTCAACAGTGAAGGGGTGAATCTCTAAAACATCAAGAGTGCAAAACAGACACACACACACACACACTTATACACACTAGAACACACACACACACAAATGAAAGCTAATTTTAGGAAATGTGTGAAATAATAGAATAGCCTATGTAAATAGTATGCAAATAATTTAAATATATAGTTATGATATTTAAAACAATTTTTACATTTTTCTATTTTCCATTGTTTGATAATAATTATACTTTTACTGTTATTTTAGTTTTTTGATCATTATTTGATGTTACCAGTTACTCTTCATTGAATTTGTTCATTGAATTTTCAGTTACTGTTCATTGAATACTGTTCATTGAATTCAAAATGTTTATTGTGAAAGATTAATAAAAATATTTGCATTTGCAAAAAGAATTGCATTTTTATTAAGTTAGAATTAAGTTAAAATTAAACATTGGGTAATAAAATGCTTTCCATTTGTTCTCTTTCTAATGCAATGTTCAGGTATGACTGTATTATAAAGTAAAATTGGAACTTCAAATTACCATTTAAACCAACCAAACAAACCAAAAAAAAAGACAAAAATAGTCTTTGAGAATCTGTTATTATATTTTAAAATCAACAACCTCAAAAAAAATGGGCAAATATGTGCAAAAATCACTAGAATTCGCAAGCCTTTCTACAGAGAGCTGTAAATCCATCTAGTGGTAAAAATGTGCTATTGCGTGATAAAAATGCTCAGTGTGTCCACCTGGTGGCACCCATCTCATTTCAAAAATTGCTTTCATGAGGCCTAGGCTTGACTCTAAAATGAAATACAGCTTTAATAAAAAAAATAAAAAAATTATATATATATATATAAAAAATTCTATTATATTCAATGGGAAAAAATGGGTCTCAAAATTATCTCAAAACACCAAAAAAGAAAAGAAAAAATATTATTAAAAAAAAGTAAAAAAAAAAAAAAAAATTTTTTTTTTTATATATATGAATCCCGCCCTCCGGGTCCATTTGGACCCGAAGGTCCCAAGTGTGACTGTTAAACGAAGGACCCAAGAGGGTTAAAAGTCATTTACAAGTGATTAGTAAATGATTAACTAATTATTTATGAAACATGACTATGCGTTCATAAATGATTAATAAGTGATATGTTAATTATGTATGTTTTGTAGATTAAGTTATAAGTCATTTACAATTGATTAGTTAATGATTAACTAATCATTTACAAAACATGACTATGCGTTTCATAAATGTTTCATAAATTGTTATTTTTTTGTATGTATGTAGCAATTAGAGAGTGCAGAAAGTGTTGTAAATGCCTTGAATACACGTACAGATCATTTGTAACAGGTAAGTAACAGTGATCAACACAATGATGTGTAAACGCATGAATAAATCATTTACAACACTTTCTGCATCCCCTAATCTAAAGTGTAAACTATTCATCACTTGTAAATGTGTTACACATCATTCGTAGATTACCACTTCAAGAATCAATAAGGCATAAGATCTACAAATCGTATCTACAAATGATTCAAGTTACAATACCAAACAGAACAAAAGTAGAGATTATATTGGCCTCAACCTTATTCATTTTTCCCACAGAAATTATTACCTTTCCAATACATTTATATCGTAATATTAATAATATTATTTATTATAGCATGTATTTATGATTATCAAAATTTGGAATTATTATAATAACATTTAAAGGTAAATTCACAAGTATGATGCATTAATTATATAGCCTGGCTCCGCCCTCCTACGTACTTCCGCTCAATTTTCATTTTCCTTCAGTACGTCGTCTGGGTTTGCGTAATATTCGCGGGTTTTCTCCGACCAATTTTTTACCGGTCCAATCAGCGACTGGTCCAATCAATGGCTGAGAACGATGACGTTAAGGTTGTGTGCTAGTCGTGTGTCACGACTAAACTTTAGCGATTGGTTATGGCAGATCCAGAGTGGCTCTGGGCTGATCCAATGGTTTTAATCTTCCGCCTTCAAGGAAGTTAATGCTTGTCAATGGAGGGAGGCAAGACTCTCTGTAATGAAATATACGAAATTTTGGGAGGACCAGGCTATTCATTATATTGGTTTTATAGTAAATGTCATATGTTTAACTTTGCTTATATATATTTTTTATGGAATATCACTGGCAGAAATTAACTTTCCCATTAAGGGCCAATATTTGACCCCTTAAATTGATTTCCAGGGGCATTTTTTTTCTAACTATGTTCTAACAAAAAATTTTCTAACCATGCATGTACACTGCAACAGCATAAATAATGTTATGAGATTAATTATTTAAATATAATAATTTTAGCATCTCTAAATTTAGCATTTAGAGATGCTAAAAAAAAAAGATAATAATATTTTTAATGATGAAATTAAAACCGCCAGTAGGTGGCGCCAAATCACCATCTTAATGAACGAGTCATAGAAGCATTCATTCAACTGATTTGTTCTAAATGGCAGATTCATTCTGGAACTAAGCAACTAGGTCACTCAATCACAAAAACACCGGATTCGTTCAGAAACACATAACTCTTAACTCTTTTTCTGTGGCTTGTTTGGAACTATTGTCATTGGAGAAATAGAGCAAAAACAGAGAATATTTACAATATTATGTCTAAAATGTCACATTAAAATATTCACTTTTTGATTACTGAACTGTTGTATAAAATCATTGTCACATTTGTAATTGCGCTAATATTCTGGAAATATTGTTTAATATCATATAAAAAATTACTCGTACTAGGGCCATTTTTTCCAGCACATCTTGAATTGTGGGGGCATTATTCTGCTGGCATTTTACCCCCCAATCCCCTGATAACGTCTGACCCTGCTTCTAGAGAAACATAAAACACGACAAAACATCATTAACAGTTTTGTGTGTTGTTTTTTTTTTTTTTTTTTTTTACTTTCTTTTTATTGGGAAAAGCAAAACAATACAATATTTCCATTCACAGATACAATTTATCCTTTTTTTCCCTTTTTTCCTTTTTTCTCCCTCTTTAAACATACGTGAATATGTACATGGACGCATATACACGCATATAAAACATACATATATATATACATCCATATGCACACACACACATACATACACATAAAAAAATGCATAATCAAAAACAATCCAAAAACACTTTGATAAAGATGTAGGAGAAAATAATTACAATGGATCACAAAGTACCATAATAAACAATGAACAACCCCCCACCCACTTGGCACACCACGACCAACATACATATTACTGGTTATTTATGCAATACAAACAGTACAAAAAAATAAAAAAATAAAAAAAAAATAAGGGCACACATTCAATTGGGTAGTACCACTAAATCAGTGAAATAGGAAATAAAAGGTTGCCATTTATGGAAAAATTTGACTGTACATCCTCGCAACGTGTATTTAATTTTCTCAAGTTTTAAAAAATACATGACGTCACTGAGCCATCGGGAGACAGAAGGATATTTAGGTGACTTCCAGTGTAACAATAAAGAGCGTCTTGCTAGTAGAGATGTAAAAGCTATGATGTCCTTTTGTGTAGGGTTAAGTGCAAGTGAGGGGTCAGGAATTCCAAATATAGCAATCAGAGGACAAGGTTGGAGATTTACCCCAAGAACAGAGGACATAATATTAAAATAACCCAACCAGAAATCTTTCAAATCAGGACAAAAAAAAAAAAACATGTGGCTAAGATGACAAGGTGAGCCATGACATTTATCGCATTTGTCTTCCACATCCGGATATATTTCAGATAGTCTAAGCTTAGAGAAATGTACTCTATGTAAGACCTTAAATTGAATAAGTCCAAGACGAGCGCAAGTCGTGGTGGAACGTATCCTCTCTATAGCCTGTTCCCAGGACTCCTCCTGTATTTGTATTCCCAGTTCCCTTTCCCATGTACACTTAAGTTTGTCATTAGGATCATCGCTAAAAGCTAAGATAATGTCACATAGCTTGGAAATGATTCCTCTGTTATGGGGGACAAATGAAAGCATGGTTTCCCAGCAATGCTCTGGAGGTAAAGAGGGGAAATTAGGGAAACACTTAGCCACAAAATTGCGAGTTTGAAAATAGCGAAACAGATGACTAACAGGGAGTTCATAGCGAGATGACAAATTGGTAAAACTGTCGAAGACACCGTCTACATATAAATCTCTAAATTGTGTAATACCCTTGTCATGCCACAGTGAAAATGTCGAATCCGAAAGCGATGGAGGAAATAAGTGGTTGTCAATAATAGGACCCAAGGAAGAACCATTTACAAATTTAAAGTGTCGTCTAAATTGATACCAGATTTTGAGCGTGTTAAGAACCACTTGATTATCGGTATATAGAGAAGGTTTTGTGGGTAAAGAGGTATAAAGTAAAGCAGGTACAGAAGATCCTCTACAGGATGATAGTTCCAATTTACACCAAGAGGATCCAGGGGATTTTAACCAGTAGCAAAGTTTATGGATGTGAGCCGCCCAATAGTAATTAAAAAAATTAGGTAATGCTAGTCCTCCACTAAGTCTGCATCTCTGCAGCAGAGTTTTACGAATCCTAGGTGGTTTTCCACCCCAAATAAAAGAACAAATTAACTTATCGAGTGCGTCAAAAAAATGTTTTGGCAGAAAAATAGGAATTGACTGGAATAAGAATAGAAATTTAGGTAAAATATTCATTTTAACAACATTGATCTTGCCAATTAAAGAAAGGGGGAGATTACCCCATCTTTGAATATTGGTTGTAATCTTAGAGATAAGGGGAGTGAAATTCGCAGAAGCAAGGCTAGACAAAGAACGAGTCACGTTAACACCGAGATATTTGAACCCTGATGGACTAAATCGAAAAGGCAAATCTGACTGTTGCATATGACATGCTGCAGCATTAATGGGAAAACACTCACTTTTCTCCAAATTTAATTTATAACCTGAAAAAGAGCTGAAGTTCTCCAGAATATTTAAAACAGCAGGGATAGAGAGTGAAGGATCAGATATATACAATAGCAAATCATCCGCATACAATGATAGTTTATATTCAGTTCTATTACGGATGATTCCTTTGAATAAAGGGGAAGATCTTAATGTAATTGACAGAGGCTCGATAGCAATAGCAAAGAGCAAAGGTGATAAGGGACAGCCTTGGCGAGTTCCACGTTCAAGGGTAAAATAATCAGAATAAACATCATTAGTATGAACACTGGCCTTAGGAGATGAATAGAGGAGGCGAATCCAAGAAATAAAATTATCACCAAATCCAAATTTTTTTAAAACTGCAAACAAGTACTCCCACTCTACCCTATCAAATGCCTTTTCGGCGTCCAAAGAAATCACAAGCTCAGGAAGTTCAGCAGAGTGTTTAGAGTAAATTATATTAAAAAGTGTACGGGTATTAAAAAACAATTGACGTCCCTTTATAAAACCATTTTGCTCTTCGGATATAATATGAGGAAGCACATTCTCTAAGCGGGATGCAATTACTTTAGCCAATACCTTGACGTCAGCATTAAGCAAAGACAATGGTCTGTAAGACCCACAGGAGGTTGAATCTTTGTCCTTTTTGAGAAGGAGAGCAATAGTGGCTTGTGTCATGGTTGGTGGTAAAGAACCACTTTTCATGGATTCAGTGAATACGGATAAAAGTAATGGTGCCAATTTGCCAATACATTTTTTTAAAAATTCAATCGGAAACCCGTCGGGGCCTGGGGATTTATTAGATTGCATGACATTAATTGCATTTAATACTTCTTCAAGAGAGAGTGGAGAGTCCATTTGCATGGCAGTAATAGAATCAATGACAGGGTTCGAAAGATTCTGAAGAAATGTATTCATTTTAGTATTATCAGTAGGAAATTCAGATTTATATAATAAAGAGTAAAATGATTTAAAAGTAGCATTAATTTCTAAGGGGTCTGCAGTAATAGTGTCATAAGTGTTTTTAATAGTAGGTATCAAACGGGAAGTGGCCTGTCATCGTATCTGATGTGCTAATAAACGACTTGCCTTATCACCATGTTCGTAGTATGAGCCACGACTGCATAGTAGCAAGCGCTCTGCCTCTTTAGTTGAAATAAGATCAAATTCTGCTTGCAAATCGAGACGCTGCTTAAGAAGTTCTGGAGAAGGGTTCAATGCATATTTCTGATCAAGGTAACTAATCACAGATGTAAGTGCATTAAGCTTACCATTAATCTTTTTATTAGAAAGAGCAGAGTATGAAATAATTTGACCTCTCAGGCAACATTTAAGTGTTTCCCACAACAATGAATACGAAGAGGTGTCATTATGATTGAAAGACAAGAACTCATCAATAGAGTTTGAAATGAGTTCACAGAATTCTTTGTCTGCCAAAAGAAGAGAGTTAAATCTCCAAAGTGGTGGGCTAGGTTTATAATTAGAGAGTTGAATATCTAATAATAAAGGTGAATGGTCAGATATTACAATACCTAAATAGTCAGAAGAATTAACACATGAATTAAGTGTACTATCAATAAAAAAGTAATCAATTCTAGAGTATGAATGGTGCACTTGGGAAAAGAAAGAGAATTTTTTAATAGAGGGGTTACGGGATCTCCATGGATCAATAAGACTATTCTGTTCCATAAAATCAGAGAATGCTTTAGACATAGCAGATCGAGTCAGATTTCGAGGATTAGACCGATCCAAGATTGGGTCAAAAACACAATTTAGATCCCCACCAAGGATCAGCGAGTGTGTATTCAAGAAGGGGATGTTACTCAGAAATCTATTAGCGAATTCAACATCATCGAAGTTCGGGGCGTATACGTTTACCAACAAAACCTTTTTTTGCATCAGGGTCCCAGCAACCATGAGATATCTGCCATTCCTATCAGCAATGACATCAGTGGATGAGAACTGAACTTTTTTGTTAATTAAAATGGCGACCCCCCTTGCTTTTGAATTAAAATTTGAGTGGAAGACTTGGCCTACCCAAGGGCAATGTAACCTACACTGATCTTTAACACGAAGGTGAGTCTCCTGTAAAAATACTAAATCAGAGTTTAAACGTTTCAAGTGCGCAAAAACCTTAGATCTCTTAACAGGATTACCCATACCACGTATATTCCAACTGATAAATCTGAGAGGTGTGCCTGACCCAGCAATGCTGGGATATATATTGTCATTAACCATCTGAATAAAAAAAAATTAAAATGTTCGTACAGAGCCGAGGTGAAACACCCTCCCCACCCCCCCCACCCCAACAATCCCTTAAACACAAATACACCCAAAGTCCCCATATAACCACAGAACAAAGGAGACAGCAGTGTTTCCCACAAAAACAACAAGTTGTCCACAATAATGTTGAACAACCCGGAGACCATGCCGAACAAACAAAAGCGAGAGAGAAGAAAAAAAAAAAACTCCCGCCGATCTCAACATTATTTAACAAATGCGCATGAATACAGTAAAGAACGTGAAAATACAAATGAACAAATAACAGTAGGCCCTCAGTCTTGCGCGAATAGAAGCAGAAGGCATAAAATGAGAAAATACTAAATATGGTATAGACTTGTTAACAATGTCCAGTAAGATTGAGGAAAATAAATATAAAAAAATAAAAATGTACCTGCTACAAACAAACAATAATTACACTAATTTAGTAAGTGTAGTAAGCCAGCAAACTAATACTGAACAAATAGAGATTAAGACTGGAGTAGAACAGATCTGAAAAGCTATTGGAGCTCACCCAGGAACCAAAGTTTTGACAAAGGCGCTGGCTTCCTCCGCAGAAACGAAATCCTTTTCAACACCGTTGTATGTGATGCGAAGTCGCGCTGGATGAAACAGACCATAACGCGCACCATCAATGCCACGAAGTTGGCGTCTGACCTCATTGAATGCAGCCCGAGCCCGAGCTATCTTGGCGGTGTGGTCAGGGAAGACTGAGACGGTCACGCCTCTGACTTTAATCTGTCGGAGCTCTCTAGCGCGGCGCAGAATGTCCACACAGTCACTGTGATAATGAAACCTGCACACAATGGCTCGCGGACGATCACCAGGCTTGGGTTTGGGTTGGAGGGTCCGGTGGGACCGGTCCAAAAGCGGCTCCTTTTCCAGATTGAACGCTTCCTTCAGCAAGGCGGCCACAGCTGCAGTGGTAAAGGTGTCAGGGCCCTCCGGTACTCCCACTATCCTAACGTTGTTGCGCCGTGATCTGGACTCTAAGTCTTCACATTTATTTTCCAGCGTGGCTACGTTAGCTGTGAGGCGCTCGATAGTTGTTTTCATCTCAGCGATGTCATCGGAGCACCCAGTGAGTGCGTGCTCCATTTCTCCAACCGTACCTTTAAGCTTGGACATGGTAGCCTCGGTAGCAGCTTTATCATTCGCCAGCTGTGACTTTACCGCTTGCAGGTCAAGCCTAATAGTAGGCAGAGCATCCCTGAGTGTATCCTGGAGTTCCTTTTTAAAAATATCAGCAATCTCTTTCCTCACCGAGGCCAACAACTCGAGCTTGAGTGCATCGATGTCAAGGTTAGCATGCGCCGAGGCGCCCTCGACCTCTGAAGCAACAGATGACCCACTCGAGGGTGTGGTCGAGATTTGAGGACTAGGCCGCAGTTGTGTCTGAATAGTTTTGCGAGTTTTAGAGTTCTTTCCAGCCATCTTACGCAGTCCAGAGTTAGACTTCCTAACAAAAAAAATTCAGCGGAGTAAGACTATACTAAATATGTGTCGAAAAAGCGCAAAAGAATTACAATATTAATCAAAATCGGCAGGAGCTTCCAAACTCGCGTCTTACTCCATTAGAGCTCAGCAGCGCCCCCCCTGTGTGTTGTTTTTCGTCATTGGAAAAAGGGTTAGCGTATTAAATATATAACATAGTAATAATTAGTTAATCATTTACTAATCACTTGTAAATGACTTGTAACGGAATTTACAAAACATACATAAAATGTTAGTATATCACTTGCTAATCATTTATGAATGTTTTGTAAATGATTAGTTCATCATTAACTAACCACTTATAAATGACTTACAATTGAACGTTATTATAAAGTGATACCAAAATGGCTTGTCATCATCCAAGCTATTCAAGTTAAGATAATACAGCAGAGCAGTTTGAGCAAAAAATTATTTCAGGTAATAAACTGAACTGGAAGAGAGCTAATTTCTCCCCAGGGATGCACACAACATAAAAAAAAAAAAAATACAAAACAAAAAAAAATGCAACAACTAAAAGTCAAAAAGCAGTCATATTTATACGGAACTGGGTTACATTGTTCCTATACAATTTTGTGGGGTTTTTCCAGAGGAACTAAATCATGTGATATCAACCTTCTATTGCCTCAGTCAAGGAGGCTTCCGGTGTCGACATTGTTTCCCATATACGGGCATTATTCCGTCCTTTCTGTCCTCTGGGCCTCACTGTAAGTGTGTGCGTGTGTATGTATCTGGAAGTGTATTTGTAGGTTCATAATATCTTTCGAAATTCAAATAATTCCCAACAACACACACAATTATTACACAATAATGTATCCAATTGACTCTAATATGCAGAATCAGAAAACAGGAAAAAAAAGTATTTGCTTTATAGACCAAACCTGAGAAAACGGCACCATCTTAAAAAAAATAAAAAAAATAGAAAACATTTTTAATTTTGAAGCCTTGGCAACAGAACAAAAATCTATTAACAAAGACTGCATCATTTTATAGTTAAATGGCCCTTGGATAAAAATAAATGTACATTTTATTATTGTTATTATTGAAGCATAATTTGCTAAACTGTATTAATCTAGAAGCAGAATCAGATTTAACTGTGATTTTCTGCTGTAATAAACAGTTTAACTGGTAAGATCCTCAGAGGAGAAGTTGTGCAGTGATTATATAAGAATGGAAAGACAGTCTCTGTGAAGGATGTCCTGAATCTGCGCAGACAGTCTTTAGTTACAGGATCAGAGAATGACACTGTTCCTCTGTCATAGTCCAGCTGAACTCTCACACGCTGAAGCTTCTGTTTAACAGTAAAGTAAGTGACGCGTTGCTCTTGGGATTTTGAGCTGTATTTGCTGTTCATGTACCGCACATACCAGACATTAGAGTCAAAGAAAACCTCTCCCTTCCTTTGGTTTGATACTTTGGTTATTCCAAGAATCCAGCTTGTATTGTCACCAACCTCCACATCCCAGCAGTGTGTTCCTGAGTTAAAGCTCTCAGATCCCAGGACACATGAATACTCATCAAACCTCTCTGGATTATCAGGAAGTGTTTATCTCCATCACTGTACGACACACTGGTCAGATCAGCAGAGAGTGTGAGACGACGATGTGCTGTGTTTGGATCCAGAGTCAACGGAGCTGCAAAGAGAATAACATCAGATTACAGGATGAAATATGAAGTATTAGAAATGTAAATGTAAAACACATATAAAGACTTTGTTGAAAGAGATCATAAATCATGCTATCATAACAGTGGCCTCTCAGCAGAGGTGGGAAGAGTAATCAAATATTCTACTCAAGTAAAAGTACTACTACTTCAATTAAATTTTACTTAAGTACAAAATCTACTCAAAATCTGCGTCTGAAGCACCTATGTCAACTAGTCCAATGGCGAGAGTGGGCGTCACGGGCGGGTGATGTGACGACCAGGAAAGGATAAAGGACATCCGGTTTAGAACCGCGCTAGCTTCGAAAAGGGCCGAAGCAAGTCGATCACAGGGATGTAGGAAGTATGGCAAAGTGATGCATCGTCTCGACCAGCCTGCTGCATACCACATCCTACAGGGATATCTACACAAAATAAGGCTTCTAAGCCGCCATACTCCTGTCGTGGTCTAAAAGGTCTATACCTCCTGTCCCCCGTAGCCTCGGCCATGTCCATACCACAACGTCCAGCCCCAAGGGAGTTGGGTGTGTGAGGGAGAACCAAAGTGGACCGTGCGTCGTATCCTGAGACGTGAAGAGATCCACTTGTGCCTGGCCATAAACCCCCCAAATGTGCTCCACCACCTCGGTGTGGAGCCTCCATTCCCCGGGCCTCAGCCCCTGCCTCAACAGGATGTCTGCTCCTACATATTTATGTAAGAGACCACTGATGTGTTGTCTGTACGGACAAGCACATGATGGTCCCTCAGGTCTGGGAGGAATGTCTCAACGCATTGAAGCCATCATCGCCATCATCTCCAGGCAATTTATGTGCCAAAAAGATGATGACTCCTCCACAGGCCCTGGGATGAGCGGCCTCCCATTACCGCTCCCCAGCCGGTGAGGGAAGCATCTGTCTAGATATCAACTGGATGGCAAAGAGCTCCCAACACCGGAACCTGGGAAAGGAACCAGTATTTCCTCCATATAACCAAGGCGCGGGACACACCGCTGCGTGATCTTGATCGTACGAAGTGGGTTTCCCCTCGGGGAGAACCCTCTGGTTCTGAGCCATCACTGCAAGGGTCTCATGTACAGTAGGCCAAAGGGTATCACATTGGACGCTGCTGCCATGAGGCTCAACAGTTTCTCGAACTGTTTCACAGTGCATGACTGCTCATGTGGGATAGGAACCAGTATTTCCTCATATAACCAAGGCGCGGAGACACTGCCGCGTGATCTTGATCATACTAAGTGGGTTTCCCCTCGGGGAGAATCCTCTGGTTCTGAGCCACCACTGCGAGAGTCTCATGTACAGTAGGCCAAAGGGTATCACATTGGACGCTGCTGCCATGAGGCTCAACAGTTTCTCGAACTGTTTCACAATGTGTGACTGCTCATGTGAGATAGGAACCAGTATTTCCTCCATATAACCAAGGCGCGGAGACACTGCCGCGTGATCTTGATCGTACGAAGTGGGTTTCCCCTCAGGGAGAACCCTCTGGTTCTGAGCCACCACTGCAAGGGTCTCATATACAGTAGGCCAAAGGGTATCACATTGGACGCTGCTGCCATGAGGCCCAACAGTTTCTCGAACTGTTTCACATCTTCAACTCTTTTGTGGCTGTGAGGATAACAGCTACACGAACGGGCGAAGTGTGGCTCGCATCGTGACTGAATCCCATACCACACCAAGGAAAGTGGTTCTCTGTAGTGGAGAAAGCACACTCTTCTTGGCATTGAGTCTCACCCCAATTTCTTCATCTGAGCGAGGACGACATCTCGATGCCGAACCGCTAACTGCTCTGATTCCGCCAGAATCAGCCAGTCATCGATGTAGTTCAGAATGCGTAGCCCTGCAGCCTGGCGGGGCCAGAGCTGCATCTACGCAATCCGTGAACGTGCAGGGTGATAGAGTTAGACCGAATGGAAGCACCCGATAATGATATTCTTTGCCCCCAAAAGAAAACCTCAGGAACTTCCTTTGTTGAGGGAGGATGGAAATAAGCGCCTTTTAAATCTATTGTGACAATCCAGTCCTCAGATCTGATAAGAGTCACGATCTGTTTGAGTGTGAGCATATTGAACTTGAGTTTCATGACTGCACGATACAACAGACGAAGATCTAAAATGGGAACGCAACCCCCCATCCTTTTTCGGAACAATAAAATAGCAGCTGTAAAACCCTCATTCTCTGTCGGGCGAGTACATCTGCTCTATAGCTCCCTTCACTAATAGAGCTCCATTACCAGAGCCTGCTCGAGATGTACTAACGTGAGTAGCACCCCGTTGTAACGAGGTGGAGGAGAACAAAACTGGATTCTGTAACCTCTCTCTATTATCTGCAGGACCCATGGAGATATATTCGGCAGATTCTTCCACTCTGTTAGAAATCTACTAAGGGTACCAGTCTCTCGAGACTGGCCTCTGGTGTTATTGTAACAGCCACTTCGGTGACCTGAAGCATCCTGGCAGGAAACAACCGAACTGACTCTTTTTGAACCCCCCTCAGAGGGTGCGAGTTTGACACAGTGTCGTAGTGACACTGAGCCATGTGCTCGCTGGAGACCGCTGCGCCCCGAGGCACCAAGGGTGGCGGGGTTGGCAGAACGGCCTCCTGAGGGCACCGAGGTGGGGCAGGCACCGTATACTGAGGTGTACACCGCTCCATCCCGGTCGGGGTTGCCCTCAGAGGTCTGACACCAGTGGCATGAGGACCTTGGCTGAAACCTTTTTCACAGAAAAACAGTCCTCAGATCCATCTTCTGCTTTAAAGGCTTCTGTTGAGAATGCCATTCCGGTCCCCAATCTTTCTGAGGGGGAGCACAGGAAATTACACTCTGCCCGTACAATGAGTTTGTTAATGGCTAGGGCTGCTCCGCCCAGCAGCCCCATTTACAAAGTTATAAACTCCAAACTCATTGTACACAGGAGATTGAGACGTAGAATCTTCAATTCCCTTAACTCGATGCTCAGCACATCCATCTCCTTGGAGGTGGACAGCTGTAGCACCAAATTATACCATTTAATTACTCAAAATTAAATGTAGTAAAAGATCAACCAGACAAGTTAACACGGTCTGGATGAATTACTGAACATATACATGAATCTAACTAATGAAAGTCAGATAAGCACATTTTAAATGCAGCCCACTTATTTAATTCCTCAGAATCAAACAGCAAAAAATCAACCAGACAAGTTAATATAGTCTGGATGAGAGGCTGAATATATATTTATATATATAGGCTTATATATAAAAAACAGTTTCAACATGCAATAAAAGAATCATAAATTCATAGCTTGCAATACAATATGTATCTCTCTTAATGAATGCATTGCATTTGCATAACCACTGGATTCTTATTGCAGTCTTTTTTTAAATAAACAGTAGCAAGGGGAAACTCCCGATAGTGCACACATGTCGGTAATTTTCATGAATGAACGTAGCCCGTCCACTATTATTCTTAATGCAGACCACCTAATCTACATGCTGCCTCAGCACACGCGAGATCCGAGCCAAAGAATCTTTATTGACTTTCTTCCCTCGAGAAGAAAGCCATCAGGAGCAGAGCTAAACTCTCGATAGTGCAAATGTTACACGTCAGGAATTTATGAATGAACACTGTCAGCCCCCTTTTACTAGAGCTGACCGTGCATGCTCCACTCCCAAACAAACAACAAATGAATGAGTGCAGGGAGGAACACACGATCCAAAGCTGTTTGCTCCCCATACTCCTGTCTAGATATATGCTTGTGGTTGTGGACTGCATCGATGCTCAGCACATCTACCTCCTCAGAGATAGACTGCTGAAACACCGGGCTCTCTAACCAGGGCGGAAGAAGCCGCAGCGCGGGCTTCCGAACCAGAGAGAGAGAGCGCTGGATCCCCCGGGAAAAGGCAGAGAAAAGGCGGAGCCCATCTCTAACCCCTCCGCGAGATCCATTTGCGAACCCCACAATACCAGCTTCCGTGCTGCCTCGGCAACACGGAGCCGGTACTGCGAGGAACGCGAGCCTGAACACCCTCCTCAAAGAGTGACGAGCGTGAACGGAGCGAGTAAAGCAATAGTAACTCGCAATGCTCGTAGTCAGCGCCCTCGAGCGCTGACAGATCATGCTCCGTTCCAAACAAACAACACATACATCGTGTGTATCCCCACCCGTAGAAAGAAAGAGGGCAATCGAGAAACACACGATCTAAGGTTGTTTGTTCGCCATAATATCTATGCTTGTGACTGATATAGTGACAGACAACAATAAATATGACAGACAGTATAACAAGTATGCTGAGGCACAGAAGCTAGCACGGTTCTAAACCGGATGTCCTTTATCCTTTCCTGGTCGTCACGTCACCCGCCCGTGACGCCCACTCTCGCCATTGGACTAGTTGACATAGGTGCTTCAGACGCAATCACGCAGGAGCGTTCCCAAAGCGTCATTCCCTCGAAAGGGAAATACAGATATGTGAGGTTGAGGTTTTCTGCACAAAATGGCCACTGCTCGTCTCAGGGGCGTAGCCATCATTTCAAAAGTGAGGGGGACAGAATGCCAAGCATACCAGTTTTTTTTTTTTTTTTTTTTTTTTTTTTGTTGACAAGTTTTTGCTTAATTGGCTTAATATGCTATTTATGTTTAAAGCAATAAAACAGAAAGAAAGAAAGAAAGAAAAAAAGAATGAAAGAAATGCAGATGTTCTGTAATTTATATTAGTGCGCCCAGTGTGCTTTTACACATAAATGTAAATCGTTCAGTCATCCACGCACTGGTCACGATATTCCGATACGGGGTACCATTACCTGTGCTTCCATTTATGTGATTTATTTAATTTGTTGTCCTTGTGGTCTTGCATACGTGGGTAAAACATTCAGACAATTACGCCCTCGTATTAGTGAACATCGCAGTAACATTCGAACTGGAGATATGTGCAGTCCTATAGCGTCTCATTTTAGACAAGTAGGCCATGATGTCAGCGTTTTGCAGTATATTGGTATAGAAAAGGTACCAAAACCCTCAAGAGGAGGAGATTATGAGAAGAAATTATTACAGAGAGAATGTTTTTGGATTTATACCTTAAATACTTTGTCACCTTTAGGGTTGAATGAGAATTTTGATATTAAGCCATTTTTATAGTGATAAAAAAAATAAAAATTGTAACTTGTATTTGCCACATGAGTTGTATTTGTCACATGACATACATGGCTTGTATTTGTCACATGACTTGTATTTGTCACATGATTTCTTGGGTGTGCCTAATTAAGGTGATCACCTCTGTCTATTTAAAGTTGACTTCACTTTACATTGACATTGTGCCTGATGAAGACCTGAGGGTCGAAACGTTGCTTGAATAAAAAAAAATTTTTGGAGCAGTATTTTTCAGTGTGCGGACTTCACACTTCTTTATTTGTCTATATCATTCAGTTGTCCTGCACCTGTGCCCAATCTGGGTGTTTGGGATGTGCACACCATTTTTGTATTTTTGATTCTGTAATTTATACTGCACATAGCCTAGTATTGTATGTAAGGGATAATGTAGAGCGAGGCGGTTGTTATAGCGAATACAACCCCGACAGGCTGATCAGGACCCCGACGCGAAGCGGAGTGGAACCCCATCAGCCTATAGGGGTTGTATTCACTATAACAATTGCCTCGCTCTACATTATCCCGCTTATTACATAGCTACCTACCAAATAAATCAATAATTTGACACAAAATATTGATTTAAAAAGGAGTTTATTGATTTAAAAACGATTGTATTGCTTCCGCTAAAAAAAATAGTCCGTTCCGTCTCTACGGTTAGAATCCTGCGTCCATAGCAATGCTCTGTTTTTCATGGCAACGGTGTGTTATACTTAGCAGCGGTCTGTTATCAAGAAATAACAGACCGCATTCTACATTAGAATTCAACCAAGCCATGTAATAATGTTGAAATATAGACTAAAATGTATGAAATCGACAGAAACATGTTGAAATATGAACTATAGACAGGCAGGCTACCTTTCAATGCGAAATTTATATTCATGTACGACACGAGGCTGTTTTTATTTTCGATAATAAAACACAGCATGATATAAAAGTAGGCTAGTGTGAGTGTTTACTCTAATATGGTGAATATTATAATGTTTAGACCCGGGTTTACTTTTAAATAGGTGTTTGTGGATATCTGCTCAAACGTAAATAGTAAATAAACACGAATTATCAATGTTGAAAGATACAGTATAACTTACCGAAATGTATATTCCTCATTCTTATCGATCAATAAGTGTTTTTCAACCGCGGAAAGAGGTAAAACAGCTGGAGAACAATCGTCACATAACATTTACCTCAGGAAAGCCATTTAATTGGCTAGAAAAAAAAGAGCTATAGAGAGTATTTGGCTAAATATGTGTACTATATTATTTATTTTAACCTTAAATTATACCAGCTGATAGGGCTTTTTTTTTTTCTTGAGAAAAAGTAACGCCTATCTTGTGAAACGTTACCTAATATTTTTCCAAATGAGTCAATATTAAATCAAATCACAAGAATTGAATCGAAATGGTGAAATTTGTCAAGCAAAAAAAAACTAAAAAAAACATAGCTTACCAGATATTGTACCATGTAAACATTGTAACATGTTTCTGTTTAGGAGTAAAGAAGTGTATGCAGGGTTTAAAGGGGACGTTTTTTTTCTCCTCTCTAACCTTTACTTCCCCGTAGATTAGCTTTACCTGCCTATCCACCATTCAGTTGGTACATATTTTTTTCGTTCTCTTTTAAAGATTGGATGGGGAGGGGCCCATAGCCTACCTACCTTCGCCTTGGGCCCCCGATTTGCTAAATCCGCCACTGGGTGAGCGTCAACCTCAAAATTCAGTACACAGTAAACTATCAGTCAAACCAGACAGCAACAATCCCCTCTATTAGTGGGGAGAGACGATGTTCTCGCAGTATGGCAGGAGAGAAGGGACAGGGCTGTAACGTTAACTGTAGCGACAGCGGAAAAAGCAAAACGCAACAGACGAGAAGAATCCTGAGTCAAATACAAAGAAAAGCACAACTAAAATTTGTTGCACCTGTTAAAATGTTCAGCTCATAACTACATGCACGATTACACTTACCGAAAAGGGACAATGTGCTTACACAATGTGCTTATCACTTCACAGGCACGGATACTCCGAGTTCATATAAGCCGCCGTTTAGCTGGAATACAAGGATACTGCACACAACTCAAAAACATCAGCCGATCCCTAAACCCTGAACGAGTCAAAACAATCCGCTTTCCACAGAGCAATTAGCACATACCTGAGAGGTGAGCAGTCCCAAATTCACCCACCGAGACAGCCGAAGGAAATGGAGGGGAAAAGACAGTCTAGAATGCAACACGAATCATCAATGCCATACGCACAGCAACTAGAAACATAAACTGCTAAAAGCTAACAGCACATACCTGCAGTTACCATCAACAACAGAAAGGGATGAGCCAGACGTGACTCATCCCAGGCTGCAGCCAACCAGGTCTTAAATAGGCGGAATTCCTTGCTGATAGGTGCTCGCTAATGTCAATCATCCCCACTCATCTTATTCATTCATTCATTCGGTTACATACGACCATACTCGGTTGTTGAGAACACTGGTTTTAAGCACATGATGAAGGTGACTGAGCCCAGGTATGAAATTCCTTCTCGTCCACATTTCAGCCAAAAAGTTATACCCGCCCTTTATGAACAGGCTAAACCTGCTGTTGTCCATGAGCTGTCTAAGGCATCTGCTGTAGCACTCACAACTGATGGATGGACATCTAGAGCTACCGAGAGCTACTTAACAGTGACTGCCCATCACATTACTCCAGAGTGGAACATGGTAAGCCATGTTTTGCAAACCCGCCCCATTTATGAACAACACACAAGCACAAATCTGGCAGAGGGACTTAAGATGACAGTGTTGGAGTGGAAGTTGGAGAGGCCAGGAACTACAATTCCTGTCACAACAGACAATGCTAGGAATATTGTCAATGCAGTCAGTGAAGCTGGACTGGGCCCTCAAATTGGGTGTTTTGCACACACAATTAATTTAGCATCACAGAAAGCAACAGGTCTCAACCAGGTGTCCAGAGTGCTAGGTAGAGTCAGAAGGGTTGTGTCTTTTTTTCACCGTAGCCCAACAGCTGCACATATTTTAGAGAGCAAACAGGAAATGCTTAATATACCAAAACACACCCTTATTCATGATGTCACCACCCGCTGGAACTCCAGTTATGATATGCTTGAGAGGTACCTTGAACAGCAAGCAGCTGTGTACTCTGCACTGACAGAAAAGGCCCTCAAGAAGAATAAAGAAATAAGCACGTTGTCTGACCAGGATCTGAAAATAGCAGAGGATGTACTTGAGGTTCTTAAACCACTAAAAACCATCACAACACTGATGAGCACTGAATCCACACCTTCAGTATCAATGATCCTCCCCCTCCAAACCACAGTCCTCAACTCTATGGCACCCAATGAGGAAGACAGTCCAACTGTGAGAGAAAGCAAGGCTGCCATCACAGAAAACCTGAAGAACAGATACTCTGCTTGTCATGACTTCCTCCACAAATGCACAGTTCTTGATCCGAGGTTCAAGGCCCTTCCTCGTGTGGATGATGCCTGTCGTGACAGAATCTACAACAACCTCATCACAGAGATTGCAACCATGGAAGAACAGGTATTGTGTTAATTTGTGTGTAAAATATCTTCATTGTATAATTTGAAATACTTGCTGCTTTGAAACAATCTGCATTGTTAAAAAAGCTTATATAAATAAAGATGACAGTGCCAGTAGTAGTTAATTAAAGTTTTGTTCATCCCCAGTGACAGGACACCCAGAGGCTTCATCTCCTCCTGTCAAGAAGTCAGCCATGGCTGAACTGTTTGGTGAACTCTTCAAGACTCAGGTGGCCTACTTTGCAGCTGGTGAAGGAAGAGGTTAGCTTATACAAGGCTGTGGACTGCATTTCACTGGATTCAAACCCACTTGAATGGTGGAGGACCAATGAGCCCACATATCCTCATATTGCCAAGTTAGCAAAGCACTACCTTGCTGTACCTGCTACCTCAGTCCCTAGCGAGAGGGTATTTTCTACAGCTGAAGACATTGTAACTGCCAGCAGATCTGCCCTTTCCGTAGACAATGTGGACAAGTTAATTTTTTTGACAAAAAACATGAAAGTTGAATGAATCTGAGCAGGCCTTCAGCCTGGAGCTGTTCATGCTGAACTTTAGACTGTGGAAAAGTTCTTAAAAGTCTGAGCAGGTCTAAAAACTGAAACTGTTGATGCTGCACTTTACACTTTGGAAAAGTTATATATATTTTTTAAATATGAGCAGGCCTACAAGCTGGGATTGGTAATGCTGCACTGTAATCATAGTTATTTATTTCTATTTTTCATTATATTTTATTATGTGATATTGGTTTGAGACTGAGAGTATTTTATTTAGTGGAGAACTTTGCAGCAGTATTTTATTTCTTATTCTTTTTTTATTCTATATATATATTATTATATTTTATTAAAAAGTTTTTAAAAAAAGTGTAAACAAATTGTTAAAAAAAAGTTTATAGTAATAAACAACCTGCAGTTTAATGTTTGCATTTCTTTCCCTTACTGTACCGAAAATGAACCGAACCGTGACTTTAAAACCGCGGTACGTACCGAACCGTGATTTTTACGTACAGTTACACCCCTAATATATATATATATATATATATATATATATATATATATATATGTGTGTGTGTGTACTGTATATGTGTGTGTGTGTGTGTGTGTGTGTGTGTGTGTGTGTGTGTGTGTGTGTGTGTGTATTTTGTACATTTTAAAAATCAATTTTAAGTGTGGTGTGTGAATTGAGGGCCACAGCAGGCCATCTCCCTCCCTTTAAACTTTCTTTTGTGTCGGTTTTGTATTTATCACTTTTGTATCTTGTAGTTTTGTAAAGTGTTGTTTCTTTTATGTTTCTTTTGTTGCTTTTCGACAATGAATATTGTGCCCTTGAAATGTTAATGTACTGATTGTTTAAAAAAAATGGTATATTAATAAAGTTGCCTCCTTTTTGTACTCCCTGGCCTAGTTCTCTCTGCTCACCCATTTCTGGTAACGAACCTGTGCGCCCCCTGTTTTGGGGTTAATAGTTCCTGGTTTGTACCGGGTGGCGTAGTCGAACGTTAGTTTAATTGTTGGTGCTTTCTTATCATTCCCTCCGGTACCTGACGCCCCCGCTACATATATAAAGCTTGAAATGTACACTTTTAAACGAAAAAATTTTAATCGAAAGCAAATATCGTCTGATTATGTAATCAGTAAATCAGTATGAAAGATACATTTCTTTCTAAAGGCTCATCCACTTTACAGCGGAGATGTATGGAGATATGTTTGTAGCCGACACTGATTTAGAAAACACTAGTTTATTAATAAACAATTAAAATGCCTCGTTATTTTTTAAGACATATTTATTATCATTAGCCTGCTTTTGCAGCCAGATTTATGCATGCGTTTGAGCGCAGGAAAGGCGCTATATTCCTCCATGCACCCAGTATTTAAGCAGAAATGAATATAAGCGTGCGATTAGTCGACTAATTGCTTAAATGAATGACTACTAGTCGACTAGAAAAATCTTTAGTCTATGGCAACTCTAATCAATACATTTACTATAGTTGAAATTATTTAATTAGTAATACGTAGGCCTATCCAGCTCTTTACATTCAATTAGTTGAGTTAACAGTTAGTTAATGAACTAATAAAATAATAAAACAAAGATTAAATTAACTATATATTTCTATATAGCATTACTTGTTCCACCACGCAAATGACTGTTTTTAAAAGGAACCCCGACTAGTGCGGCATGTTGGCCTTATAAGATTAACGTGGGCGTCAGCTATAAAAAGGTGATACAAAAACACTCCAAATATTTTTGTTTTTATAAAAAAAAGCCGAAAATCCGTTCACTCGTAGGCCGCCATAGTTATTTACGTCTCAATGCATTCTGGGTAGTGACGTGTATTGGTTGTAGCCTTTCTTTTACTGTCTATGGTTGTAGCAGCTTCGTTTATTGTTTTTCCAACGTACCAGGTAGCTAGCTAAGTTTTGACAGTAGCGAGATGAACACGTCTGCCGTTCTGCCTTTTCAGTTTGAACTCGAGCGCACCGTAGGGCTGTGCCGGTAAACTTGACGACCGCACCACCGCGGTGGCTGAGTAGCACCGGCGGTGGTCCGCCAAAACAATTTTTTTGTATGTGAATACTGTTTTACATGAATATTATGACACGAGTGAAGCACAAAGCTTTGTTTACACAAGAAATAATAGGTTAGCAATTAAATGTTACATCGCAGCCATGGAAAAGTTTGGATTCATGACGAATGAGAGAGTTGTGCGTGAGCCCATAAATTTAAGCTGTGTCGGCTTTGAATTCTGGTTTGCGATCTGGTCACCCGATTATCAGCGAATTTAACAGTATTCCATTAGTTATTCCATATAGAAAGCTTGAATTGTCTACTTTTAAACAAAACAATTAAAAACGAAAATAAACCGACAAGCCTACTCTGCTTATAAATTCTGTATGAAGTGTGCATCTCTCTCTCTATAGGCGCGCTCACTGCGAAGATGATGAGTCAGCATCGTCAATTTCATCTTTGCAGCCCGACACTGACATAGAAAACACTAGTTTATTAATGAAAGAAAATATGTCATTCACACAAAATGGGTAATGTTAATGCTGCAAAATAACCACATTAGTTAACTAGCAATTTGGGCCATGTAAAAAAAAATAAAAAAAAAAGCCACTGCATTACCTTAAAAGTGATTATTTGTTAGCTTGATAATGAAAGAGTGTCTGGTGAGTGGTTCACAATTGTCTCGACTTATTAACAATACTCATGTTGTCTTGTTTTCTGTCTTTCAGATAGATGAGGAGGCATTTCTTCTCTTTGATGAGGACACTATCAAAAATCTTGTCCCCAAAGTTGGCCCCAGGCTTAAATTCCTGAGGCTCTTCTGAGAATTGTTGTTTATTTTTCTATTTTTTATTTCTAATATTGTTATTACAGTGTGACCTAAAATAAATATGAAAATAAACATGTCCAAGTGTGTGTTTTTTCTTATAGATTTTTATTTAATGCAATACAAATGTAAAAGTGCTTGAAGTGTGTAATATAATGTAAAACTAAGTTTTATTTTCTGAAATAAGGCATACTGGGATAGTGACCCAAGTTAGGTTATTTTTGACCCAACTCCTGGGTTAAAAAATGATCAACTAATTTTTGGGTTATTTCTACCCAGATGTTGGGTTTTTTAAACCCAACATTTGGGTCAGGTATTTAACCCATAATTTGGGTCAAAAAGCATAACCCAATTTTCTGAGTTGAAATAACCCATAAATTAGTTGGTCCCTTTTTAACCCAGGAGTTGGGTCAAAAATAACCCAGGAGTTTTTAGAGTGTAGTAGTTATTTATTAGGTACTAGTACTTATTATTTAGATACTAGTAACTATTACTAGATACTAGTATGTATTCAATAAACACTAGTACTAAGTCATTAGATACTAGTACCTATTAAGTAGATACTAGTACCGATTAAATAGATACTAGTTCTTATTCATTAGATACTAGTACTTATTCAATAGATACTAGTACTTATTCATTAGATACTAGTACTTATTCATTAGATACTAGTACCTATTAATTAGATACTAGTACTTATAAATTAGCTACTAGTACTTATTCAATAGATACTAGTACCTATTTATTAGATACTAGTATTTATTCAGAATGTTACTAGTAAGATTTTTTATTTTACTAGTCGCAACTGCTTTTTTACTCGTCTTATGTTATGACTAGTCAGAAATGCCACTGGATAGTTCAATTAAAAATCTTACTAGTAAAATAAAAAATCTTACTAGTAACATTTGGAATAAATACTAGTATCTAATAAATAGTTACTAGTATATATTGAATAAGTACTAGTAGCTAATTTATAAGTACTAGTATCTAATTAATAGGTACTAGTATCTAATGAATAAGTACTAGTATCTAATGAATAAGTACTAGTGTCTATTGAATAAGTACTAGTATCTAATGAATAAGTACTAGTATCTATTTAATAGGTACTAGTATCTAATGATTTAGTACTAGTATTTATTGAATACATACTATTATCTAGTAATAGGTACTAGTATCTAAAAAATAAGTACTAGTACCTAATAAATAACTACTAGTATCTAATATATATGTACTAGTCACAATTGGAATACATACTAGTCAGAACTGAATAGTTGATATCTGAATGACAGATCCCCATAGAAGTCAATGGCAAAAATGTGTATTTGTTACTAGTAACAAAATAATAGTTACTAGTCACTGTTGGAATAAGTACTAGTATCTAATGAATAAGTACTAGTATCTATTTAATAGGTACTAGTATCTAATGAATAAGTACTAGTATCTATTTAATAGGTACTAGTATCTAATGAATAAGTACTAGTATCTAATGAATAAGTACTAGTATCTAATGAATAAGTACTAGTATCTATTTAATAGGTACTAGTATCTAATGAATAAGTACTAGTATCTATTGAATAAGTACTAGTACCTAAAGAATAAGCACTAGTATCTAAAGAATAGGCACTAGTACCTAAAGAATAAGCACTAGTAGCTAATGAATAAGTACTAGTACTTAATGGAATAGATACTAGTATCTAAAAAATAAGTACTAGTAGCATGAAAATAGAGACTAGTCGGTTTAAATGATTAAATGTTAAAACGGCTTGCCATAGTAGAGTATTCTCATGAAACAAGATAAAGGAAGTAGAGGCTTTGACCCGGAAACAGTATTAAGGTGCAGTAAAATGATCTGTTGCTCTGTGAATGTTCACTGGTGAATTTCAGTCATTTCAATAAGAATCCACACGATCAGCAATTTCGTTTGTGGTCAAAAATGTCACTATGGGACCAAGTTGGTCACTGGAATTCGCTAGATTTGACCAACAGAAAGCTGGTTGAAAGTGACTCTTGTGTGAGCTGTGCTTCATACATTACGTCGCTACATTGCTGACAATGATCAATGGACTTTTTTGCCCGTGTAATTTCACGAAATTCACAAATGTGACCGCACCTTTACCTGCTGCAACATAAAATGCAATCAATAATAAAATCTTCACAAGGGACATGTGAGGTAAGAGAGAATATAGGGCGGCTTCTGTCACTTTGAGTGATTTATTGCCCCCCTATAAAAAGGTTCCCACGCTTGCCCCGCCCCTTTCTACCCCCTCCCTCCCACCTCCGGACAGGTCACGTGATCGTGGGAAGTTTCCCACGCTTGCTCCTCCCTTATGGGCGTGAACAGAACCAGGGAGATATTATAAATTAAATTATATATTTAATAATATAAAACGTTGTATAAAAGTTAAAATACACATGTTTAGTGTTCTCACACATTTGTAAAATGTTAAAATGTCAATGAAAAAGTTTAAATTGCATTATCTTAAAGCTATCAAAATGTATTAGTATTAAGACATTAAACAAATATTAAAACATATCAAGCGTATAAACACATACGTACATTTAAAAAACTGGCTTACGTTTTTACAAGTCCGTTTTGTTGAAAGAAGAACAAACGTTTTTTATCCGTCTCCAAAGGCTTAGAGCTTTTAACTCCGAAAAAGCGAATAGTTCTATTTTCTAACATACATTTAAAGAAAAAGCTGTACTTTCACAATTACATTGTGTTTAAAGGTGTATAAAACATTGTTTAAAGTTTAAATTATATTTTCTTAAAGATATCAAAATGTGTTAGTATTAAAACATCTAAAACAACATTTTAAAGATGTTAAAACATTAATGAAAAAAGTTTAAATTATATTTTCTTAAAGATATCAAAATGTGTTAGTATTAAAACATCTAAAACAACATTTTATGTTAAAACATAAATGTTAAAACATTGAAAAAGCAATATTCAGCTTCGGACCGTGGGAATTTCCCATGGTCCCCTTCCCTACAAACACCCCCACCCCTCCCCACTTCTGGTCAGGTCATGTGACCGTGGGAAATTTTCCCACGATCCACATTAAAACATCTAAAACAACATGTATTAAAATTATATCAAGCAAATAGTTCTATTTTCTAATACATTTGAAGAAAAGTTGTACTTTCACAATTACATAGTGTTTAAAGGTGTATAAACGTTGTATAAAGTTAAAATACACGTATTTAGTGTTCATGCATTGTAAAATGTTAAAACATTAATGAAAAAGATAAAATTGCATTATCTTAAAGCTATCAAAATGTATTAGTATTAAGACATTAAACAAATATTAAAACATATCAAACGCGTAAACACATACGTACATTTAAAAACTGACTTACGTTTTTACAATTTCACTTGTTGAAAGAAGAACAAAAGTATTATTATCTCCAAAGATATATCCGGTTACAATAATGTTTAAACATCATATTGTTTAACAAATAACATTATGACAATGTATATTAAAACTTTTTAAGAAATGTACAATAAAGACATAATCAGAGATGAGATCAGTGTTTTTTATTTATTAAAGAAGACAGATGTAATTTCATTACATTTTTGTCCATCACAAAAATGAGTTAGCGTTATTTTAAGATGTTAAAAATCAATAATTTACAGAAAAGTAAATGTATCCATCCACACAGTATTTGTAAAACTGTTACATAAAACACAAACTAGTTTAAAACATTGTTAAAAAGCCTTACGTTTTTACATACCATTTGTTGAAAGAGAGCCAAAAGGTATATCCAAAGGTATATTCCACATCAAATGTATATCCTAATGTATATCCAAAAGGTATATCCAAAGCTCAAAAGATCTATCCAGCAACAAGGATATATCCAAGACCAGAGGTATATCCAGAACGCTTATCCATATCCAAAGGTGTAGAGATTTTAATTCCAAAAGTTACAAAGTCCTCGTGAGGAGTTCAGCGAAAAACGACCGCACTCTTACATCCCGAAGTTAGAATGGAATTTCTCAGGTCTGGACACTGACCAGACGTAGACTCCGCCCCTAGACACCTCCCACCCCTAGACACCTCCCACACCAAGACCCCTCCCACACCAAAACCCCTCCCACATCAAAACCCCCATCCCAAGCCAACTTTGTATTGGGTAACAGATCAGTGAGTTGTTTTTAATTAAAGAAGAGTTTTGTTTCCCCCAATCATTTAAAAACTTTTTAAAAACAATGTATGTATAAAGTTAAAATGCAATGGTTTAGTATTCGTACGTTTACAACGTTATCTGAAAAAGTTAGGATTAATAGCTAGATTTTAGTTAAAATTATTAGTTAAGTTAGAGTTAATTCATGCTTTAGTTAAGTTATATTCACTAACTTACTGATTTATTCACTACAACCCAATGGAGAAATCTGATTATTGTTTGAGAATGTGTTTTTGGAGTAAAAAATAATGATTCTGTTCAAAACTATGTGCTTTTAACTTTAAAACGTACTCGGTTACTAACGTAACCTCGGTTCTCTCTAGAAGAGGGAACGAGTACTTGCGTAAGATATCTTACGCTAGGGGAAAACCTCTTTTCCTCGAGATATTGAAGCCAAAAATTATCCTTAATTTTGCAATAATGTAAAACGCATTGCAGCAGCATGCAGACATGGGCGAGACAGCTCGCGCGCCCATTGGCTGCTCTGCGGCAACTGCACCAGCCTATCGATAGAGGCTCCTCATGACGTCAGAACCAATGAGGGCGCTTCGCGCCCATTACGTCATGTCCCGCCGAAATCGGGTGGGGCCAGGGCTATAAATACGGCCCAGAGAGGCTGGTTTGGTCAGTTTTTCATCGCTGAAGCGAATCAGAACATGACGCATGCACGGCAAGATACGCAAGTACTCGTTCCCTCTTCTAGAGAGAACCGAGGTTACGTTCTCTTACGAGAGGTCTCTCGTACTTGCGTAAGATATCTTACGCTAGGGGAACACAATGTAAAACGCCGTGCGTGCTTGAGACATAACACTAAAGTCCCAAGGGCAGGTGCCCGGGGCTCATACAGTGCCTAATCACAAGGGACTCACAGAGAATCCGGGAAGAGGGGCTAGAATAGCATCATTCCTGTAATATGGAGCTCTGATAAGAGCATGTTATATCAAGTGTTCCACACAGCCAGGGCGAACTCGGCCTGGACTGGTAAATATGGGGGACTTACGCACTGCCCACAGGAGTATACAGACGATCCGTGATCGATGCTCTAGCAGTTTCAGCATCCCGAGCCGATAGCATCGGGCGAACAATACTGAAAAATTAAACCGAGAGCAACCTAGCTTGCAAAGCGGGAACCTCGAGGTTATAAAACCTTATAAATGTAGACGGGGAGGCCCAACCTGCCGCCATACAGATATCTTGCAAGGCAATCCCACTGGACCAAGCCCACGACGAGGCCATGCCTCTTGTGGAGTGCGCTTTGACACCTATCGGGCATTGCAGGCCCCTGGATGTGTAAGCTAGTGCTATAGCATCAACTATCCATCTGGATAGACTCTGTTTTGACGCAGCTAGTCCCTTAGAACGTCCGCTGAACAAAACAAAGAGCTGCTCTGTCTGTCTGAAAACAGATGAGCGAGACACATAGGCCCTTAACGCCCTGACCGGGCAAAGGAAGCCTGCGTCCCCTTCCTCTTCAGATACCGGCAGGGCCGACAGGGAGATCACCTGTGCCCTAAACGGTGTATTGAGGGATTTAGGAACATATCCGTGCTTTGGTTTGAGTATGACTCTCAAGTCATTCGGCCCAAACTCCATACACGTCGCGCTCACTGAGAGCGGTTGCAAATCCCCTATGCGCTTCACTGAAGCGAGAGCCAGAAGAAACACTGTTTTGAAAGACAAGAGTTTCAGGTCTATTGACTGTATTGGCTCGAATGGGGCACCTTTCATGGCTTCCAGAACCGTGGAAAGGTCCCAAACGGGAACTGAGGGTGGTCTGGGAGGGTTCAGCCTCTTAGCTCCTCTAAGGAAGCGAATGACCAGATCGTTCTTTCCTAATGACTGGCCAAGCGGTGGTTCAGCGAACGCTGCTATGGCCGCCACATAAACTTTGAGCGTGGATGGGGTTCTGCCCTTATCCAGAAGCTCTTGTAAAAAGGAGGGAACCTCCGGCACCCCACAGCGTCAGGGTGAAGTGCCACTCGCTGTACACCCGCTAGTGAACACAGACCATTTGAGGAATAGAGACGCCTCGTAGATGGAGCTCTAGCCTGCGTGATCGTGTTTAACACTCCCGCTGGGAGGTTAACGGGTACCCGTTGATGGCCCACGCATGTAGGGACCAAAGCTCCGGGCGAGGATGCCAGATCGAGCCGTTCGCCTGCGAGAGGAGATCCCTCCTCACCGGTATCGGCCACGGGGCGGTACTCGTCAGCTGCATCAGGACTGGAAACCAGACTTGGTTTGTCCAAAATGGGGCGACGAGTAGCACTGGGCATCCGCTCTCCCTGATTCGCTCTAACACCTGGGGTAGGAGCGTGACAGGGGGAAACGCATAGAGCGGGCAGCGGGGCCAGACGTGAGCCAGCGCATCCCTGCTCTTGGAGAAGAATTCCTGACAATGAGCGTTCTCTTGAGACGCAAATAGGTCTATTTCCGCTCTGCCAAATGTCCTCCATAGCATTTTGACTGTCTGTGGATGTAAAGGCCATTCTCCTGTCGGCAGATTGTTTCTGGACAGTCTGTCTGGTCCCACATTCAGATGGCCGGGCACATGCGCTGCCCTGAGCGAGCGCAGATTGTGCTGAGCCCAGACCAGGAGGCGTTCCGTCAGCCTGTGAAGGATTCTGGATCTGATACCTCCTTGGTGATTTATATAAGCCACCACTGACATGTTGTCCGAACGGACCAAGACGTGGTGTCTTTTTATCTGGGGACAAAAGCGCCTCAGCGCGTTGTCGACTGCCATCATTTCCAGGCAGTTTATATGCAGAAGCTTTTCCCATTCCGACCACTGGCCGAATAACGGTCTGCCCTCGAGCAGCGCTCCCCATCCCGAGGTTGAGGCGTCCGTAGACACCACCTTCACACTCGAGGAAGTCCCCAGGCTTACACCTGACCGGTACCAGTCGGTCACTGTCCAAGGTTTCAGAGCTGCGACGCATTTCTGATCGACCTTGAGGCACGCGAGACCGGAGGTCCAAGCTCTGCGCGGCGCGCGCTTTCAACCAATACTGCAGCGGGCGCATGCGAAGCAGACCCAGCTGAAGCACTGAGGATGCTGAAGCCATGAGACCCAGCATCCTTTGAAACTTTTTGAGCGGGGCTAAAGCGCCGTGGCGAAAAATCTCTGTCATGCGCTGAATACTTAGTCTGCGCTGCGGCGACAGCTGTGCTGTCATAGACAGCGAGTCCAGATCTGTGCCCAGAAAAGGTATTTTCTGACTGGGAGATAGTGAACTCTTTGCCCAATTGACTGTGAGACCTAAATTCTCGAGGTGATCGAGTAATATGGTCCTGTGTTCTATGAGCTCCGACTGTGATCGAGCTAGAACCAGCCAATCGTCCAAATAATTCAGCACTCGTATGCCTCGGAGCCTGAGGGGTGCGAGCGCTGCATCCATGCACATCGTGAATGCGCGAGGTGCCAGGGATAGGCCAAATGGCAGGACTGTGTACTGATATGCCTGACCCTCGAAGGCGAATCTCAAAAATCGCCTGTGACGTGACGCTATTTGTATTTGAAAATAAGCGTCTTTCAGATCTATCGACATGAACCAGTCCCCTTGGCAAATTTGCGAGAGGATTTTCTTGGTCGTGAGCCTTCTGAACCGTCGTTTCAGAAGTGCTTTGTTTAGTCGTCTTAGATCTAAAATGGGTCTGAGACCCCCGTCTTTTTTTTTTTTTTTTTTTTTTGGGTACCAGAAAATATCTGCTGTACATGCCCCCTTCGCTCTGAGCTTGTGATAGGGGTTCTATAGCCCCTTTGCTCAGTAACTTCGCTATTTCGGCCCGAAGTGGGTGTGCTACTTCCTTTTTCACCGTAGTATCGATTCGCGCCGCTTTGCGTTGCGGGCGTCGACCGAACTGTAGCGAATAGCCTTTTTCTATAATGTCTAGCACCCACTTCGAAACCCCGGGTAGCCTTGCCCATGCGTTTGCACGAATGGCTAGGGGTTGAATGCGAAGCGCGCTCTGGTCGCTCAGCGACAGAAGGGCTTCAGTGTGCTGCAACATAAGCGTCGCGCTTATGACATTTGAGGCAGGGGGCGCGCTGATAACAGCGGGCAGATTGCCCGCGCTCAACTCCTCTGCGGTGGTCAACCGAGAGGGGGAGGGCTGGGCGAGTCCCGTAAGACCTGTCATGTCTATGTGTGAATGTGGGCGTGGGATAGCGGGCACATTTACAACACTGAGAGCATTGTCTGCCTGAGCAGAGCGAATGCATGTTGGTTTCGTTTTACAGAAACCTTGAGACATGCAGAACGTAGTGTTTGTGGGCACTGGGCAGTGGGCACATTTACCACATTTAATGCGCAATCGATCTGGCTCGATTTCATGTGCGCGAGCCCTGTGCGACGGGCTGTGTTTCTGTGTAGGAATGAGCACTGCAGTGGACATTTTGTCTACACTCATAACACCATCGGCCGTGGCCGGAACACCAGAAAATACACTCTATGGGATTTATCTGGGTAGCCGTAAAGCGGCGTTTGTGTGCAGGCAAGCGGGCTGTGTCGCCGACTTGTTTACTGCAGAATACACTGGAACAGTCGCATTTACTGGAACTGAACGAGCGAGAAGTTGCCATAGAAACAGAGAGCGTCAACATGCTGGCGTTCGTTTGCAGGCGTGCGTGCATTACAACAGGCTCGCTCACTGCAGTATGACATTTCCAGTCGCCTGAACTTCAGAGGGGAATGAGAAATAGAATTCGGCCCGGCCGCAGCGGGACATTAACACTCTTTTCTCCTTTCGCCAGTGACGCACGGGAACCATAGAAACGGTGTTTGGGTGCAGGCGAGCGGGTTGTACAACGCGCTCGTTGGCTGCAAAATGCACATCTGCAGTCGCCTTTCAGGGAACTGACAGAGCGAAGCATTGGAGGCATAATTAATCTGCCGTTAGACCGAGATTCGAACCCCGGTCTCTCGTGTGAAAAACCAAAGATTCCGCCACTGAGCCACAGGGGGGAACACAAAGGCTTTTAGATGCACGAGCATATAAGAGCGTCAACATGTTTTCTTCGGCGTTTGCTTGCCGGCGCTGCAATATTTATATTTCCAGTCGCCTGATCAGGGAACTGAGAAATGTGTGAGAAAAATTCAGGTCAGTCCAGCCTCGGCGGGACTAATACACTATTTTCTCCTTTCGCTGGTGATTGACGCGTGAATGGGGCGCAGAGGCAGGGTATCTTTCTTGTACGTAAAGAAAAACTAACCCCGACCGTCCGCTTCCAGCCTCCCCTGTGAACGGCGCATTTTGCGCGGCCCGAACAGAGGGAGAGAGAAAGCTAGCCCCGTGACCGTCCGCTCCTGACATCCCCTGTGAACGGCGCGGTTTGCGCGGCTCGAACAGAGGGAGAGCAGGTATCATCCTCCAAGCAGGCAAGGCAAGCGGGCGCACCGCCGAGCTTTGCGGGTTGGGGGGGAAAGGGGCGTCTTGAAAAAGACGCCCGGCTCTTTTAGTGCAATGAGAGTGTGTGTCGCGGCGGCGAACACACACACATACACAAAACACAGTAGCAGAGAAAAGGATATGTACGCCGGAAAGCGTCAGCAGAAACGGCGACTGAAGGCGGCGAGATGTCGACCAGCAGCTTCAGATGCACTAATCCCGCTGGGTGCTTGACTCAGACGGCGCGGCTTCCTCTCAGGATCCAGCGATGCGAAGGCCCGCTGAAGAGATGAAAAACTGACCAAACACGCCTCTCTGGGCCGTATTTATAGCCCTGGCCCCACCCGATTTCGGCGGGACATGACGTAATGGGCGCGAAGCGCCCTCATTGGTTCTGACGTCATGAGGAGCCTCTATCGATAGGCTGGTGCAGTTGCCGCAGAGCAGCCAATGGGCGCGCGAGCTGTCTCGCCCATGTCTGCATGCTGCTGCAATGCGTTTTACATTATTGCAAAATTAAGGATAATTTTTGGCTTCAATATCTCGAGGAAAAGAGGTTTTCCCTAGCGTAAGATATCTTACGCAAGTACGAGAGACCTCTCGTAAGAGAACTGTGAAACGTAAGCGGTAGGCAAACATTTTCCACACACACACACACACACACATGTAACACTTTCACATACAACTTTAATAATAAAATAACTTTAATAAAATGATACAGACCTTTAGTATTAAAAATAGTATTTAAAACGCTAGGCCTATCAGAAAAATGTAAACAAGAATGTCTTCTTACGTATACAGATTTTAAACCCTGTTAAAAACAAAAAGTCAACGTTAAATCATTTAAAACAAGATATAGAATGTCTTTCACTAACAACTTTTAAAGATACCAGAAAAATGGTAAATTATGTTTCAAACGTGAACAGCATATCAGACATATCAAACAACGACAGTTAAAAATAATACATAAAGTGAATAGTTTTTAAGCAAAACTTTTTAACATTACAATTCACTATAAACTTTTGTTTAGTTTTTAGCTAAAATATATATCTTTCACTGTCTCGCAAAGCATCCATGCACTCGGAAAGCAAAACATGAATGAGAAATCGGTCTGTGAACCCAGGTCTACGTTGGTAAAAAAGACTTAATCAAAACAACATTTTAAATTTTTGTACGTTTTATTTAATTTAGTTATTAATTCAGTATTAGTTCTTTCTAGCCTAATATTGTTTGATCTGTTAAGCCTAGATAACAAGACATATTACATACATGCCGTGTTCGAGAAAAGTAATATTGATGTAATCTTTGTGAGATCATACCCACAAATGCAGAACATGTGCTTGGTGATACACTTTACTAAAAGAAAATATTATGGAAGTCATTTTCATACTGTGAGTAGGCTATGCTTCAACATGTAATTATACCATGTTTATATATTAATAGTATGGTTCCATGGTGCTTTAATGTTTTAATGTTTGTTTGTTATTAACTAATACCCTTTTAACTAACACTTCGATATCCTGCACAAATTAAAGAAACATATGAGCTAGGGAAAGTCTCAGACCCCAGATAAACAGATAATGGAGTGTTCACAATCTACAGTAGTTATTCTCCTACTTAGCGTGTGTGTAAATAGTTGTGCTTAAATCTTTGGGTGTATTTTTTTACACATCAACATATTTGTCACACCGTAAGTACCACACTCTTGTAAAGATGGACTAACTTTAAACATCATCTTTATACGGGAATCACATGTGTCCAAACATTTGTGTAAGATTCAAAAGACCAATCACTAGAAAAGAGGGTTGAAAAGCATAGTTTACGATAAATACACAAAGCTTGCAAATGATGACCCTGTTTCACATTTTGTATTCTGAATGTACAGAACTTAAGCAATATAATCTTGTATTGTTTAATATTAATTGTAACTGCTATATAGTTACGGTTAGGATTTGACTTATGGTTAGTTACTTGTAACGTAATTTACTGTTATTACTATTAAGTAAATGTAGTAACGTATAAATATGTCACCTTAAAATAAACCGTTACCACCAATTCTTAAAAGAACCAACTTTTCTTTTTGTTATAACTGACAAACCGGAGGGTGGCAATTCAAAAGACCAAATCATTAGGGGAGACAAAAAACAGACCCCATTGTGAAAAAGTGACCGTTCAGCACAGTGTCTGAGCCGAAATGACAAATACATTAGAGGTCCAAGATGGGGTCCGGACTCCTCCCACTAACACACCTCTCAAAGCTGAGAGGTCAATCTCGATTTAAGGATGTTCTAAAATGACATCACACATCTGGGATTACCTCTCCCTCAGTGTGACAGAGTTTAAAAAGGAACACAAACACGACAAGAGTCTAGAGATACTTGTGGTTTTACAAATCAGATTATCTACGATGGCAACGGCTGCACCCCCGAAAACACCTGAAAGAAGGGTTACTGATGCTCTGGGGGATTTGACTCTAGCTCCACGAAAAAAACGAGAAACGCATGGACCATGCTTAACGCGATTTCTTCACGAGCCGGCAGATTCTGTGAAATATACTTTTCACTTGTCCGAAGGACGCGTGTGTACGTATGTTTATGACAAAATCAACAGAGAAGTCAGATTGGTTAACGTGGATAACGATGAGCGATTCACCACAAATTCCACGGATGACCCCGATTTGACATTCACTGAAAGGGATTGGGTTTTATTCTATTCAAAAGTATGGCCGGATTTGAAAGACGGGATGGATATGCCACTTTTTATTGCTGAGTGGGCTGGAATAACTATGGGGACAAGGTACCGAATCCTCGCGGATCAAATCAACAAGTACCCCGAAGATTACGTCTATATCCTGTGCAGCGATTTTGGAACGTACCCAGAATACACGTGGCCGATATCTGAAAAAGATAATTTAAAATTATATGATCTGAAATTCATGTTCCAATGGAAGGACCTAGCTGTTCTGGAAGAGATTTTTTCCAAGATCAACCAGTTTTTCCAATGGACCAACGCGTATGAACGTTATACCAACATTAAAGTGAAACTTTTCCACCCCGAGTGGGCCACACCTTGTAGGCGTGGTTCCTATATAACTCCTCCCACTATCTACAAGCATTAAGAAACCACTCTCTGGACTAACCGATTCATTCAAACGCATCGTGACTCAAGGAGCTGACTCTTCTTCATCATCATCATTCCAACCCTGGGAACTACTGACGGATACATACCAAATGGATTAACGGATGCGGCAAATGGATTACCTCAGAAAAGCATCGTTTGGTTAAATACATTCTGTACAGATCTCGGATATCACAATCTGGCTTTCCTCAGAAACTACGGAGTTGCAACGCCTGCCGCAGTCACCGAGGCCCACGACATAACTGTCGATGAGGTGGACGGATTATCAATGCTATTCTGGCTGTCATTCTGGAAATTAAATGTTTGTGTGGATAATAGACTATATAATTTGTCAATGTAACCTACTTTTTTAAAAATGCATGCTTAAATTTACCTTTGTTTGGACAATATATAATTTGTCCTTGAGTGTTTTGTAAAATGATTAAAAATGTTTGTAAAATGATTTTATATTTTAGGTGAATACATCATGAAAAATATTTTTTGTTATCTGAACAATGTATATTTTACCCCATGTGTGTAATCATATGCTTTATATATATTCTGAAATAAAAATAATGTACAACTTTGTAACATGATTCTTATTGATTGAAATCTCATAGCATCTACATTGCAGAACTAATGACAAGAATTAAAACAGACTGTGTACAGGAATATGGTGTAAGATTATCTGATAAAGACGTAAGTGATTGACTGCTCAGTACCCATAAAATATAAAAATGAATTGTGTTGTGTATTATGGAAAGGATCTGCATTTCCAATCAGATCTATCCTTGTACATGCATTCTCTAAAGAGGACATCAGTATTAAATATATTCTAACTATTATTGATATTTTCTTGAAATGTGGCAGGACGTGGTGTTACGAAATAAATCCACGTCTGAAGTAAATAAAGCTTTTTATTTTTTAATATAACCTACCTGTAAAGTTACGAACAGATGAGGGTACAGAATTTTTTAATAAACACATTATCTTCCTAGTGTTGCACATACATTGTTGGCAATATGCCTATCTTTTTCAAAACATAGTCTCAAAATCATAATTAATGTATTTTCATTGTATGAATCAGATTTAAGAACGAAGCGATCCACACTACGACTCGGACTACACTTGACTGACTTTTATTTTACCTTAGCAAATTGTCACCCTATAATCCGTTAAAATACATCAGTCTTATAGCGTTTCATTCATTTTGTAAAATGTTAAAACAGCAATGAAATAAGTTAACACTAGAAGAACTACCTGGGATTCCATAACAGCTAGAACGGACATAGGTCAGTTTCGAGCCTACATCACGGTTACGTCACAGCGGTACCTGCTGACAAAACGTACGTAAAACTGGAAGTGACCAATACAAGCCAGAGCAGATCTGGTTACATAATAAGGAAACTTAAATTATACGTTAGTAACCGAGTACGTTTTAAAGTTAAAAGCACATAGTTTTGAACAGAATCATTATTTTTTACTCCAAAAACACATTCTCAAACAATAATCAGATTTCTCCATTGGGTTGTAGTGAATAAATAAGTAAGTTAGTGAATATAACTTAACTAAAGCATGAATTAACTCTAACTTAACTAATAATTTTAACTAAAATCTAGCTATTAATCCTAACTTTTTCAGATAACGTTGTAAACGTACGAATACTAAACCATTGCATTTTAACTTTATACATACATTGTTTTTAAAAAGTTTTTAAATGATTGGGGGAAACAAAACTCTTCTTTAATTAAAAACAACTCACTGATCTGTTACCCAATACAAAGTTGGCTTGGGATGGGGGTTTTGATGTGGGAGGGGTTTTGGTGTGGGAGGGGTCTTGGTGTGGGAGGTGTCTAGGGGTGGGAGGTGTCTAGGGGCGGAGTCTACGTCTGGTCAGTGTCCAGACCTGAGAAATTCCATTCTAACTTCGGGATGTAAGAGTGCGGTCGTTTTTCGCTGAACTCCTCACGAGGACTTTGTAACTTTTGGAATTAAAATCTCTACACCTTTGGATATGGATAAGCGTTCTGGATATACCTCTGGTCTTGGATATATCCTTGTTGCTGGATAGATCTTTTGAGCTTTGGATATACCTTTTGGATATACATTAGGATATACATTTGATGTGGAATATACCTTTGGATATACCTTTTGGCTCTCTTTCAACAAATGGTATGTAAAAACGTAAGGCTTTTTAACAATGTTTTAAACTAGTTTGTGTTTTATGTAACAGTTTTACAAATACTGTGTGGATGGATACATTTACTTTTCTGTAAATTATTGATTTTTAACATCTTAAAATAACGCTAACTCATTTTTGTGATGGACAAAAATGTAATGAAATTACATCTGTCTTCTTTAATAAATAAAAAACACTGATCTCATCTCTGATTATGTCTTTATTGTACATTTCTTAAAAAGTTTTAATATACATTGTCATAATGTTATTTGTTAAACAATATGATGTTTAAACATTATTGTAACCGGATATATCTTTGGAGATAATAATACTTTTGTTCTTCTTTCAACAAGTGAAATTGTAAAAACGTAAGTCAGTTTTTTAAATGTACGTATGTGTTTACGCGTTTGATATGTTTTAATATTTGTTTAATGTCTTAATACTAATACATTTTGATAGCTTTAAGATAATGCAATTTCAACTTTTTCATTAATGTTTTAACATTTTACAATGTATGAACACTAAAGACGTGTATTTTAACTTTATACAACGTTTATACACCTTTAAACACTATGTAATTGTGAAAGTACAACTTTTCTTCAAATGTATTAGAAAATAGAACTATTTGCTTGATATAATTTTAATACATGTTGTTTTAGATGTTTTAATGTGGATCGTGGGAAAATTTCCCACGGTCACATGACCTGACCAGAAGTGGGGAGGGGTGGGGGTGTTTGTAGGGAAGGGGACCATGGGAAATTCCCACGGTCCGAAACTGAATATTGCTTTTTCAATGTTTTAACATTTATGTTTTAACATAAAATGTTGTTTTAGATGTTTTAATACTAACACATTTTGATATCTTTAAGAAAATATAATTTAAACTTTTTTCATTAATGTTTTAACATCTTTAAAATGTTGTTTTAGATGTTTTAATACTAACACATTTTGATATCTTTGCGAAAATATAATTTAAACTTTTAACATCTTTAAAATGTTGTTTTAGATGTTTTAATACTAACACATTTTGATATCTTTAAGAAAATATAATTTAAACTTTTAACATCTTTAAAATGTTGTTTTAGATGTTTTAATACTAACACATTTTGATATCTTTAAGAAAATATAATTTAAAGTTTAAACAATGTTTTATACACCTTTAAACACAATGTAATTTTGAAAGTACAGCTTTTTCTTTAAATGTATGTTAGAAAATAGAACTATTCGCTTTTTCGGATTTTGTCATTTTTAGAGTTAAAAGCTCTAAGCCTTTGGAGACGGATAAAAAACTTTTGTTCTTCTTTCAACAAAACGGATTTGTAAAAACGTAAGCCAGTTTTTTAAATGTACGTATGTGTTTATACGCTTGATATGTTTTAATATTTGTTTAATGTCTTAATACTAATACATTTTGATAGCTTTAAGATAATGCAATTTAAACTTTTTCATTGACATTTTAACATTTTACAAATGTGTGAGAACACTAAACATGTGTATTTTAACTTTTATACAACGTTTTATATTATTAAATATATAATTTAATTTATAATATCTCCCTGGTTCTGTTCACGCCCATAAGGGAGGAGCAAGCGTGGGAAAATTCCCACGGTCACGTGACCTGTCCGGAGGTGGGAGGGAGGGGGTAGAAGGGGGTGGGGCAAGCGTGGGAACCTTTTTATAGGGGGGCAATAAATCACTCAAAGTGACAGAAGCCGCCCTATATTCTCTCTCTGAGGTACTTAGAGTTAGAAAAGTGAAAAGGTACAGCAGATTCGTTTTCCGTTTGTTTTTCCTGTTTTCTGGTGGATGGTCCAGGCACTTCAGTGATTTTCAGGCCTACAGGAGGATTTTTATTCTTGTTCAAACTTGTATTTCAGCTTACCGAGATCCCTGCAAAGTACAACATTTACTGTTAGTAAGGTTATTAAAGTGATAGTTGTGAAATTTAAATAATTTCCTCAGCCTTGTGACGTTCCAAACCTGTTTGACTTTCTGTCTGTGGAACCCAAAAGCAGATCTCAGGCATAATGCAACCCCAGTCACCGTTCGCTTTCACTGCATGAAACACAAGCAGAAAAAAATGGTGTAAATCATTCATTAAACCATTCTTATGTACACTTGTCTAGTTCAATTCAATGCAACAATTTATGTAAAAATGGTTAAGCTCCAAAAATGTCAGAGAAAAGATCCTAAAAATAATCAATGAATTCACAACTCATGTGTTATGGGTTGTGTTGTAAGTCTTCTGAAGCCATATAATAGCTTTTTATAGTGATGATAATAATAATATAAAATAATAGTGATATTATTTTTCTGAGTAACATCATGAATGAGATTTGAGAGCATGAGGGAAGAACTGATTAAAAAACACAAGTACACTGCAGTCAAACAATACAATTTCACACAGAGAAAGTTCATAGTAATAAAGTACCTGCATGTGGGGTAGGTAACTTACTGTAATTCAATGTTGCCACTGAAATGTTCAGATTATTTTAGAAATGTACTGGTTGTTCTGGGGAAACAAAAGAACAAAGCTGATTATTCACAAATATTTATTGACCAGTAAATGGCTTTAAAATGGTATTTGAGAGAATGAGGGCACCTGTAGTAAGTAAAGTTAGGCTAAACAAAAACAGACCAAACTATATTAACCTGCTTTTGTTATTCATAACAAACGCCAATGACGACAGCAGGAATCAGCTAAATTAGTATGGCTATATCAGCAATTTGAAGACACAGTTGTACAGAATATGTTGAATTGAATGACTAAATCAATCTAAGACAATAAGTCAATAATTTCCATTTGTTCATTAGATCAACGTATCTAGCATCGCGGCTAAAACCTTCATACCAGATACTGTGCAATAAACGAGTGGTAAACACTGTAAAAACGTAGTAATGTATAATAAATGTAGTTTATATATATGTGTGTTTGAATATATAGTGAGTAGACTCTGTATTTATATTTATTTGGCGAGTTTACAAACCTTGTAACGGAGAGCCGAACAAACGGCGGAAGCTTTGATGAGAGTAGCCGTTACTTTCCCGATGACGCCGATCAGCTGAGCTTTGTTGCGCGCGAGCAGCGCGAGCATCACTGAAGCGACGACAGCAGAGGAGAGAGCAGCAGTTTCGTGACAGAATAAAACTTTTCTGATGGTTCTTCTTCTTCATATTATTAATATTTTTATTAGTGTTGTTGTTTAAGGTTTAAATTAATCAATTAAATAGGCCTATACATACTAAATAAATGTAAGCTACCCAGGTGAAAAAGACGTAGGCTAGCCTACTGTTAAATGTATTAAAAATGCATTAAAGTATATTTGTATTGTAGGCCTATACTAAAAACACACTCAAGTACTTTTTTAATACATTTAATAGTATGTCTTTTCCACCTGGGTATGTATACTGAATGAAACTTAAGTAGCCTATAATAATAATAATAATAGGATAATAATAATCTTATTCTGGCCTCAATGAACCATTGGGTTCCTCCAGATGCTGGCTTTAACATAAGAGATCTTCTAGGAACCACTTAAATGTTAAAAGATCTTCCAATAACCCTTTTATTAAGTTCCTCTATTTTCCCCCAAAGCACTTTGAGGTCTCATAGTAATGAAAAGGTGACTCCAGAACCTCTGAACTAAATACAAATTGCTTAAAGGATCCCATAAGTTCCAGCAAGAACCTCAAAGATTGTCAATGCTCCTCCAGTAACCCTACTATAGGAGAAAGAGCTTTGAGGCACTTAAATTACATTTTGAAGTTCCTTGAGTATCCGACAGGAGATTTGAGGCTCCTTTAATTTTTACAGTGTAGGATTAAGTTCAGTCTAGCAAACTTCAGATTCATTAGAGACTTCCTTTCAACAGAAGCTGCTAAATGATATATATTTTTTCCATGATTTTATCCCACATAACATATTGTTTAATAAGCTGGTCCAATACTCACGCTACAACAATAAAACCATTAGAAATATTATACAAACAAGCATTCAAAATACTGGAAAAAAAACATACCACTACCACTCTTATAGTATATTCAAAAACATTTGTTTAATTTATAAAATCAGACATGGTTTAGCACCTCCACCACTATGTGATTTTATACATTTTAGATCCAGTGAGGTTAGGGTAGTGCTCAACAGCAGTGCAAAATATGAAAAGACAATGCAGAAAAGCAGAGCGCATGTGGCGGAAGACAAAACTTGTAGTCCATTATAACATCTACAAAGACAGCCTTCATGCTTTCAATATGGAACTAGGCAAAGCTAGACAGACTTTCTTCTCAAATATTATAAACTGCAATTTAAACAACACACGCACTCTTTTTGCTACTGTAGAGAGACTGACAAACCCCCCAAGCCAGATTCCCAGTGAAATGCTCTCAAACAGCAAGTGCAGTGAGTTTGCTTCTTTCTTCTCTGACAAAATCAATAATATCAGAAAGGTGATCAGCACATCCTTGAGTTGTGCTGGGGTCAGACAGATCAGACCACCTGAAAAAGTAGTAACTTTGTCTGATTTCAAAAAAATTGATGGCAAAATTTTGGTAGAAACCGTACAGCACCTTAAAACATCAACATGCGCTCTTGACACACTTCCCACATCTTTTTTCAAAAGTGTGTTAAACAGTTTAGAAGCAGATCTTCTAGAAGTGGTAAATGCCTCACTTCTCTCTGGGAGTTTTCCAAACTCCCTGAAAACTGCAGTTGTCAAGCCCCTCCTGAAAAAGAACAATCTGGATAAGACCATATTAAGCAACTATAGACCGATCTCAAATCTTCCTTTCATAGGCAAGATCATTGAAAAAGTTGTCTTCAATCAGCTGAACAAATTCTTAAGCTCGAATGGATACTTTGACAATTTTCAATCTGGTTTCCGACCGCACCACAGCACAGAGACAGCGCTCATAAAGATAATAAACGATATTCGCTTAAATACTGATTCAGGCAAATTATCAGTGCTGGTACTACTCGACCTCAGTGCTGCATTTGACACTGTCGATCATAACATACTTCTTGACAGGCTGGAAAACTGGGTGGGGCTTTCTGGGATAGTCCTAAAATGGTTCAGGTCATACTTAGATGGGAGAGGTTATTATGTGAGTATAGGAGACCATAAGTCTGAGTGGACATCCATGACATGCGGAGTCCCTCAAGGCTCAATTCTTGCGCCACTCCTGTTCAACCTGTATATGCTCCCAATGAGCCAAATAATGAGAAACAACCAAATTGCTTACCACAGCTATGCAGACGACACACAGCTGTACTTAGCCCTATCGCCTAATGATTACAGCCCCATTGACTCCCTGTGCCAATGCATTGATGAGGTCAACAGGTGGATGTGTCAAAACTTTCTTCAATTAAACAAAGACAAAACTGAAGTTATTGCGTTTGGAAACAAAGATGAAGTTCTCAAGGTGAACGCATACCTTCTCTCTAGGGGTCAAACAACTAAAAATCAAGTCAGGAATCTTGGTGTGACACTAGAGTCAGACCTTAGTTTCAGTAGTCATGTCAAAGCAATAACTAAATCAGCATACTATCATCTGAAAAATATTGCAAGAATTAGATGCTTTGTTTCCAGACAAGACTTAGAGAAACTTGTGCATGCTTTCATCACCAGCAGGGTGGATTATTGTAATGGACTCCTCACTGGCCTTCCCAAAAAGACCATAAGACAGTTGCAGCTCATACAGAACGCTGCCGCCAGGATTCTGAGCAGAACCAGAAAATATGAACATATCACACCAGTCCTCAGGTCTTTACACTGGCTCCCAGTTAGATTTAGGATTGATTTCAAAGTATTATTACTGGTATATAAATCATTCAATGGCCTAGGACCTCAATACATTGCAGATATGCTCACTGAATATAAACCCAACAGATCACTCAGATCATTAGGATCATATCAGCTAGAAATACCAAGGGTTCACTCTAAGCATGGTGAGTCTGCTTTTAGCTATTATGCCAGCCGCAGCTGGAACCAGCTTCCAGAAGAGATCAGATGTGCTCCTACTGTAGTCACATTCAAATCCAGACTCAAAACACTTCTGTTTAGCTATGCATTTACTGAATGAGCACTGTGCCACTGTTCGTCCGACTGTACTGTATTGTATTTCATTTTATTTTTCTAAACTGTTTTAATTATTCTTGTTTCTTTTTATTATTTTAATTTCTTCTATGTAAAGCACTTTGAATTGCCATTGTGTATGAAATGTGCTATATAAATAAACTTGCCTTGCCTTGCCTTGCCTAGGGTAATCAGAGGGGCAGTGACTGCATTATCCCCCGGAGAAAAACAGCTTTTGGTCAGGCTGTCTTCTCCGTAAGAGCAGTTCAGCAATGGAACACAGTGCCGGAAACCATCAGAGAGTCTTTGTCATTCTTTTCTTTCAAAAAGAATGCAAAAAAAAATAAAAAATGGCTTGTAGAGAGCCAAACTTGTGGGCACTAATGCTCTTGGTGTGCATTTAAACATTATATAATTATTTTACATGAATTGTATTTATTAACCACAATGTGTTGTATGTAATTTTATCTTGTGATTTTATACTTGTGATTATTTTTAAAGGCTGCCTGTTTTACATCTGGCTGGGGGACTACCGATGAAAATTAGCACTTTTGAGCTAACTCGGTTACATTTACATTGTTTTAATGTTGATTAATGTACACTGTCCCCTTTCAAATAAAGAATAAATGTAAAAAAAATGAAAAATGTAAATAGAGAATCCACCATGGTGCGAGGGCAACTGGCTTTTAAAGGGAATGGGAGATGAGCCTCTGGTTGGTTTATTGCACGTTACACTCAAAACACCCCCATTACTCATTAGGAGAACAGAGAGACAACCCTTTTAGACCAGATTTGGACACACCCTAACTGCACTTGTGCCCTGCGCTTTAGACCATGTGCTTAGATCGTTAAAATAGGGCCCATGTCTTTAAATGCAAAAACGCGTTCTGTGTGAACCGGCCCTAATGGATTTTGACACGGTGTAAGAGTCTATTCTTAGATTCCATTTATTTTCCATATAAGTATTTTACAAAGACAGTTTTCAACATCATTCAGAGAATGTAATTATTTTATTTTTATGTAATGTTATGAAATTACCAAATAATATAGCTAAACTAATGAAAATATGTTTACTGTTTACATACTGAATAATTCAGGTGAATGGAATATATAGGGTTTAAAATGGAATACTTCAGAATTATTGGCACTTAGAATAATTTTACACTTAAAATAACAAAAGCATATTTGGTTGGTTATGATAATTTGCTATTTGAATTAAGAAACTGATGTATTTCCAACTTGATTTTCTAACATTCAGACATTTTCATTAATAAACAAATTAACTCTAGCCGAAAAAAAGAAAATCATATTAAAAGACATGAGCTTTTTTCATTTTTGCAACATGAACTTGGTTAATCCATAGTGTTGTTGATATGGGAAATCTTGAAGGTTATCTTTTCTTTATAACTTTTCTGACCACATTCAAAGAGACAGGCAAAGTACTTTTGATCCTCACACTCTGCCAGATCTGAGTATCCACTTGGACCTTTATTGATGCACTGCATTGATTTCCATTGCATGGGATCCGACTGTGATTTATAGATTGTGAGATCCTTTCTCTCTTTTTTATCAGATGGATGAGAATAGAGCAGCCATGTACTCTGATCAGAGGAAATAATTTTCAGCACACTGCCTTGGCAACCCTTACCAGTCTCTGTCAGCTGTGCAGATGTAAGCTTGTTAAATTTTTCTCCACTATCCTCGCTTAGAGCCTCGACTCTGTGGCCGGATGCACTTCGAGCATTGCAGTACAGTGTGTCGTCTTTGATCTCAGCCATCTGACACTCACCAGACTCACCTTCCATTTGTTCTCCTACATGCCAAGTGCTTCCTTCATCATCACTGTAGAATGCAAATGCACGTGATTCGAGGCAACAACATGATGAACAACATGATGAACAACATGATGAACAACATGATGAACAACACTTTTTGGAATCAAAATAATATGCATATGCTGGGATAATCAGTCTCCCGTTCTTCATTTGAACACCATGTCCTGGTCCAACAGCAAAGGTGGCCCAGTTTTTCTCCTTTTCACTGATCACATCTTTCAAGTTCGTAACATCACTCCAGCTTGTGCCAGTGTCCTCACTGGTTATGTAACAAAGTTGTGCCTGGTTCTTTTTTGCTTTTATTTGATAATTTTCAGAGACACCATTGGGAACACAAATAAAAAACAGGAAGAGCATTTTAGATTCTTTCTCATAGACCGGACATGGATTCATGCTGCGGTGGTTTTTTAGACAAGCTTTATCGAGCACCTGATGACTTTCCCACTGAAATAAAAACATGACATCATGTGAAAACAATCTATGAAATAGTTCAGTTGTGAGGAAAACCGTCTGTTATGAAAAATGTTTTACAATTTTGGTTAAACGTGTCTAGTACCTCAACTTCCTTCTTGTCATTCTTCCACGATCCTCTTCTCATCACAAGCACTTCTGCATCAGCGTCGTCAGGAGTTTTCCGCTTTTCAGCGAAGGCAAGGTAGGTTTGTTCGGCACAGATATAGATGAGAGATGGAATTCTGTACGTCACCCGCTTTTTATTAACTTCTGCCTCCTGTGCGAATAATGGTTTTGCTGTTTCGTTGAGAGGTTTTGAATTGCTGTTTGTATTGTTACCCATTGTAAAATTCTAGCCCTATAAACAGAAAGAATAAATAGTAGAGGTATCAGTAACAGTATCACTGTGCACTTCAGCCACGTGTATGAATGTATGAATTACACTGCTTGAGAGACCAACTCAAATCAAATCAAAATGATTTTAGACCTTTTCTCAGAATTATGTTGGCTTGATAAAAAAGACTTTCATTGAGGGGGTCAAAACTTTTATACAATAACCCTTTTAGGCTTGGTTTCACAGACAGGGCTTAGATTACCGTGTTTTCCGGACTATTAGTTGCACTTTTTTTCATAGTTTGGCTGGTCCTGCGACTTATAGTCAGGTGTGACTTGTATATCAAAATTAATTCATACTGACTGACATGAACCCAGAGAAAACATTACTGTCTACAGCCGCGAGAGGGCGCTCTATGCTGCTCCTGTACCCCTGAAAAAATGTACTGAAAACAACTGAAAACTGAAAAACTGTTAACTGAAACATTAACTTAAAGATAACTGAGAAAGACTGAACACAAACAAAATGCCCCCAAAAAGAAAATTACAGATTACAAACTGCAGGTAGTAAAATATGCAGCTGAAAACGGTAATCGAGCAGCAGAAAGAAAGTTTGGAGTGAGTGAGAAACTTGTGAGGGACTGGCGAAAAGCAGAGGTTCTCGAACTGTAATGAAGAAAACAAAGAAAGCTAATCGCGGGCTGAAAGCAAGATGGCCAGAGCTGGAGGAACGAGTCCACAGATGTGTGCTTGAACAACGCCTGCCGGGAGAGGCTTGTCAACGGTGCAGTTACGTCGCCACGCCCTGGTAGTTGCCAAGGAGATGAATATAAATGACTTTGCAGACGCTTTGTTACCGCTTCATGCAACGCAACCGCCTCTCTATCTGCGCACGGACAACGCTGTGTCAGAAACTGCCAGCAGACTTCCAAGCCAAGGTCGACAGTTTCCGTGAGTTTGTTGAAAAGCAGGTAACTGAACACAACGTGTCACCGGATCATATTATCAGCATGGACGACGAGGTCCCCCTCACGTTTGACATTCAGCCTGGTGTTCTGTGTGCTATTGTGTAGCTGAATAACTTGCCTTTCCAGATTAAATGTCTGTTCTTGGTCTTGGATTTTGTGAAATAAATTTCTAAATAAATGCAGCTTAAAGTCCAGGGCAACTTACATATGTTTTTTTTTCCTCTTCATGACACATTTTTTGACTGAAGCGATTTATAGTCCGGAAAATACGGTAAGCCTTAGTTCATTGGTAAGCTCCTCCCCTCAAACGGAGATGAGCCAATGGCAGTTGAGTATCAGAACTCGAACATCTCTAGATTTTTTGATTTTCAGCGCCATAAAGAGAAACATTGGAATTTGTCAAAATTGATCAAACACATCTTGGGACAAGGTGACATTTATGAAATTTAAGTAGACATTTTATAAACAAAGATTTGTCAGTGCAATTTGCTTTCAGTTTAAACAGCTCAAACATGCATTTTAGTCTGGGACTAGCTTAAGCCTTGACTGTTGAACTGGGGAAATTTGTAGCTTTTTTCCTCAAATATCTCTCACTAGCAAAGTCTAGCAACTGGCTTACACTGTAAAAAAAATAATCATGGGTCTTGTCCTTTTCATTAAAATTATTTTGCTAAGAAAATTGTGGTTTAGTGTTGTATAGAAAATATTGAAAACATTTCACTAATAAAACCAAGAGATACATTTTCCTATTTTTTTTTTAAGGAAACATACAGTTTTGAGGCTTGAATTAAGGAACAAATTATGCCGTTTTATTTATACCATTGTTAGTTCCCAGCATGCTTTGCACATGGCTGGAAATGTAGTGTAAATATTGAATATTATTTTTATTTTATGTGTTTTTGAGTAAAGGGAAACATCTGTCAATGTTTAATGTTCAGTTATGTTTGACATTTGAAAGAATTTGTATTATGTTCAAGTTTTGTTCATTAATTGTGCAGAAGAGTAGGGATTTTGGTTAGGTTGTGAATAACTGCATATATTTTTACTCTTAAGCATGTTGTTTTGTTCATTGAGCAATCACTTTGCTATAATGGTAGTGCAGTAACAAGTGTGTTTATGTGCTATACTAGCAGCATACAGTCTTTTAATTATACAATATAACTCAAAATCAAATACAAGTTGTTTATTTTTTACAACATTGTGTTCTTATTTTGTTTAATTAACGAAATGTCAATCTTCCTCTTTATAACAGAAGATACAATACAAAAATCTTCAAGATACAGCCATACAATCTTCACATGTATAACGGATTGTCACCTTATAAACAGTCCTTTGTGTGGTGGAATAAGCAATGCTATATAGAAATATATGGTTACCGGTAGTATCTTAATTTAAACTTTATTTTATTATTTTATTAGTTCATTAACTAATTATGCTAACTCAACTAATTTAATGTAAAGAGCTGGATACTAATTACTAATTAAATAATGTCAAATATTAAATGTAGGCTATTGATTAGAGTTGCCATAGACTAAAGGATTTTTCCAATCAGTGGCGGACTGGGACAATAATTCAGGCCGGGAATTTGACTCCACTGCCAGGCCACCTCTGCTGCTGCAGTCACCACCACCCTATTCATGTAATCTACTGGACTGATAAACTTGTAGGCTAACCCTATTAATGAACCAGGTAGACTACCAGATGCAATATAAATGAATAAAAAAATAACCCTTAAAAACTCACTAGGAATACACCATTTATACTACCAAACCAATGACAAATAGAAAATTGGCTTTTTAAAAGAGATAATAAGAGACACATTCACATGTTGAAATATTTACATTTTATGTATTTTCAGTGCTCAACTCTAGGGGTGGGCGATATGGCAAAAATATAATATCACGATTTTTTTCAGAAAAATCACGATTCACGATTTTATCACGATTCTTTTTTTAATGTTGGTTTTACTATTTTGTGACTGAGCATTACAGCCAAACTAATGTCCATATTTTAAAAACAAAGCCTTAGGTAACAAAATATAAAATAAAAAAGAATAGCAGACAGGGGCGAAGATATTTTTTTTGTCATTTTCTTTGTTATTAAATATTAAGATCAAAGATACACATTACACATACACAACTTAATATACAAATTAAATAAACAGTGCTTTATGTTTTCAGCTGCAGTAGGTGTATTTAACAGTAGCATTGAAGAAAGTACTTAAAATAACAAAAATAACAAATATGAAAATAAAACAAAACATAGACTTCACTGTATAAATTATACATTGATACTTATTAAAGCTACTATTAAAAGTTATCAGTCAGGAGCAGAAAGTGATTTTCTCTTTGCATTTTGTTGTTTTATTAACATTAAAGGGGTTGTTCTCCTAAAAATGCTATTTGTCATAAGTTACTCTCTCAAGTTGTTTTAAACTCGAATAAGTTTCTTTCTTCTGTTGAAAATGAAAGTTATTTGGAAGAATGTGGGTAACCAAACAGTTGATGTACCCCAGTGACTTCCATAGTATATTTTTCTCCTATGGAAGTCAATGGGGACCAGCTACTGTTTGGATAGCCACATTCTTCAAAATATTAATATTAGAAAGATATATTAGAAAATATTAAAAGGAAATTAATACAGGTTTGGAATAACATTAGAGTGCGTAAATAATGAGAGAATTTTTATTTTGGGGTGAACTATCCCTTTAAGGAGAAGCGGCAGCGTGTTTACTATTACTACTGTCTCTTTAAGAGTTGCGCACGACGCGTCTATTATACACGCATTTGACAAGCAGATTTTCTCTCAATTTTCTCAAGTTTGCGTTCACTTTAGACATAACCGACTTTGTTTATGTAAACCTTGTGTGTATTTGACAGTATTAGCACAATAAGACTCAAAAGATAACTTAGTCCAGTATCCAGGCGCTGGTAGACAGGCTTTTAGTGCATGTGAGCTTCACATGTACGCGCTGAGAAACGCACACGTTAGAACAGCGCATCAGCACGCGAATTAAATGTTTAACCGACAAGGCATTAAAGCACTGCACTGCGTCTGCATTCGTAGTTGCACACCAGCCTATCACATGCCAGGCTGATGGTCTGCACAGCGGCAGCCGGCAGGCCAGAACGACCGTCAGGCCACCGGGAAATGTCCCGGTGCTCCCGATGGCCAGTCCGCCCCTGTTTCCAATGTACACATTTTATGGGCCGTAAAAAAATTTAATAAAATAAAATAATAATAATAAAAATTATGTATGAGTATGAGATGTATCGGCCCAAAAAGCACGTCGGCCCACCGGGCAAATGCCCGGTATGCCCGATGGCCAGTCCAGCCCTGGCACCGGCGCCTCCATGTCATGCAGTGCGCGCTCCACACTCCGCACAAACACTTAGATATGCGCTTAATAATAGCGAACATTTATCTAGGTTAACGTTAGAGCGAGCGACCATGCCAGACAGATAAGTCCTCTTCATGTCTCTAACAAATCAAATTCTGTTGCATTTTCTTGTGCCAGTTTGAAAAGGGCGGCTGAAACACTTCGCCTATACAGATAGACGCCCAACGCTAGTGTTTTTCTTTAAATAATTTCGTTTAGGCTTTAAAATAAATATTGTTTGTGGGCTAATTAATGGCACAATAATTTGTTTATTTTATTGGCTACTTTTATTTTAATTTTTGTTTTGCATTGAATACCATTTAAAGGATTTGCTGTGCACCGCAATGCCATCCTCCCATAGAAAGACACGTTAAGAGCCACCTTTATTTTCTTTATAATAAAGGGTTTCTATCGGAAAACGCTTAACGTATAATTAAATGCATTGCGTTCATATTCTGGGCTCATCTGCTTTTCTGTAGGATAGTGGTTTATTAATAAGGTGTTTACAGCATTTGATCGTTATCACTGAAGTAGCCTATTAAGCCACATTAAGCTTTATCTTTATTATAAGGGTTTTCTGAGGAAAACGCTTAGCCTAATGTGCAATTAAACGCAATGTTCGTATTCTGGGCTCATCTGCTATTAATAAGGTGAGTACAGAATTTTATCTTTTAACATGAATGTCCATTGGGGGCTGCTATTTCTTCAGCTTTTTGAACGTAGATGTATGGAAAAAGACATAATTGGCTATCAATTTTATGTGGATTAAGGCATATTTTGTACATGACTACACATGTCCTTATAAGGCCAAGAAAATATGTCGTTTTAACGACATAAGATCTCGTTATTACGAGAAAAAGATGTTGTTTTAACGACATAAGATCTCATTATTACGAGAAAAGATGTCGTTTTAACGACATAAGATGTCGTTATTACGACATAATTGAGTGTAAAAAATAATATGTATGTGGCAGCAATGCGTCACCGTATTATACTGCAAGTATACTTGTACAATTTTCTTTAAGTGAACATAACATCACACTTAACATCACACTCCAATTTCACACAGCGTGTTGATCCCGGGAAATTGCCAGAGTGCCTTCTGTGTGAAAGCAAACACGGGATGATGCCGGGATTGATCCCGGGTTGGGGACCTAGTAACATTCAAAAGCCAGAACCAATTCCGTAATTTGGGGTGTGTCATAGTGATGACGCATGATAGGGCTGTCAAAAAATAATTCGAAATTCGAACTTCCGTCAAAAAACAAAAATAAAAAAACACATTCGATTGCAAAAACCGTGCATTTGAATTTATGGTGTGTCAAGAGGTGTGCGAGACATGATGATGAACTGACACTGGGTTTTTTTCTTCTGTTAGCTTATACAGTAGTACACAGCGCAATGTGGTTGTGTTGTTCCTGCTGACGAAACCCCTCTCGGTTGGTGGCAAAAATCGTGCGGTATGTATGCACATATAGCGCGGCTGGCAAAGACATACTTGACCACACCTGGCACCGGTCAGAGCTGAGCGTGTTTTCATCAGCTGGAAACATTGTCAACATAAAGCGCTCAGCACTCGTTGCAGATCAAGTTGAGCTTGTGGTGTTTTTGATGAACAGTATGTAGATTTAGTGAGTACAAGTGGATTGTTTCTGAATGGCAGTTTGCTATTTTGTGTTCATGTAGTTTATTAGGCTGTCTGTTGAAGTGTGTTTTCTCAGGTTACTGATGCTCGAACACAGTTTTATGCACTACTGTAGCCTGAAGCCCCGTTCACACTGCCAGCGACACGCAGCGACAAAGCGACATGATCCCATTCATTTCAATGGAGCGCTGGCGACTTCCGGCGACACGAGCGACAGTGACCGTTGGCGACAGAATGTGGGCGTGTCAAGCGACACGAGACGCGCGACAAAAGTTCAGAAATGTCAACTTTATGCAAATGAGAAGCGATTTTCGCGAGCGACAACCAATAGGAAAGAAGACTTTCAGAGGAGCTCAGCTCACGTCACCGTCTCGAGTGCAGGCAAGACAGAAGAGTTCGAGGGCGATTTCACTGTTTTATATGATTTGACTGTAACCACGTACATGGATATAATAAAATGATGCATGGAAAAGAAACTGTCGACAGTCTCAGTGAGTTTAATTCACACATTTAGTTCGAGTTTTGTAATTATGATGCAAGTTTAGCACTGCTGCAGATCATTTTACAGTTTCCCCTGCATTATGTTGACTATTAGGGACAAGAAAATTGATTATTTGTCAAATTCGAATGACGTTTTAGTAATTTATGACAGTATGAGTTAATCTGTTGATTGATCGATCGTTAATCCAGTAGGCTAAATTATTTAATCCACTGAACACTGCTGTGGTAATATAAAAACACTTTCCCAACAGCATACTTTTGAGCCTAAATCCTAGTCAAATTAAAATGATATAGTTGTATATATCACTTGTGATGGTATTTTGTATAGATATGGCCAGACGTGCAGTCTACCAGTCACATTAGAGCGACAGCACTATGAACGCCCACAAGCGACTTCACAGTACAGAGACTAGCGACATGCAGCGACAAAATCGCTGGCAGTGTGAACAGGGCTTAATTGTCCTTGCATACACATTGTCATTAAGGAAATTATATTTTGTTTAAGAACAATTGTTTGAAAAGTTAATGCACTTTAAAAAGTGAATGTCATTTCATTTCAATAAAAGATGTGATGCTTGATTTGGTTTATATTTGTTTATTGCGCTCGCTTGTACCCACTTGTGGGCATATGAGTCGATACAACACTCTTTTTTTCCTTTAACGTTAACTATTGTCTTTAGAATTATAATTTGCTAATATTTCAAGAAAGAAATTTGAATTTTGCTTTTCAGCCATTTTGACAGCCCTTACGCACGTGCCATCGCATTGACATCCTGACGTCACGTGTCTTTACGGGATTTTTACAGAATGTGTGTGAACACACTCACAGATTCCGGAAAATCACTGGCAGTGTGAATGAAGGAGACACATTATCCGTGTATTTTCTGGAATCTCTGTGTGAAAGGGGCTTTATAGTTTACAATTTATATATTATTTTTGCACTTTAAGTATACTACTATGTTCCTATTTAGGTATAATTTTAACTAACTAATTTTAAAAACCAACCTTTTTATCAACACTTGAATGTGGGTAAGTTTATTTATTTATCTATTTTTAAAAAGTCAACACTTTAAACAAAAAGCTGAGAAAATTGCATTTTAGTCAAAGACTTCGTCCGGATGGGATTCAGAAAGATGATCAAAATAGATGCAGTAGATCGAGTCCATCAACACCCTCGAAGCTTCACAGTCCTTTAGCTCGTCCTGGGTTGACATTTCATTCGGTAACATCAGCCAGTTTTGATTTATATGCTGTTTAATGTTGATGATAACATTATTTTACATTTGTGTGAACAATCTTCTATCACTTGTTTCAGCTTCTTCTTCTGTGTTTTGATCTGGAGATTCTGTACTCTTTCAGAAGATGTGTAATAGCGCCGCCTACCGTATAACAGTGAAAACACTGATAGCCTGAAATTTCAAAGTAAATTCCTAAGTACACTACCAGTGGACTAGCCTGCTCAAAAATTCAGATTGTCATGATCCTGGCTCTTTCCTTCTCTTTTTTTTCCCTTTGTCTCCCTCTGCGGGCTGTTTTACGCCTTTCTACCTCCTTTCGCACACACTCATTAACGCTTCACCTCATTACCATCAGCTGGATCTCATTCGCATCCCATCTACACACCTGTTCTCTATCTGTCATTTTTGTCTTCGCTATATCTAGTTCTCCCTTTCGTGTCTGTATTGTCGGATTATGGTTTCTCTGTGATGCACGTCTGCTGTTATTGCTCTGAAGAATTACCTTGTCTTGTCTTGTCCTGTCCTGTCTGGTCCTACTGAATACTGTGCAACTGCTATCTACTGCTGTGAGTTACCTCTTCTGTACTGTACCCAGTGTTCTCCGTGGAGAATAGCAGAGGGTTCCACTGCTCACCTGCTACCCAGTCCTCGCTACTCAGGAGTGTTCCAGATCGACAGTGTTCTCTTCAGTTTCTACATACTTTGAGAGAAGCAGCGAACGATACCTTTGTTTGATTATTTGAGAAGTGACTTTCTGTTATCAGCCTTTACGGCGTCTACCTTTTTTCATTAAAAGAACTGTACCTGCTTCTCGTCTCTGGATCTCTCTGTTTCATGACAGAATAATCCGACCAACACCAGAATGGAGCTGGCTGAAGAACATCCTATCCAGGCCGCTGTGGAGATGCAGGGCGCATTGCTGGGTCGGCACGATGAAGAACTCTCCGCCGCCCGCCGTGTTGTGGACTCGCTGACCGCTCAAGTTGCCGATCTTTCTCAGCAGCTCCACGTTCTTCGCATGGACGCCTCCCAGTCTGTCTCATCAGGTACACCTGAACCGCGAGTTAACAATCCTCCTTGTTACTCCGGTGAACGGAAAGCTTGCCTTTCCTCACCCAGTGTGAGGTCGTTTTTTCGCTCCAGCCATCTATCTACACAAGAGAGCGCTCCCGAATAGCCTATGTAATCTCTCTTCTGAAGGGAAGAGCCCGCGAATGGGGAACAGCTGTCTGGAATGCTGAAGCCGATTGTCTGATCCGTTATTCACAGTTTAAAGAGGAGATGCTGCGTGTTTTCGACCGCTCGGTCTATGGTCCTGTGGCTTCTCGCACACTGTCCTGCTTACGGCAGGGACGCCGCTCGGTCTCCGACTTTTCTGTGGAGTTCCGGACTCTCGCCACCTCCTGTGGTTGGAACGAGCCTGCTCTGGTGGCTCGTTTTATTGAAGGTCTCAATGCTGAGATTAAGGACGAGGTGTTGGCCCGTGGAGTTCCTACTCGTCTTGATCCTCTGATAGACTCTGCTTTGCGCATTGAGAAGCGCTTTGAACTACGTCAGCGGACTCGCCGTGTGATGACCACGCCCACTCTTTCGTTTACTGCTAGCTCTCCACCTGCAACCTCTACCGAACACGAACCCATGCAGTTAGGAGGGATACGGATCTCGGCTGCTGAGCGTCATCGTCGAATTGTCAATCGTCTGTGTCTTTACTGCGGTTCGGATAAGCACTTCGCTACACAGTGCCCAGTAAAAGCCAGAGCTCACCAGTCCTAAGAGGGAGACTGGTGAGCGCATCCTCTCTGGACCCTCTTCTGCGCTCCCGGACCACTTTTCCTGTCCTCCTCCGCTGGGCCAACTCGTCTGTCACCTGTCCCGCTCTGATAGACTCTGGAGCTGAGGGAAATTTTATGGACAAGAACTGGGCTCTTAAACAGGGTATTTCCTTATTAGACCTTCAAGACCTCACTCCTGTCCTCGCCCTGGATGGTCGAGTTCTCGCCCAGGTTAGCTGCTCTACAGCACCGGTGAGTCTCACCGTATCTGGCAACCACAAAGAGACTATTTCTTTTTTAATTTTTGATTCTCCTAATATTCCTGTAGTTTTGGGTCATCCATGGTTGGCCAAACACAACCCTCACATTAACTGGGCAAAGAATTCCATACTCTCCTGGGGGCTTTCATGTCATGTAGAATGTCTTGTGTCCGCTGTTTCTCCTGTGTCCACTGTGTCTGTTTTTCAGGAAGAGCCAGGGGATTTGTCCGGTGTTCCTGAGGAGTACTTCGATTTGCGGGCGGTCTTCAGTCGTTCCCGGGCCGCATCTCTCCCTCCTCATCGGCCATACAATTGCAGCATTGAGCTTCTCCCGGGTACCACGCCTCCTCGCGGAAGGCTTTATTCTCTTTCGGTTCCTGAGCGCAAGGCTCTTGAGAAGTATCTTTCCGAGTCGTTAGACGCAGGTACTATCGTTCCCTCCACCTCTCCTGCGGGGGCTGGTTTCTTTTTTGTGAAGAAGAAGGACGGTTCGCTCCGCCCCTGCATCGATTACAGAGGCTTGAATGACATAACTGTTAAGAACCGTTATCCGCTGCCGCTCATGTCTTCAGCCTTTGAAATCCTGCAGGGGGCTCAATTCTTCACAAAACTGGACCTTCGCAATGCCTATCATCTTGTCCGCATCAAGGAGGGTGATGAGTGGAAGACGGCGTTTAACACACCCCTAGGGCACTTTGAATATCGCGTTCTTCCGTTCGGGTTGGTCAACGCTCCCGCCGTGTTTCAAGCTCTTGTCAATGATGTTCTCAGAGACATGTTAAATCTTTTCGTGTTCGTTTACCTTGACGATATCTTGATTTTCTCTCCTAATCTCCAAATTCATGTGCAACACGTAAGACAGGTCCTTCAAAGACTCCTTGAGAACCGTCTTTTTGTCAAAGCCGAGAAGTGCACCTTTCACTCCCAGTCGGTCGCGTTTCTCGGTTCCGTTATTTCCGCTCAGGGGATCAGTATGGACCCTGCCAAAGTTCGTGCTGTTACAGACTGGCCCAGACCAGAGTCCCGCGTTGCCCTCCAACGTTTTCTAGGGTTCGCAAATTTTTATCGACGCTTTATTCAAAATTTTAGTCAGATTGCGGCTCCTCTCACTGCGCTCACGTCTGTTAAGATTCGGTTCTTCTGGACTGAGGCTGCCCAGGCAGCTTTTGAACTTCTCAAGTCGCGTTTCTCTTCCGCTCCCATTCTTGTCACGCCTGATTTAGAGAAGCAGTTTATTGTCGAGGTCGATGCCTCAGAGGTCGGGGTAGGGGCCATCCTCTCTCAGCGCTCTTCAGCTGATGAGCGGATTCACCCCTGCGCTTTTTTTTCGCATCGTTTAACCCCTACCGAGCAGAATTATGATGTAGGAAATCGAGAGCTTCTGGCCATTCGTCTCGCTTTGGGGGAGTGGCGACACTGGCTTGAGGGTGCTGCGGTTCCGTTCGTGGTTTGGACCGATCACAAGAATCTCGAATACATACGTTCTGCTAAGAGACTTAACGCCCGTCAGGCTCGCTGGTCTTTACGCGTTTTGATTTTTCTATCTCTTATCGGCCGGGGTCCAAGAATTTAAAGCCTGACGCTCTGTCACGCCAGTTTCCTTCTTCAGAGACCGTGCCAACTAATGAGAGGATTCTTCCTCGTGGGGTGGTAGTTGGCGCGGCCGTCTGGGGAATTGAACGCTTAGTCAAACGAGCTCTTTCTCACACTCAGATGCTGCGGCTCTGCCCTAAGGGACTTTTGTTCGTGCCACCCTCCGCCCGCCGCGCCGTTCTTCAGTGGGGCCACTCGTCTAAGTTATTCGCTCATCCTGGGGTAAGAGGTACTATTTCCGTCGTTCGACAACGATTTTGGTGGCCTTCCCGCGAGCGAGACATTCGTCGCTTCATCGCTTCATGTTCTATCTGCGCACAGACCAAGATCAGTAACAGACCCCCGGCAGGATATCTCAGACCCTTACCCGTTCCGTCTCGTCCGTGGGCACAAATTGCCCTTGATTTCATTACTGGTCTCCCTTCTTCCAAGGGTAACCACGTAATTCTCACGGTCGTTGATCGCTTTTCAAAAGCCGCACATTTTATTCCGTTGCCTAAGCTTCCGTCAGCCAGAGAGACCGCTCAGATAGTCGTTGACCATGTGTTCAAGATCCATGGTCTTCCCGAGAATGTTGTCTCGGATCGAGGTCCACAGTTCTCCTCCCTCTTTTGGAAGGAGTTTTGTCGCCTCATAGGTGCCTCTGTCAGCCTCTCCTCCGGGTTTCATCCCCAAACGAATGGTCAGGCTGAACGCGCAAACCAAACTATCGGTCGTCTGTTACGCACCCTTGCCTTTTGTAATCCCGCGTCCTGGGTAGAACAGCTTCCTTGGGCAGAATATGCCTATAATTCCGCTCCCGCCTCGGCCACCGGTCTGTCGCCGTTTCAAGGCAGTTTGGGGTACCAACCTCCCCTTTTCTCCGCTTCTGATACCGAGTCTAAGGTCCCTTCGGTTAAAGCATTTATCCAACGTTGCAAACGAACTTGGAGAATGGTCAGGTCCGCCCTTTGTAAATCTCGTTCAGTGACGCGTCGATCCGCTAATAAGCGTCGCATCAAGAGCCCCCGTTATGTCCGCGGACAGAAGGTCTGGCTCTCTACTGCAAACCTTCCCCTTCAGTATCCTTCGCGTAAGCTGGCTCCCAAATTCATAGGACCATTCCGCGTCATTAAGGTCCTTAGTCCGGTCTCGGTCAGACTCCGATTGCCAGCCAATCTCCGTAGGGTTCACCCAGTTTTTCATGTTTCTTGTTTGAAGCCCGTTATTCGTGCTCCACCTCGTCCTGTCTTGTCTCCGGTCCGGGTGGAGGGTTCGCCCGTCTACCGAGTTCGCAGATTACTAGATGTGCGCCCCAGGGGGAGGGGTCATCAATTTCTTGTCGATTGGGAGGGTTATGGGCCTGAGGAGAGATGCTGGATCCCCTCCCGGGACGTCCTGGACCGCTCGCTTATTGACGATTTTTTCCGCTTCCGTCAGTCCTCTTCCTCAGATGCGCCAGGGGGCGCACTTTGAGGAGGGGGTACTGTCATGATCCTGGCTCTTTCCTTCTCTTTTTCTTCCCTTTGTCTCCCTCTGCGGGCTGTTTTACGCCTTTCTACCTCCTTTCTCACACTTACGCACACACTCATTAACGCTTCACCTCATTACCATCAGCTGGATCTCATTCGCATCCCATCTACACACCTGTTCTCTATCTGTCATTTTTGTCTTCGCTATATCTAGTTCTCCCTTTCGTGTCTGTATTGTCGGATTATGGTTTCTCTGTGATGCACGTCTGCTGTTATTGCTCTGAAGAATTACCTTGTCTTGTCTTGTCCTGTCCTGTCTGGTCCTACTGAATACTGTGCAACTGCTATCTACTGCTGTGAGTTACCTCTTCTGTACTGTACCCAGTGTTCTCCGTGGAGAATAGCAGAGGGTTCCACTGCTCACCTGCTACCCAGTCCTCGCTACTCAGGAGTGTTCCAGATCGACAGTGTTCTCTTCAGTTTCTACATACTTTGAGAGAAGCAGCGAACGATACCTTTGTTTGATTATTTGAGAAGTGACTTTCTGTTATCAGCCTTTACGGCGTCTACCTTTTTTCATTAAAAGAACTGTACCTGCTTCTCGTCTCTGGATCTCTCTGTTTCATGACACAGATACTCGTAATTAGGAACATATCAGTTTTCTTTATAAATCAATATTTTCAAACAATGTAAGACAGTATGTAAAACTATGTGAACAATTATTTAATATGCTACTCTCAATCAAAAGATTAAACACAACTGCATGCCAAGTATACTTAGAATACTTATACTTTTAAAGTATATCTCGATCAAAAGATAGGGACAAGTAGGCTAAATATACTTAGACCTTTCTGTCAGTACAAGTAAAGTATACATAAGTGCAATTTTAAGTATATTTCTGAGAAGTACATAAAGTATATTTCTTGAGAAGTATAAAAAGTAGACTGAAAGAACTTTCTTGTTTTTAGTTTAAAAGAAGTATAATAGCACACTTGAATAAACTTATTTTTCGTAAGGGGCTATATCTTTTCTAACTGTTCCAACTTACAGTTTTCCTAAAAAATTATGATCAAAACTCGGAAAACTCCCATAGACTCACATTGACGGAATGTTCAGACTTTTCAAACTATCAAAAATTCATATCTAAACTCGCTGAAGCCCATTACTGTGCGTTCACACCGCCATGCTCTGCCAACGACGCCGTAGAAAGATTTGTGGACGCTCTGATGCTCTGACGTATATTGAATGTTTTGGTCTTTTTTTTAACTTTATTTAAAGGGGCCGCAAAGCAAACAAGCACGTTGATCGTTATTTGTGCAGACTGACCAAGTATCTTGGAATACCAGTGGAATCTTTTAAATTTGAAAGTAAGAAATTGATCGATGGAAAGAACTTTTTTACAATTATACAATTATAGTGACATGTTTGCTAACAAAAAGCCATTTTTGTTGTGCGACTTTTGTGTTCATAAATAAGTGTTAATCTAATTTGCATTCCCGCTGAAAAACAATGTTTCTAGCGCAAAAATGTAGCCTATAAATAGTGTTGCGCGCCTTCTTATCAAATTCACATGATCAACCTCTCCTCTATTTTGCTTGGGAACTAATGTGGTCGGTACGGCTCTCACCGTCCAAGAAGCGGCGCGCCGACCTCGCCAGCGGTGTCAACACACAGTTAGGCTCAATTAAACTTCCATTCTATGTACTATTTCTAAGCCATTAAGACTAATTTAAACTCAAACTCTAAACTCATAAACTCAAACATTCATAAAGTCAAACACTCATAAACTCTAAACTCAAAAACGCATAAACTCTAAACTCAAAAACTCAAACACTCAAACTCAAACACTCATAAACTCTAAACTCAAAAACTCAAACACTCATAAACTCTAAACTCAAAAACGCATAAACTCTAAACTCACAAACTCAAACACTCATAAACTCAAAAATTCATAAACTCAAACTATAAACTCAAACACTCATAAACTCAAACTAGTAAATTTATAAACTCTTTTATGCACGCCTTCTTATCAAATTCACATGATCAACCTCTCCTCTATTTTGCTTGGGAACTAATGTGCATAGAATGGAATGTGCATAGCATGTGCAATCAAACCCCTACAGATGATCCAGAATGCTGGAGCTCGTCTTGTCTTCAACGAGCCCAAAAGGGCCCACGTCACTCCTCTGTTCATCTCTCTACACTGGCTACCTCTCGCTGCTCGCATCAAGTTCAAGGCATTGACGCTTGCCTACAGATCCATCACAGGCTCAGCTCCGTCCTACTTTCACTCACTCCTACGAGTCTACATCCCTACCAGACACCTACGATCGGTCAACGAGCGACGTCTCGTGGTTCCATCGCAGAAAGCCACAAAATCACTTTCCAGAACATTCTCATTCACAGTTCCATGCTGGTGGAACGCTCTCCCCACCCTCATCCGGAATGCAGAATCCCTGACAACATTCAAAAAACAGCTAAAAACCCATCTCTTCCGTGAGCACTTAACCTCATAAAAACAAATAAAAAAAATAAAAAAAACACGATGTTTTTTTTTTTTCGTTGAAACATCACTTATCAGGCTTATGCTACTCTGAATAATACCTGAACTTCGTATTTTGAGCACTTCTTGTGTTGTTGTTTTTTGCCTCTTTATGATGACTTGCTTATATTAGTCCTAATTTGTAAGTCGCTTTGGATAAAGGCGTCTGCTAAATGACTAAATGTAAATGTAAATGTAACTAATGTGGTCGGTACGTCTCTCACCGTCCAAGAAGCGCCGATCCAACCTCACCGGCGGTGTGAATGCACAGTTAGGCTCAATTAAACTTCCATTCTATGTACTATTTCTAAGCCATTAAGACTCATTTAAACTCAAACTCAAACACTCAAATATTCATAAAGTCAAACACTCATAAACTCTAAACTCAGAAACGCATAAACTCAAACACTCATAAACTCAAACACTCAAACTCATAAACTCTAAACTCAAAAATTCATAAACTCTAAACTCAAACACTCATACACTTAAACACTCATAAACTCAAACACTCATAAACTCAAACTCTCAACTCATAAATGTTAAATTCATAAACTCAAAATCAAACTCTAAACTCATAAACTCAAACTCTAAACTATCTCTAAACAAAATCTATTTATCTATCTATATTTTAAAACTACAAACTAAAACTTAAACTATTTCAAACTGAAAACCTTCAAACTTTCTGGCTAGGCTTTTTCAAGCCAATTTAAAGGTTGTCAACAAACTTTTTATATTGTTATGATTACAGTTATTATTATCTAATTTATACTTAAATTGTTGTCTACCATAACCTATATGGGTTACTTCCATGGTTTCTGTCCTTGTTGATAATTCTCCATTAGACTATAAGAAGCAATACTCACAGAAATGATGTTTCCTGCAGCAGCAAATGATTCTTACAGCAGGGTTGTGTCACCACAAACACTAGAGCCTCTTCTCAGGTCTGACCAAAACATGCTGAGCATCCTGTATTTATTATAATACATCAACCAGGGGCGGCGCTAGGACTCGAATGATTTAGCCCCGAATGTTTAGCCTGGAACAGGTCCCTGAGCTTATGGGAAATATGATAAGAATAAAGTAAATATTGGTTGTTTTATCTTAGTTCGGAGCAGTCTCTGACTGGTGATTGTTGAAATCTGTCTCTCCCTCCTTCCCTCCCTCCTGCACACACACAAACACACACACACAAACACACACACACACACACACACACACACACACACACACACACACACACACACACACGCACACACACAAACACACACACACACACACACACACACACACACACACACACACACACACACACACACACACTCCCACACTTCAAATCTACTCAGCTTGAAATTCCCCTCCATCATTGACAATCAACTGAGCAACAGCCCTCAACCTCCTTATGGAAGCAAGTCACACATGTTCAAGTCACAAGTAAGTCTCAAGTCTCAAGCAAGTCGAAGTCGCAGTACACACAAACCAGTCAAGTCAGTGGTTCACTTCAAGCAAGTCAAGTCAAGTCCTGCTAAGGGTCAATTCAAGTTACAATACCAAACAGAACAAAAGTAGAGATTATATTGGCCTCAACCTTATTCATTTTTCCCACAGAAATGATTACCTTTCTAATACATTTATATCGTAATATTAATAATATTCATATAATTTATTATAGTATGTATTTATGATTATCAAAATTTGGAATTATTATTATTATAATACCAATTATACGTATATAAATGTTGAAGATAAAACATTTAAGTATGATGCATTAATTATATAGCCTGGCTCCGCCCTCCTACGTACGTCCGCTCAATTTTCATTTTCCTTCAGTACGTCGTCTGGGTTTGCGTAATATTCACGGGTTTTCTCTGACCAATTTTTTAGCGGTCCAATCAGCGACCGGTCCAATCAATGGCTGAGAATGATGACGTTAAGGTTGTGCGCTAGTCGTGCGTCACGACCAAACATTAGCGATTGGTTATGGCAGATCCAGAGTGGCTCTGGGCTGATCCAATAGTTTTAATCTTCCGCCTTCAAGGAAGTTAATGCTTGTCAATGGACGGTGGCCAGACACTCTGTAATGAAATATACAAAATTTTGGGAGGACCAGTCTATTAATTATATTGGTTTTATAGTAAATGTCATATGTTTAACTTTGCTTATTTTTCATGGAATATCACAGGCAGAAATTAACTTTCCCATTAAGGGCCAATATTTGACCCCTTAAATTGATTTCCAGGGGCTTTTTTTTTTTCAAACTATGTTCTAACTATTTTTTTCTAACCATGCATGTTCACTACAACAGCATAAATAATGTTATGAGATTAATTATTTAAATATAATCATTTTAGCATCTCTAAATTTAGAATTTAGAGATGCTAAAAAAAATTATAATAATATTTTTAATTATGAAATTAAAACCGCTAGTAGGTGGCGCCAAATCACCGTCTTACAGTTTTTTTTATTCGCTTTGGTACTATTTTCACAAGTAAAGCCGCGTTTCCACCGAAATTACCCGGAACAATTTGTACCAGGAACTTTTTTCCCAGGAACTTTTTTTGCCCCAGACCGGTTGCTTTCTGCGTTTACACCGCGGTCTAAAGTACCGGGAAGGTAAACTGCGCGCAACTGCTCCTCCCAGTCTGCGATGGACAGTAATCAGTTTTGAGCGCCACATTTATAATAAGTATGGAGGAGTTTCAAACTGTGCTGCAGTTATGTATTGGTTTACTAACGAGGTAATTAACATAACAAAATAGACGAGCACTGATACTAAAGCATGTCCAGAAAGCTCGTATGCGTATAAAATTAGACAACGTATGTTATCAGTTATTGTGAGATGCCTGGGACGAACGCGCAAAAAAATTTCCTCTTTCGCAAATACGCTTAAAAAAAGCCTGAACTCCGTCTATCAATCATAAATAGTGACAGTCTTGTAAATAGTTGTTTGTTACTAACCTAACCTTGTAATAGATGACAATGTGTAAACATAATGACTTAATAATAAAAGCTGTGGCAGAAAAGAGACGAGCACTGATAAAGCGTGTTCAGTAAGCTCGTAATGCTAACGTTAGATATAACATTTGTATGTTATCAGCTATTGCGGACATTGACCGTGAGATGGCTGGGACGAACGCGCAGAAAGTTTCCTCTTCCACAAATACCCTTAATAAAGCCTGAAACTCGTCGCCAGTCCACCAGTTTTTTTTTATTAAATTCCATATTTGCAGACAGACAACTCTTACTGCATGAAGCCACGACACGAACCGCAATAGATTTTTTTAAAAGGGAGGTTAAAAATAAATAAAATGCTGCGTGGAATCATCCAACCAAAATGCGGCATGAACACAACCAATCAGCTTGTGCAGCGCACAAGTCCCACCCCTGAAAGTTCCTGAACTTTGAAAAAGTACTACCTCATGAGCAGGGACTATCGGAGGGGGAAATATTTACCCGGAACTTCATTTAGACCCTGGTTCCTGCGGTATAAACACATCGAGTACCAGCCCAAAGTTCCTAGTTCCTGGGGAAAGTTCCTGCGGTGGAAACGCGGCTTATGGTGTACATTTTCAAAACTCTTAGTACAAAAATCCAAACTGATCACACTAGTAACACAGCTAGTCATTCTTTCAAAACCTGATCTCATGCTTTCATTACAGTTATACACATTTCAGTCCACATAATCATTGTTTCAAACACAAGATTATTGTAATATGTAATGAGAACATTTGGTTTAATCACAGAAACACAACAGTATGATCTTCTTTCAGTTTAGTACTTTTAAAGGGGTGGTTGATTATGATTTCACTTTTCTAACTTTAGTTAGTGTGTAATGTTGCTGTTTGAGCATAAACAACATCTGCAAAGTTACAACGCTCAAAGTTCAAAGCAAATGGAGATATTTGCTTTTAAAGAAAAGGACTACAACAAACGGCTGGTTGGGACTACACGACATTCGTCTCGGGTTAGTGACATCACTAACCCTAGAATTTACATAAACCCCACCCCCGGGAACACGCAGTCCATGTTGAGAAGAGGAAAAGTTGTTGAATAAGAGTACATTTGTGAGTCAGCTCAAACTTTAGCATCCATCTTTTCACATGCAATAGAAAGTCACTCTGTGTGCATCTCACAACAGTTCCTATTCAAGCGATTTATAGATTATCATGACAGAAAATGCTAATTGAAGATAGTTAACTCCACATCAGCAACATAAATTCATCAACTAACCATTCAGAGACGTCCTGTTGCATTCTACATGTTGTCACTTCTTCTTGAGTCTCTCCATCCTTATCTGACTCCGTTTAACATTAAAGGCAGAACAGTTTCTGTCATTTTAGTGTGTCTGTGAGGTAACAGCAGCTGCTAAAAGACACGAGCTCTTGAAACCCCGCCCTCTGCAGCAGCTCATTTGCATTTAAAGGGCCAGGCACAAAACGGTGCGTTTTTGCAGCAGATGGGAGTTTTACTTACTCAAACATGTTCTGAGGGCAGAAAGGAAAATGATTGGTTTACAGATTCAACCAATGAAACTGAAGCAAGGGCGGGGTTTAGACGTTTGATTTTGAGGTGCGTTGCGGTGCGGAGGGATTCTTGAGGAGTAGTCGGAATAAAAGACAGATGTTCGTGGGAGAACGCATTTATTGCAAGGTAAGTGAATTTACTACTATATGTTGTTACAATTCAACATCCTCTAACGTTTACTAAGATAATAAGTGAACATTTAAAAATGCACAGAACTAATAATCATCGTCTAAATATCGTATTGTGCATTTTGATTTGACTGTTTCATCAGTCGACCAAAACAAAGCTGCTTATGGGGTAACTGGTGTAAAACATGCTTTTCCAATGCTACCTCGCTGTCTGTTAAATTGATATGCGAGAACAGAACTCGTTCAAATTTTCCGCGATATTTCAACGGTCAAAAAGATACATCTCCCGCCTTAGCGCTGCTCTCAGGGCAGGAGTACTCAATAGATTCAAATCACTTTTATTTTTAGTGTAATACGCGCTGCTCTCAGGGCAGGAGTACTCAATAGATTCAAATCACTTTTATTTTTAGTGTATTACGCGCTGCTCTCAGGGCAGGAGTACTCGATAGATTCAAATCACTTTTATTTTTAGTGTATTACGCGCTGCTCTCAGGGCAGCAGTACTCAATAGATTCAAATTGCTTTTATTTTTGTGTATTACGCGCTGCTCTCAGGGCATGAGTAGATAGATTGAAATTGCTGTTATTTTAGTGTATTACGCGCTGCTCTCAGGGCAGGAGTACTCAATAGATTGAAATCACTTTTATTTTTAGTGTATTACGCGCTGCTCTCAGGGCAGGAGTACTCAATAGATTCAAATCGCTGTTATTTTAAGTGTATTACGCACTGCTCTCAGGGCAGGAGTACTCAATAGATTCAAATCGCTGTTATTTTTAGTGTATTACGCGCTGCTCTCAGGGCAGGAGTACTCAGTAGATTCAAATCACTTATTTTTAGTGTATTACGCGCTGCTCTCAGGGCAGGAGTACTCAGATTCAAATCGCTGTTATTTTTAGTGTATTACGCGCTGCTCTCAGGGCAGGAGTACTCAATAGATTCAAATCGCTGTTATTTTAGTGTATTACGCGCTGCTATCAGGGCAGGAGTACTCAATAGATTCAAATCGCTTTTATTTTTGTGTATTACGCGCTGCTCTCAGGGCAGGAGTACTCAATAGATTCAAATCACTTTTATTTTTAGTGTAATACGCGCTGCTCTCAGGGCAGGAGTACTCGATAGATTCAAATCACTTTTATTTTTAGTGTATTACGCGCTGCTCTCAGGGCAGGAGTACTCGATAGATTCAAATCACTTTTATTTTTAGTGTATTACGCGCTGCTCTCAGGGCAGGAGTACTCGATAGATTCAAATCGCAGTTATTTTTAGTGTATTACGCGCTGCTCTCAGGGCAGGAGTGTTCAATAGATTCAAATCGCTGTTATTTTTAGTGTATTACGCGCTGCTCTCAGGGCAGGAGTACTCAATAGATTCAAATCGCTGTTATTTTTAGTGTATTACTTTCAGGGCAGGAGTACTCAATAGATTCAAATCACTTTTATTTTTAGTGTATTATTCGCTGTTCTCAGGACAGGAGTACTCTAGATTCAAATCACTTTTATTTTTAGTGTATTAAGCGCTGCTCTCAGGGCAGGAGTACTCAATAGATTCAAATTGCAGTTATTTTTAGTGTATTACGCGCTGCTCTCAGGGCAGAAGTACTCAATAGATTCAAATCGCTGTTATTTTAGTGTATTACGAGCTGCTCTCAGGGCAGGAGTACTCAATAGATTCAAATCGCTTTTATTTTAGTGTATTACGCGCTGCTCTCAGGGCAGGAGTACTCAATAGATTCAAATCCCTGTTATGTTTATACGCGCTGCTCTCAGGGCAGGAGTACTCTAGATTCAAATCGCTTTTATTTTTAGTGTATTACGTGCTGCTCTCAGGGCAGGAGTACTCAATAGATTCAAATCGCTTTTATTTTAGTGTATTACGCGCTGCTCTCAGGGCAGGAGTACTCAATAGATTCAAATCGCTGTTATTTTAAGTGTATTACGCACTGCTCTCAGGGCAGGAGTACTCAATAGATTCAAATCGCTGTTATTTTTAGTGTATTACGCGCTGCTCTCAGGGCAGGAGTACTCAGTAGATTCAAATCACTTATTTTTAGTGTATTACGCGCTGCTCTCAGGGCAGGAGTACTCAATAGATTCAAATCGCTGTTATTTTTAGTGTATTACGCGCTGCTCTCAGGGCAGGAGTACTCAATAGATTCAAATCGCTGTTATTTTAGTGTATTACGCGCTGCTATCAGGGCAGGAGTACTCAATAGATTCAAATCGCTTTTATTTTTGTGTATTACGCGCTGCTCTCAGGGCAGGAGTACTCAATAGATTCAAATCACTTTTATTTTTAGTGTAATACGCGCTGCTCTCAGGGCAGGAGTACTCGATAGATTCAAATCACTTTTATTTTTAGTGTATTACGCGCTGCTCTCAGGGCAGGAGTACTCGATAGATTCAAATCACTTTTATTTTTAGTGTATTACGCGCTGCTCTCAGGGCAGGAGTACTCGATAGATTCAAATCGCTGTTATTTTTAGTGTATTACGCGCTGCTCTCAGGGCAGGAGTGTTCAATAGATTCAAATCGCTGTTATTTTTAGTGTATTACGCGCTGCTCTCAGGGCAGGAGTACTCAATAGATTCAAATCGCTGTTATTTTTAGTGTATTACTTTCAGGGCAGGAGTACTCAATAGATTCAAATCACTTTTATCTTTAGTGTATTATTCGCTGTTCTCAGGACAGGAGTACTCTAGATTCAAATCACTTTTATTTTTAGTGTATTAAGCGCTGCTCTCAGGGCAGGAGTACTCAATAGATTCAAATCGCAGTTATTTTTAGTGTATTACGCGCTGCTCTCAGGGCAGAAGTACTCAATAGATTCAAATCGCTGTTATTTTAGTGTATTACGAGCTGCTCTCAGGGCAGGAGTACTCAATAGATTCAAATCGCTTTTATTTTAGTGTATTACGCGCTGCTCTCAGGGCAGGAGTACTCAATAGATTCAAATCGCAGTTATTTTAGTGTATTACGCGCTGCTCTCAGGACAGGTGTACTCAATAGATTCAAATCACTTTTATTTTTAGTGTATTACGCGCTGCTCTCAGGGCAGGAGTACTCAATAGATTCAAATCCCTGTTATGTTTATACGCGCTGCTCTCAGGGCAGGAGTACTCAATAGATTCAAATCACAGTTATTTTTAGTGTATTACGCGCTGCTCTCAGGGCAGGAGTACTCAATAGATTCAAATCGCTGTTATTTTAGTGTATTACGCGCTGCTCTCAGGGCAGGAGTACTCAATAGATTCAAATCCCTGTTATGTTTATACGCGCTGCTCTCAGGGCAGGAGTACTCAATAGATTCAAATCGCTGTTATGTTTAGTGTATTACGCGCTGCTCTAATAGATTCAAATCGCTGTTATGTTTAGTGTATTACGTGCTGCTCTCAGGGCAGGAGTACTCAATAGATTCAAATCGCTGTTATGTTTAGTGTATTACGCGCTGCTCTAATAGATTCAAATCGCTGTTATGTTTAGTGTATTACGTGCTGCTCTCAGGGCAGGAGTACTCAATAGATTCAAATTGCTTTTATTTTTGTGCATTACACGCTGTTCTCAGGGCAGGAGTACTCAATAGATTCAAATCGCTGTTCTTTTAGCGCAATACTCCATGCTGTCAGGGAAGGAGTACTCAAGAGATTCTAATTGCTTTGCATTTACCTAGAAATGAGGTCCTGTAATATTCCTGTATTGCAGGAATATACAGTAGTATTGATACTATGTGCTGCAATAATTTTCGATACACTAAGCTCATTTTTTAGCTCTATTTTTCTCTATAACTAATCATTGTTAATTCTTTAAAAAAAAAAAACATCACTCATAAAAACATTCAGTAAACATGGCTGTCAGCTCCCAGGGCATTCTTCAGGGCATCACTTTTGTAAAACTAAAGCAAAGTTGTCCCACAATACCAAAATATACAGTAGAAAATACTCTTTTTTTCTGTTTATGTTTTTGCTGGTTTTATAGTCTAGTAAATCTATAGCCCTACACATTTTTAAGGGTAGGCTATATTTGATTCTTTTTAATCGTTTTGTTGTTACATAAGTAGACCATTTCTTTTTGGTCTATTATTAACTTGTTATTTTATCTCATTCTTCAGTTACCTGAATGAGCTGGCAGAAACTGGATGAATAAAAGGAGCCAACACTGAAGATGCCTGATGCTACCCAGTCTATGATTAAGGCCTGGATGCAAAGATGGAGAGCGTTTGGTTCCACCTGATACAAGCACACAATCTCAGTGTTGACTTTGTGATGCATAAATGTGATTGCAAAATGTGGATCTATGTTCAAATAGTTAATTTTCCACTGAGTATTGCGGAGAAACAAAGACTTTTAATTTCAGGGTTCCTAGGCAATTTGGAAATGTTTGGCATTTGATTAGAGTAATTTCCAAGTATGGAAAAAATATTTTAGTTTCTATACTTTTCCCACCATTCTGTTTTCTAAAATATAAACTTAAGATTTTCGAAAAATGCATTTATCAAAAGCAGATTGAATTCATGTCAAAAGTTAAGTGATCATTTAGAGATTGTTTGTCTTCATGATAAGCGAGTCTCTTTTGAATATCACTAAATTAATGTGCATTTACCCCTCTACCAGCAACAGATAAAGGAGCAGACTACCATTTAACTTAGTGGTCATGCAACATCAAACCACACAGGTTATAAAGCATTTTAGGTTTCTTCTCATCCTGTTAGTGCTTATCACTTCCAGAAAACTTTTGTACTGATTGTACTGTATGGCAAAAATATAATGTTTTATGAATCATTAATGTTTAATATGGTTAGAAAAATCTAGAGTATTGCAATTTTAAGTCTGTGTGGAAAAGTGTAAGATTGAAAATAATTAAAGATATTTGAAAATGAACAAAAACATTTTCTTTTACTGTTTCAATTCCCCTTTCTTACCCCAGGGTACCATTTGGAGTTCCTAAAGGCAGAGGTGCTGATAGTGCTCAAGGCCTGTAGGTCAAAATGTGTGTACTTCGGGGGTCTACGAATTGTCACACCTTTTACAATGGGGGAAATTGTAATTATCTGATGAGTCGATTTGAACGTCTCACATTTGGGTTACAGACACATGGTCAAGGAAGGCATCAAAGATTATAACAGTTTCTCTGTCCCTTTTATTCTCTGGCTCTCTTTCTTTGTCTCTTTCTACACCCTCTCCCTCTCTTTATATCTCTCAGGTAACACTTTACATATATGGAGGGTACAATTAATGGTATTTTGGGATGGGATAAGTTTTTATCATCACATCTATTTTGTAACTTTAAGTGTAACCATATATAGTGTCATTAAACCCTTTCAATTACATTTAATGTGCTAACTAGTTTTGATTAGGTATTGACTTTGAAGTGCTACCTATTGCAAAACAATATCGTCACTCTATAGCAGCAATCTGCCACATATTTAGCTGTTGTTACAACTTGTAACTGCGCTTATTTCCGTTGTTGATATAAGTAGCAGTGGGTGGTAATAGACAAGAAATCTACAGTTTTCCACCATCTTACTGATAACGTTTCTTTCGGCAGTCTAGCAGCCTGAACCCCTGTAGGAAATACATCCTTACAAAAGTATGGAATTTTAAAATGGATAATAATAACAACGTTTCTTTAGTCATTCGACAGTCTTGCAGCCTGAACCTCTGTAGGAAATCCATCCTTACAAAAGTATGGAATTTTGATTTCCTTTAATGACTGAACAAAAATTTATTGTATATAACTAGTTTACTAATTATATTTTTATTGAACTTTCTTTTGGTCCAATTTTGCAACAACATAATCAATTCAAGCATAATTATGACTTTCCTTTTTTATAGTATTACAAAACATTTCCAGTGAATTAAATGTATAAAACAGAAACATATCACAAAAAAATGCATAGCAAAGATGTAGCCTATCATTAAACTGTTGTACTTTTAACTAGCTCATATCATTATTCTTAGAGGTTTTTAATTGCTTTATTATTTTTCTTTTAGACAGGTGTCATTGAACTTGAATGGGCTTCCCGTTAAACCAGGCCCAACGCTACGGGTCGCCTGGTCAAATGTCTGTCAGTTCCTCCTTAAATTCTCCAGAAGTGTAGGTCTTCCTGCAAAAGAATTACATAAAGATGTTGGTTTCAATGTAAGCTGATAGTCATAAAAAAACAAAACGTAAAATATATTTCACCTGAAAGCTTCAGTTGTGGATATTGCACAATGAACATCCTCATTTTAAAATATTTCCTGGACTATTTCTTTTGTGGAGTAAACTTGGTGCGAGGGACATTAATGAAACCTTATTGTAAAGTGGTACCAATGTAAACAAATAAAATTACTTGTAAAAATCTTAAGATCTTTAAGCTAAAATACATTTATAATGCCCTCAAAACAGCACTAAGGACACAGTTATATTGTCACATGCTTATCACAGTTAGTGCATGTTGAAGTCCATTTGAATCGGAGTACTACTGCCCTGAGAGCAGCGCGTAATACACTAAAATAAAAGCGATATGAATCTATTGAGTACTCCTGCCCTGAGAGCAGCGCGTAATACACTAAAATAACTGCGATTTGAATCTATTGAGTACTCCTGCCCTGAGAGCAGCGCGTAATACACTAAAATAACTGCGATTTGAATCTATTGAGTACTCCTGCCCTGATAGCAGCGCGTAATACACTAACATAACAGCGATTTGAATCTATTGAGTACTTCTGCCCTGAGAGCAGCGCGTAATACACTAACATAACAGCGATTTGAATCTATTGAGTACTCCTGCCCTGAGAGCTGCGCGTAATACACTAAAATAACTGCGATTTGAATCTATTGAGTACTCCTGCCCTGAGAGCAGCGCGTAATACACTAAAATAACTGCGATTTGAATCTATTGAGTACTCCTGCCCTGAGAGCAGCACGTAATACACTAAAAATAACTGTGATTTGAATCTATTGAGTACTCCTGCCCTGAGAGCAGCGCGTAATACACTAAACATAACAGCGATTTGAATCTATTGAGTACTCCTGCCCTGAGAGCAGCGCGTAATACACTAAAAATAACTTTGATTTGAATCTATTGAGTACTCCTGCCCTGAGAGCAGCGCGTAATACACTAAAATAAAAGCGATATGAATCTATTGAGTACTCCTGCCCTGAGAGCAGCGCGTAATACACTAAAATAACTGCGATTTGAATCTATTGAGTACTCCTGCCCTGAGAGCAGCGCGTAATACACTAAAATAACTGCGATTTGAATCTATTGAGTACTCCTGCCCTGATAGCAGCGCGTAATACACTAACATAACAGCGATTTGAATCTATTGAGTACTTCTGCCCTGAGAGCAGCGCGTAATACACTAACATAACAGCGATTTGAATCTATTGAGTACTCCTGCCCTGAGAGCAGCGCGTAATACACTAAAATAACTGCGATTTGAATCTATTGAGTACTCCTGCCCTGAGAGCAGCGCGTAATACACTAAAATAACTGCGATTTGAATCTATTGAGTACTCCTGCCCTGAGAGCAGCACATAATACACTAAAAATAACTGTGATTTGAATCTATTGAGTACTCCTGCCCTGAGAGCAGCGCGTAATACACTAAACATAACAGCGATTTGAATCTATTGAGTACTCCTGCCCTGAGAGCAGCGCGTAATACACTAAAAATAACTTTGATTTGAATCTATTGAGTACTCCTGCCCTGAGAGCAGCGCGTAATACACTAAAATAACTGCGATTTGAATCTATTGAGTACTCCTGCCCTGATAGCAGCGCGTAATACACTAACATAACAGCGATTTGAATCTATTGACTACTTCTGCCCTGAGAGCAGCGCGTAATACACTAACATAACAGCGATTTGAATCTATTGAGTACTCCTGCCCTGAGAGCTGCGCGTAATACACTAAAATAACTGCGATTTGAATCTATTGAGTACTCCTGCCCTGAGAGCAGCGCGTAATACACTAAAATAACTGCGATTTGAATCTATTGAGTACTCCTGCCCTGAGAGCAGCACGTAATACACTAAAAATAACTGTGATTTGAATCTATTGAGTACTCCTGCCCTGAGAGCAGCGCGTAATACACTAAACATAACAGCGATTTGAATCTATTGAGTACTCCTGCCCTGAGAGCAGCGCGTAATACACTAAAAATAACTTTGATTTGAATCTATTGAGTACTCCTGCCCTGAGAGCAGCGCGTAATACACTAAAATAACTGCGATTTGAATCTATTGAGTACTCCTGCCCTGAGAGCAGCGCGTAATACACTAAAATAACTGCGATTTGAATCTATTGAGTACTCCTGCCCTGATAGCAGCGCGTAATACACTAACATAACAGCGATTTGAATCTATTGAGTACTTCTGCCCTGAGAGCAGCGCGTAATACACTAACATAACAGCGATTTGAATCTATTGAGTACTCCTGCCCTGAGAGCAGCGCGTAATACACTAAAATAACTGCGATTTGAATCTATTGAGTACTCCTGCCCTGAGAGCAGCGCGTAATACACTAAAATAACTGCGATTTGAATCTATTGAGTACTCCTGCCCTGAGAGCAGCACGTAATACACTAAAAATAACTGTGATTTGAATCTATTGAGTACTCCTGCCCTGAGAGCAGCGCGTAATACACTAAACATAACAGCGATTTGAATCTATTGAGTACTCCTGCCCTGAGAGCAGCGCGTAATACACTAAAATAACTTTGATTTGAATCTATTGAGTACTCCTGCCCTGAGAGCAGCGCGTAATACACTAAAATAAAAGCGATTTGAATCTATTGAGTACTTCTGCCCTGAGAGCAGCGCGTAATACACTAACATAACAGCGATTTGAATCTATTGAGTACTCCTGCCCTGAGAGCAGCGCGTAATACACTAAAATAACTGCGATTTGAATCTATTGAGTAATCCTGCCCTGAGAGCAGCGCGTAATACACTAAACATAACAGCGATTTGAATCTATTGAGTACTCCTGCCCTGATAGCAGCGCGTAATACACTAACATAACAGCGATTTGAATCTATTGAGTACTTCTGCCCTGAGAGCAGCGCGTAATACACTAACATAACAGCGATTTGAATCTATTGAGTACTCCTGCCCTGAGAGCAGCGCGTAATACACTAAAATAACTGCGATTTGAATCTATTGAGTACTCCTGCCCTGAGAGCAGCGCGTAATACACTAAAATAACTGCGATTTGAATCTATTGAGTACTCCTGCCCTGAGAGCAGCACGTAATACACTAAAAATAACTGTGATTTGAATCTATTGAGTACTCCTGCCCTGAGAGCAGCGCGTAATACACTAAACATAACAGCGATTTGAATCTATTGAGTACTCCTGCCCTGAGAGCAGCGCGTAATACACTAAAAATAACTTTGATTTGAATCTATTGAGTACTCCTGCCCTGAGAGCAGCGCGTAATACACTAAAATAAAAGCGATTTGAATCTATTGAGTACTCCTGCCCTGAGAGCAGAGCGTAATACACTAAAATAACAGCAATTTGAATCTATTGAGTACTCCTGCCCTGAGAGCAGCGCGTAATACACTAAAAATAAAAGCGATTTGAATCTGGAGTACTCCTGCCCTGAGAGCAGCATGTAATACACTAAAATAAAAGCGATTTGAATCTATACCCCTGCCCTGAGAGCAGCGCGTAATACACTAAAATAAAAGCGATTTGAATCTATACCCCTGCCCTGAGCAGCGCGTAATACACTAAAATAATAGCGATTTGAATCTATTGAGTACTCCTGCCCTGAGAGCAGCGCGTAATACACTAAAATAACAGCGATTTGAATCTATACCCCTGCCCTGAGAGTAGCGCGTAATACACTAAAATAACAGCGATTTGAATCTATACCCCTGCCCGGAGAGCAGCGCGTAATACACTAAAATAACAGCGATTTGAATCTATTGAGTAATCCTGCCCTGAGAGCAGCTCGTAATACACTAAAATAACAGCGATTTGAATCTATTGAGTACTCCTGCCCTGAGAGCAGCGCGTAATACACTAAAAATAAAAGTTATTTGAATCTAGAGTACTCCTGCCCTGAGAACAGCTCGTAATACACTAAAATAAAAGTGATTTGAATCTATTGAACACTCCTGCCCTGAGAGCAGCGCGTAATACACTCAAAATAAAAGTGATTTGAATCTATTGAGTACTCCTGCCCTGAGAGCAGTACGTAATACACTAAAATAAAAGCGATTTGAATCTATTGAGTACTCATGCCGAGAGCAGCGTGTAATACACTAAAAATAACTGCGATTTGAATCTATTGAGTACTCCTGCCCTGAGAGCAGCACGTAATACACTAAAATAACAGCAATTTCAATCTATCTACTCATGCCCTGAGAGCAGCGCGTAATACACAAAAATAAAAGCAATTTGAATCTATTGAGTACTGCTGCCCTGAGAGCAGCGCGTAATACACTAAAAATAAAAGTGATTTGAATCTATCGAGTACTCCTGCCCTGAGAGCAGCGCGTAATACACTAAAAATAAAAGTGATTTGAATCTATTGAGTACTCCTGCCCTGAGAGCAGCGCGTATTACACTAAAAATAAAAGTGATTTGAATCTATTGAGTACTCCTGCCCTGAGAGCAGCGCTAAGGCGGGAGATGTATCTTTTTGACCGTTGAAATATCGCGGAAAATTTGAACGAGTTCTGTTCTCGCATATCAATTTAACAGACAGCGAGGTAGCATTGGAAAAGCATGTTTTACACCAGTTACCCCATAAGCAGCTTTGTTTTGGTCGACTGATGAAACAGTCAAATCAAAATGCACAATACGATATTTAGACGATGATTATTAGTTCTGTGCATTTTTAAATGTTCACTTATTATCTTAGTAAACGTTAGAGGATGTTGAATTGTAACAACATATAGTAGTAAATTCACTTACCTTGCAATAAATGCGTTCTCCCACGAACATCTGTCTTTTATTCCGACTACTCCTCAAGAATCCCTCCGCACCGCAACGCACCTCAAAATCAAACGTCTAAACCCCGCCCTTGCTTCAGTTTCATTGGTTGAATCTGTAAACCAATCATTTTCCTTTCTGCCCTCAGAACATGTTTGAGTAAGTAAAACTCCCATCTGCGTTTTTGCAAACCCTCAAAAAGTGACAACTTTAACTTGCTATATAAAAATATCTGTGGGGTATTTTGCGCTAAAACTTCACACACACACTCTGGGGACATAATAGATATATTTTACATCTTGTGAAAAGGGCATTTTACCACCCCTTTAACAATCAGTTCATTCAACAGCAAACAATGCAAGATACATGTTTCAAATCACAGTTGTTGCTGAATTACAGGTTTTTTTTATTCGCTTTGGTTCTATTTTCACAAGTTAGGTGTACATTTTCAAAACTCTTAGTGCTAATATCACAACAGATCATCAAAAGTGCACTTTTTTCAAACATTTCATTATGTTTTCAATTGTGTAAGTACACAAAATCACAAAGTATCCTTTTCACAACACAAAATAAGTGTTTCGTCTACATAAATGTTTCATTCACAGTAACTGCCTTTCATAAAGCTCTTACTATAAAACTTTTGATTTGCATCTCTTCTTGTTCAGTTTAATACATTTGTCTATTATTTAATCTAACTGATCTTAATGGTTAATCAATTAATCATTTGGTACACCTATAGATTTCTATAGATATTGATTCTATATACAGTTTCTATAGAACTTGTTTGCAATTTCCAATATGGATAACCAAATGTAATTAATTATTTTAAAGGTGCATTGCGCAATTCTCTGAGTTTTTGCAGAAGTATGCCCCCTCTGGCGGCAAGCGAAACTGCAGCCAGAAGTGTGCACACTCACGGACAAAAGTTTTCTTTTTTTTTTATCTTACCTGGAGTTTGCGTTGGTGTTTGAAATGAACTACAAGCCGGTCTCTTAGAATCCATCTTCTACGGAGAATGGCGGCGAATACACAAACCTGCCAGACAGTCAGGTGAGCGTGCCATGAACGTGCATGACGTCACGCCCAGTCTAAAATTCCGGCCCGAATCCCTCTTATTTATTCTACTTTACAGGATTATAGAGACAATCTCAGTGATCAGAGAAGGGCTCATTCAGCCCATCAGGCAATTGTTTAAGCATGTATGGGTTAGAAAACGGGTATTTTTAACATGAAAAAGTTGCTTAATGCACCTTTAAATGATTTATAGATAATAACCACCCCTATGTTCAAAGTGTGTGGACACGCATGTGTGTGTGTGTGTGTGAGAGAGAGAGAGAGAGAGAGAGAGAGAGAGAGAGAGAGAGAGATACAGAGAAATTTGCCATTTGCCATTACAAATACTGTAACACAGAATAGAGTATAAGGGAGAGGAAACAGTCAATGACTGTAAAACATAAGATTGATCAGAGATGCATCAGTAGAAGGGAGACAGACGGCATCAAATACAGCATTTTACATTACAGTATGTATGTGATACTGTAAACAGATTACCATGGTAGAGACTGCCGAATTACTGTAACTCAACCTTCATCTGTAAAGGTCCACTACAGTATAGATTCAGTCAAATGGTATAGAGTGAAATCATTTACTGTATTGCCAGCAAACTCTGTTAGCACAGAACCTCATGCACTTCATCACAGCTTTTGATAACACACTGGATAGATACTATTACAAACATTATGGATTCAATTACATAAATTAGGTTATGCACGTGTATTTTCTAATGTGGCATAGCCTGTATTACTGTAATTACAGTTACGACTCGAGTCAAGACATGTGAGTCCCCCATCTCTGGTTCACGGGAGTGCCTGGAATTCCTTTGGCCCTGAGGAAATCACTGCGATCGTGGGTTTGACGGACAACACTGGGAGACGAAATACACTCTTCTTACTGGATACATTGATAGAAAGTAAATGTATATGATTTACAGTGACTTAGCTTAATGTACATTCTTTTACTTTTGCTTAATCTTTATAACTTCCACTCAGCATTTTCAAAGAAATTTCTGATCTTTCAGTGCTGAGAAAGGTGAGAAGTTTCTTTGAAACTCAGGAAAGATGTTTAGGGTCTTGCAAAAGACACTTAACACATGATTTTCTCTCTGAAGGGTGTGATGTTCTTGCTTTTTGACATCTAGACATTAGTCTTTTGAGAAATATCTGTTGGATTGTGATGAAAAACATGCTTGATTTCTGGAAATGGAAGGGAAAAGACTGCAATACGAAAGAGAGATAGATTGCATTAGTTCTCCTGTTTGACACAATCTTAAAGAGCTGTGTTGGAAAAAATGATCTGTTTTCTTGGGGAGTTTTTTTATTTTTTATTATATAACTGTTATTTATTACATTCAATCATCTTGCACATGTCACATGGCTATTGTCCAGAAAAAATCTGGTGATTTCCAAGTTACCGCCCATTAATGGGGATTTGAACTCTCATACTCTCATCATGTTTACCGGATTGGGTGGGCAAATAATCAGAATTCAAATTATAATAAAGAAAAATGAACATAACAGTTAATAATCACTTCTATTATCTCTGAGTAAATATTCTAGAATAACGTGTAGGAGAGCTCTCTTGCAGTGAGCTGGAGTGTGAGACAGAAAGAGGTTTGAGTCTGAAACAGAGACTGACTAACCAGGAAACATGTCACACTTCTTATTCACTTGGTTGATCAGGAAAGCAAGGGGAAGTTCCTCATTGTTATCCACAAGAGCACTGTGACCTCTTGGGCCACAGCTGCAAATCTAGATAGCAGACTGTGGTGGTTTCAACACCTTTGGGGCAAAAGGACAGAAAAAACATATTTTTATCATATAGACAACACATGATGGAAAATTCTGGTATTATACCTCAAATCACAGAGACGCATGTACTCATGCAGATTAGTATCTGAGTCAAGATGTTCTTTTGGACATTGTAGATGTGGCACAAAAATATACTTTATAATTTAACACTTACAGAAAAACTACCCGTTATAATAACATTCAGTTGTAAGTCATTTATAAGTGGTTAGTTAATGATTAACTAATCATTTATGAAACATGACTATGCGTTCATAAATGATTAATAAATTGTAATTTTTTTGTATGTATGTAGCAATTAGAGAGTGCAGAAAGTGTTGTAAATGCCTTGTATACACGTACAGATAATTTGTAACAGGTAAGTAACAGTGATCAACACAATGATGTGTAAACGCATGAATAAATCATTTACAACACTTTCTGCATCCCCTAATCTAAAGTGTAAACTATTCATCACTTGTAAATGTGTTACACATCATTCGTAGATTACCACTTCAAGAATCAATAAGGCATAAGATCTACAAATCTTATCTACAAATGATTCAAGTTACAATACCAAACAGAACAAAAGTAGAGATTATATTGGTCTCAACCTTATTCATTTTTCCCACAGAAATTATTACCTTTCTAATACATTTATATCGTAATATTAATCATATTATTTATTATAGCATGTATTTATGATTATCAAAATTTGGAATTATTATTATTATAATAACATTTAAAGGTAAATTCACAAGTATGATGCCTTAATTATATAACCTGGCTCCACCCTCCTACGTACGTCCGCTCAATTTTCATTTTCCTTCAGTACGTCGTCTGGGTTTGCGTAATATTCGCGGGTTTTCTCCGACCAATTTTTTACCGGTCCAATCAGCGACTGGTCCAATCAATGGCTGAGAACGATGACGTTAAGGCCGTGCGCTAGTCGTGCGTCACGACCAAACATTAGCGATTGGTTATGGCAGATCCAGAGTGGCTCTGGGCTGATCCAATAGTTTTAATCTTCCGCCTTCAAGGAAGTTAATGCTTGTCAATGGAGGGAGGCAAGACTCTCTGTACAAATGAAATATACGAAATTTTGGCAGGACCAGGCTATTAATTATATTGGTTTTATAGTAAATGTCATATGTTTAACTTTGCTTATATATTTTTTTTATGGAATATCACCGGCAGAAATTTACTTTCCCATTAAGAGCCAATATTTGACCCCTTAAATTGATTTCCAGGGGCATTTTTTTATTTTCTAACTATGTTCTAACAATTTTTTTCTAACCATGCATGTACACTGCAACAGCATAAATAATGTTATGAGATGAATGATTTAAATGTATTAATTTTAGCATCTCTAAATTCAGCATTTAGAGACGCAAAAAAAAAAGATAATATTTTTAATTATGAAATTAAAACCGCCACTAGGTGGCGCCAAATCACCGTCTTAATGAACGAGTCATAGAAGCATTCATTCAACTGATATGTTCTAAATGGCAGATTCATTCTGGAACTAAGCAACTAGGTCACTGAATCACAAAAACCCCGGATTCGTTCAGAAACGCATAACTCTTAACTCTTTTTCTGTGGCTTGTTTGGAACTATTGTCATTGGAGAAATAGAGCAAAAACAGAGAATATTTACAATATTATGTCCCCCCCCCCCCCCAATCCCCTGATAACGAATGACCCTGCTTCTAGAGAAACATAAAACATGACAAAACATCATTAACAGTTTTATATGTTGTTTTTCGTCATTGGAAAAAGCGACATATTTGGCATTAAAGCACTATGATTTGAAAGAAACTGTGGCAAATGTCTGAATTTATGCACATTATACAAAATATATGCCATCATTAATTGTCATTTGAATCTATTGACAGCCGCCCTTAAGCTACATTTGAAAACATAATTTTGTATAAAGAGGCATGCTGTTTTGACCACTATTCTCTCTTGATTTAACGTTAGTCAAATTAACTATACCTAACAGGTTAAACAAGCCATAGCTTACTTTTAGATGTGGTGAATGAAGTTTGAGGATGTGATGGTAATGTCCGATATCCCTTGCCAGTTATTATGCATACAGCAAATCTTCTTTTATGAATATGGTCAATTTTGAAGTGTTTATATCCAAAACGAAACGATGCTGGGAGATTTTTTGTATTTAGTGCACTCCCCGCACTGTATGTTTATCTTTTTTTCCTGTGCTTGTGCAGCATCACGCAATCGCACAGAATCTGATGACTGGCGTCAATGGTTACGTTGCTTTCATTTTGTTCATCAACTGATGTTGCGATGATTTTTATAAAAATGTATAAAGTCATTCTCGAGTCATACAGTTCAAGTCAAGTCTCGAGTCATTGGATCTCAAGTCAAAGTCAAGTCAAGTAATTTTCTTAATTTAGTCAAGCAAGTCCCAAGTCCTTAAATTTGTGACTCGAGTCAAGACATTTGACTCGAGTCCCCCATCTCTGGTTCACGGGAGTGCCTGGAATTCCTTTGGCCCTGAGGAAATCACTGCGATCGTGGGTTTGACGGACAACACTGGGAGACGAAACACACTCTTCATACTGGATACATTGATATTGCCCAGCTTGATCGAGGGCAGCCTGTGGCGCGTCAGGGACCCGGATCAGTGTCCCCACCTCCATCACTGGACACCGGTCGATGAAATGTCCTGGGTCCCCGCAACGCCAACAGGCCGGCCCGGACTTTACCGCCGCCCTGGCGGCAGGAAGCGGGTCAAGCGATTGGCGTGGAGAGAGCGGCAGTACACCTGGTGGAGCGAAGAACCCACTGGTCGAGCTTCATCCCCTGGGAGGAGCCCTAGGCGCGGCCGTCGGTTCAGTCGAAGTCCCCGTCCTCCACCTCGGCATCGGTTTCGGCGGGAGCGCTCCACGTGACCTGGGAAGTGGAACAGGTTTAGGGGAGAGGGAGGAGAGAGAGGGAGAGAGAGAGAGAGAAGCAGATGGAAGGGGTTTGCCGACCCCTGGGCACACCACCATCTGGTTCTCTTGCCAGCTGGATGGCCTGGTTCAGCGACGTCGGGCGGTGGCACTGGACCCACTGGGCAGTCTTACTCGGCAGTCTAGCCATGAACTGCTCCAGTACCACACGATCGATCACTCCCTCGATGTCGCTTCGGTCGGCCATTTGCGGCAGGAGTCCCGGAGCTGCTGTGCCTCTTCCAGGGTCAGTGTCCTGAACCTCTGTCGATGTTGTTCCGGAGTCCGACCGACCCGCTGGAGGATGGCACCCTTGAGATCTTTGTAGACCTGGAGATTCTGGACTGGCAGTTGGTGTGCGTCTACCTGCGCCTCCCCGGACAGCAGAGGGATCAGCCGCATTGGCCAGTCCGTGGTGGGCCATCCCCGATCCTCCGCGAACCTTTCAAATAGATCCAAGAATGCCTTTGGATCATCTTGAGGACCCATTTTGTTGAGTGGCAGCGGTGATGAGGTGGGTCTACCAAGCTCCGGAACAGCTCACGGTCTTCATGCTGGGATCGGAGGAACGCCTCGAACCGCTTGTCTTGCTCCTCCTTTATCGCCAGCAGGTGTTGATGTTGCTCCTGATGAAGACCGGCGAGCGACTGGATGATATCCGCAAATGGCGTGGCTGGCGGGGTCTGCATGGCGGCGGCGATCTTCTTCCCTCCCGGGACTCAGCACCAGTGTGATGAGGTTCAGTTCGTTTATAAGCAGGGAAGGAAGAAGACAGGGGTCGGCGTAACTGGGATTCTCGCTTATTCACGTGTTCAAGAAAATATAAACAAAAAGGTGCGCACGTAGCGCGTTCACCGTGCGGAAGCACAGCACAAACAAAGTCAATAATTCAGAATATCAATTGACGATCTTAGCAGTAAAGCAGCACACGAGGTCCCAGTTCCTCTCTCTCTCTCTCTCTCTTTCTCTCGCCCGCTCCGCTTATATCCGGTCTCTCCACACCAATTACTGTAATCAGACACACAGGTGTTCATCATCTGCACTTGACCTACTTACTCACCGCTCGGCTCCCTCCTCTCTCTCCCGCTACAGACTCTGCAGAACCACACCCCCCTCGCCACAATTTTCAACATCATTCAGAGAAAGTAATTATTTTATGTTATTGTAATGATATGAAATTACCAAAGAATATAGCTAAACTAATGAAAATATGTTTACTGTTTACATATTGAATAATTCAGGTGAATGGAATATATAGGGTTTAACCCCCTGAGGTCGACGGTATCGCCGGCGATACCAGCTCGCTTTTTTTTTATTAGTGTAAAAGAAACTCATAAATACTCTGTTGACTTTGATTTTCCATAGGAGTTTCATACATCAATCGATTCTGTTAAATGTGTATTATTTTTGTGTATACTCACAATAAAAACAAAGTGTTGTGCTTTTTGCCAAATAAAGAAAAATAAACACGAAGCGAGTTCTGCCTTCTCTCTGCCAGTGAAGTCCATTCTGAAACGCGTCCGAAAATGAACAATAACTCAGCGAATACTCAGTCAAACAGGCATACAGACACACAGGCATGAAGCTTGAATTCTCTTCTTTTAAATGAAGTAATTTATATAAAAAACAAATATTCTCATCTTGTGAAATCTGTATTAAAAGAGAGCGATTCCAGTCGACCTCATTACAGCTAATTCAGATGTAATGTGACTCCGCCCACGGAAAGCGCGCGCTATTCAAACGCAAATGGCTGAGGCAATCCTGTGAACGCCCCCATCAGCTCGAGAAAACACACAAGTTTATTTAGATCATTGTTTACACCGTCTTGCAGCGCTCTGAGGAATAATACTAATGGAAAATGTCCCTCAGAAGTGCGGGTATATCGAGGAGCGAGCTGAGGAATACTAGTAAGTTTTTTCCTTCTCACGTGAATTTCTTCACGTGGGTTTCTGTTTATGAATGAATAAACGGCAGAGATGCGCGCTGTTTACCACAGCTGGCAAAGACAGTTTAAATTTAAATCGCGTGTGTGAATGAATGATGATGTTTTAGCAAACTGTATTGCTATACTGAGATGAGTAAAAACGTTACATTTAGACGAAATATGAAAGACAACATTTTGTTTAGTAGATTTGGGTACAGTTTTTACTGTAGAATATACTGCCACATCAAATAAGCTTTTGTTTAGCAATTTCTATATATAAAATACTATTTTTGTCAAAAATAAAGTCATCAACTAAGATGTTAGCTGTTCCAATGTTGGCTATATTCAAACTAATGAATACATAGATAAAATGTAGGCCTATAATCATTTTTTTTACAAAGAAAGAGTACACTTGAAATATTGTTGAAATTGTAATTATTGTTGTAATTGTAACCGTTTTAATAAAATAGCAAAACATATTTACAAGATAGATGTAAGCAAAATCTTAAATGGTCAATATAAGTCTTCTTCTAAATATATCTTTTGTCCTTGCATTGTGGCTCAGTCAGTGTCACACCTGAGTGAATGGCTCATCATTATGCAGAGTGGGTGGGACATTGTATTCTAAGGTGTAAACCACTCCTTGTTCACGCCCCCCTCGCATATTGGCTTTCCAAGCAAAACCTGTTTTACATCAATTTAAATCAATGTATGGTTTTATGTGAACGATAAAGCAAGACTATTTTCACATAATTTTGAAGAAAAAACTATAGGCGACGACATCCATTAGTCAAAAGTCTTATTGCCACATATTTAGTATGTGTTTTGTGGCCTTAATTCAAAAACTTTAATTTTTAGTTTTTTCGACAACCACGCATAAACATTATTCTCTCAAAAATGAAAACATGTACATACATGTGGCTCACATATTATTGTAGTCCTGTTTGTGCTATATAGAGTGAATTTACACCTTTGCCATTAATATGTTTATAAGCAACTGAAAAAAGCACAAATGTCAGAGCATGTCAGAACACCCCCAGGGCCCAAAAAAACGCTCAGACTCCAGAGGGTTAAAAAGGAATATTTCTGAATTATTGGCACACATTTAATATAACAAAAGCATGTTAGTTTGGTTATGATAATTTGCTATGTGAATTAAGAAACTGCATTTCCAACTTGATTTTTTAACATTCAGACATTTTCATTAATAAACAAATTAACTCTAGCCGAAAAAAAGAAAATCATATTAAAAGACATGAACTTTTTTCATTTTTGCAAAATGAACTTGGTAAATCCGTAGTGTTGTTGATATCGGAAAGCTTGAAGGCTATCTTTTCAATTTCACTTTTCTGACCACATTCAACGAGACAGGCAAAGTACTTTTAGAATAGAATAGAATAGAATAGAATAGAATGAGGCATTTATATGGTGCTTTCATATGTACAGATGGTGGACAACCAGAATGCCTATTACCGCCGCGCCAGCCGCCGAACCAGCCGCATTTCAAAGTCGTTCCCGAAATGACCGCCAGGTGGCGCAAAGGGACATTGTGCAAAACAGCAGCAATTGCCGTATTTTAAAATGTAAGTGGGTTAAATATAAAACCCTAAGCCTAATAGGCATATTTTTCATATAAATAGGCCTATTAGGCTACAACAGAATAGAACCAAAGATAGAATCAATTTTAGAACTGAAAAAATAGAATCAAAAGTTAAAAATAGAGACGATATTAGGAGCAATGACGCTGAATATTTTTACTATTCTATTGAGGAATTAGATAAATGAAGAGCTCTCGTGAGCGATACAATTGCATAGTAATTTATAGTGAGTTCAAAAGCAGTCCTTAAAAAAAAAAATACATGGAGTAGTGTGGCATAATTTTTGAGAGATTACGCGGAACGCGTTTTAGTTAAGATCCTGGTTTCAATGCCCTTAATGTATATAGGCTAGGCTACTGCTTTAAAAAAATGTCACAACGCGTTTTGAGATTGTTTTGAATTAAACATTGAAGTTTAAAATGTAGTGTTTTGGCACACCAGGCCGAGTGGCGTTACGCATTGTTCAAAAATCAGGTTTTATTCTGGCATGTTGAATTGGCGTTCGATTTTTTTTTTGATTTATTAGATTTAGATTTTAGATTTCGTTAGATTTATTTTTCTCATAACAGCTAAAAAAAATTAATATATGCCTTAATATGACCTACTTAATATAGGCAATAGGCATATAATAGCCTATATAATAAATTAGCAAAACTTGGCCACTAAATATTTAATTTTCAATTATTGTAATTATCACAATTAAAGTTTTAATTTTATTAAATTGAACAAGCGCAACAATCAGCATTTAATCAAATATTCTAAAAGATGTATTATTAATAATAATGTTATTTCAACATAATATTTCGGTTTTTCGACATAATATGTGTGCGTGCAACAAGCAAGATGTGTATTTGTAAATCCGGTGATGAGTGCATTGATTTTTATCAATAAACTAGTGTTTTCTGACAGTGTCGACTGCAAAGATGAAGTTGACGATCGCCATATTTGTAGTGAAGGCAACTAGAGAGAAATGCACATAAAGACATAATCAGAGAGTAGCCTTTTTCTTTTCGTTTTGAATTATTTTGTTTGAAGACATTTCAAGCTTTGTGTATTTGATGTATTTCTCATGTCTGTGTGAGGCATACGCTGAGTTTCGTTAAGTTAGGAGGATGAAATGCGCTCCAGCTGACGTGCAATGCAAGTGACACGCGGGCGCCTCCATGATTAGTGTCTGTTATATTTGCTTCTCTTACTTATTCAATCCATTGGTTGATGAAAAATTGATTAAAATTAAGATACAATTTATAGAAAACGAAATTCACTTTAAATAAAGGTTTTCTACTAAACAACACTTAATGAAGTGGTCAAAATCATGTCTGACCCACTCCATATCCATCTCTCGATATAATGCATCCTATCTTACTCGTGCTGTTCACTTTTCATATTCAACATAGATGGAAAAAAAATAACATTATAATATTTGAACAAATATGATACTAAATGAGATTATTTAATGGCTACAACAGTATAGTAGGCCTATAGACTCTATTTGTACAAATTGCTGCACATTAATTTAATTAAATGAAACCTTGTAACGAATTCACACTGTAGGGTAGTACAGTTGAGACACCTTAAATAACTTGCGTTCGCAGCAAGCACAAGTTGTGATTTTTGCTGTGCACTTGCATATTAGTGTCAGCTGGGAAGGAAATATAGAGACCAGACCTCTTGGAACTTTAATTGAATACATAGCGTTGGTAAAGCATACTGAAATTACATCCCTACAAATTTATTAGGCCCTACTGAAAATAAATGTATCGAATTTAAGCAAAGTAGCCTAAATGTTAAGACTGTAAGCCCTTTGCTTTTTTACGTAGCCTATAAAGGACTCTTATAGCCGACTTTGTGTTAATTTAATTTGTATTTTTTAACTCAAACATTAACACTGAAATAAATGAAACTAAATTATTGTAAATTTTTTGGCACACCACGACGAGTGGCGCTATGCATTGTTCTAAAGCCAGGTTTTATTCTGGCATGTTGAATTAGTGTTCGACAAACGCGGCGGCGCGTTCATTTGAATCAAGAGCGCTTCTCGCTCGTGTGAGCGAACACACACTGGAACGTTATGTCGCAACGAGTGAATCGTGGCCGAGTGGTTGAACCTACGTTACGATCAGTTAGATGACACGGGTTCGAATCCCGAACTAACTTGGACTACTGATATTTTTATATTAGCCTATTAATGCATTTTATAGTCTATTGTTGATGCAGAGAGATTTGTCTAGTTCTAAAACATATATATATATATGACGTTTAAACGACAAACAATAAAATCAGAACCAGTATTCTGTTGCGTTCATGGTTCCAGTGGCAGTAATGCATCCATGGCTTTTCAAAATGTCACAAAGCGTTTTGAGATTGTTTTGAATGAAATATTGAAGTTAATAATTAAGTGTTTTGGCACACCACAAGGAGTGGCAAACTCTTTGTTTTGTTTTGCAAACTCAGCTAGCCTGTGGGGGGTTTGGAGAAGGCAATAGTTACTTTATCGTGGGGGTGCAGGACAGAGGTGTTAATGTTCCGTCTTTCATATGGAGAGTGTCGGAGCCAGCCTGATGAGCAGGCAAAGGCAAAATTCTTTTAAGGATTAATCTCAAAATCTCCAAAAGTCCATAGCCTATGTACAGTAGGCCCTATATCTTATTAAATTATATATTGTAGTTTTATTGATTGTATTTAAAGGTTTTCTACACACAATTTCAATTTAGCAGATACAGAGCTCTTTAATTCGCGACCCACCTCGTTTTATTGTAAGGTGAATTCAGCAAGGCATGTTGTATCTAGGAACAAAAGCTATTTGTTACAGTTTTTTCTTTCGTGATTTGTGTGGATGGCACACAGCGACATATACAGTATTATCAGCTGTATGGTGTTTTTTTACGCTGAAATGCTTAATTTCGAGAAAGACCCGCGCCGCGCGCAGTGAGGGAGACCAAACTTACTAAAAAAATATCCAGCGCGAGAGAGGCAAAGAAAAACGCCTGTTCTTAATTTATGTTGCTTTGAACTTTTTTCGTTTTGTACCGTTTTAATTTAGCTGCAATTTCTTTGACAATAGAAATGTAAAATGTTGCAAGAATAAGATTCTGTGTTTCTTATTTTGCATCACAAAGGGAATAAACTCTATCGATGCAACCCTGTTTAAATAAAAAAACTGTCCCGACACTTTATTCATACCTTGAAATGTGCGATGGGTTTTCAAACTTAATTAATTTTCTTTTTCTTTTACATTTTCATTGTTTATTTTTTAATTGAAAGCAGTACTGTTTTGAAAGTATTTTTCTGATTTGTTCGATCTGTTTTGAAAAATGTCTTCCGTTGCTATGGCCGGGTATCACTATCAGTCATCTCAATCTCGTGAATGATTCACACACACACACACACACACACACACACACACACACACACACAACATTTTTTTTAGCAGATTAAAGACGAGCTTCATCATCTTCATTTTCTGGTGCGATCGGCTGACAGTCTTCCTTCATCAGATGTGTCGTCTTTGCAGCGGCTCAACTGGAATGTAGCAAATTTATGTTGTAATGTAGGCTACAATTGATAATTAAACAAAATGATTGACTTTAATAAACAGATGCATATTTAAGCATCAAGAACGGAAAAACATAAACACTGTCGGCTACACTGAGATTCGATCTCAGATCGTTTGAAGCTCCGAGAGGCTATTGTTAATGCATTGACCACAGAGCTATCGTCTGAATAGCCTAGGTCTACTATTTTCTCTGTTTTTTTAGACGCCACCGCCGGCGTCTTTTTCTGCAGCTCAGAGCGTCTTTTTAAGTTGAAAAAAGTTCAACTTTTCTGAAAAGAACGCCCTACGTCAAGCGCCTTTTTGACAGCTGACCAATGACAAGCGAGTAGCGAGACCTGTCGTTTCCATAACAACAAGAACAACTGTCTGTCGTGCACCCACAAACGTCTTTGTGAACCGACATTCTCCTCCCCGGTAACTTCAAAAGCCAACGCAAGAGCCAACTTTCTCTTTCTCGAAATTTTTTGCATCACACAGCACTAGGCTACTGTTGCAGCTGTTGTTATAGCAACAAAAGACGCGCTCGGCTGCTATTTGTAACCGAACGCAGCCAGCGTTTTTTTTTTGCTAAAAAAACGCCGTTGTCAACTTTTTCTTGTCAAAAAAGACGCTAAGTGTGAACATAGCCTAAGTGACCACTTTTCATTGCTTCGTCATTTCCTTGGACGAAACGTAAGTGAACTCATCTCGAAAATGCTTTGGATGTACCGACTTAAAGGGATGGTTCGGAGTAAAATCAACCTAGGGTCCTTTGCACGACTTCCACGTGTGAAATTCCCAAGGGGGTAATCTATGGGATCAAATTCCCGCCAAATATATAGCGGTCACGTATAAAAAAAATAATAAGCGTGAATCAAAAATTGAAAAACACATGTAAAATATATTGCACAAACTGAAAAAAATAATGCAAAATGATCAGAATAGCAAACAACGGGGTCACGGATCAAAATATAATAAGCGTGAATCAAGAAATAACAAGCATGGATAAAAACTTTAAACACATTAAAAGTTATTTTGCAGAAAACTTAAACTTATGGTCATGCTTTCTTAAAAAGTATGTTTTCCTTGGTTTTATTACTGTGTTCTTTGTGCTTTCTTGCATTTTCTGCTCATATTTTACTCTTTTGTACGCTTGTGCTGTTTTTCTCTTCGCTCTTCTTTCTATGTTCTGCGCTTGCTTTCCCAAATGTTGCAGTTCGAGTTTCATGTAAATTAGGGCGGGCTTAAGCGTCACCATTGGTCCACTAGTTCTAGATTGACAGCTACTCCTCTAGCCAATCAATCGAAGAGGGGAGTTGACGTCACACCAATGCGACTCGTGGCTACTGATGCTTATGTAGGAGTACAAGCTGTTTATGTTTGTACAATATAATATACTAAAATGTTATTTTTCTAATACTTTTATATACTGTTCAATTTCTTATTTGTGCTTTGTTATGTGCATTTATTAAATTAATTATTTTCGCTTGGCATACCAGCGTGATTAGTCACCGCACACTTCAGTGGGTGGTGCGCGCCCGTGATGCACTTCATTCTGAGTAAATATAACAACAAAGAAGCACTGCTGCGCTCTCTTTTATTTCATTTTTCTTTAATCCTTACTCTTTTTCAGGAGTGCTGCACTTACTTATACAGGGGAAGACGGCAGTTCAATTTAACTTTACAAAGACTTTCAAGCAGTAAAGCTATCTGAACATAAATAATTCAATTCATCTTTTTTAAGATACATGAGAATGTTAATGTGCACACTGGTAATTGGTGTTAAACAATATTACTTGGCTCATGATGTCAATATGCTAAGGCTGCTGTAAGTAAAACATCCTGCAGTTATGAAACACTACAATTCGTTGCAAAAACTAAGTTAAAAACGGCCATTGTCTGAATACTTTAGGACTTTGACCTGTCACCGCTACGCATTGCCTACCTTTTTTTATTAACCTCGCCAAATTTGACAAGATTATTGAAAATGATTGTGTTACAGAGAAGATATACAGAAACCAGTTGAATTTAATACAGTGATTTATTACAAACTTATTGTGTTTACTTACATAGCTACATAATTGCATATTAATTTAGGATTAATGTTTTAAATATAGCTTAAAATTTGAATACAGCAACATCTCCATCAGCGATAGGTAACGTTGTTTCTAGAGTGCCGCTGTCCTGCAGAGTTTAGCGTCAACTCCGATTAAAAACCTCACCTGTCTTAAATATCCTAAAGACGATGATTAGCTGGTTCAGGTGTGTTTGATTAGGGTTGGAGGAGCTAAACTCTGCACCCAGGACCGACATTATCCATCCTTGTTATTGATTAAATATGAAAGTAAAACGGCCAGTAGGTGGTGGCAAGTTACTGCACGGAGAAGATCGACGCTCGCGGTGCCAGGTCCAGTGCATTAGAGGTGAATGATGGATAATCAGACAGGCATAACTGTAACAGGTCATCGTTAGGATGACGAATTTAATGATACCATATTGCCAGGTATACGTACTGTATATACTGGCAACAGGTTGAGTTGCAGGCACACATGCAGTTTAAAGGTGTCCTGCCACGGAAATTTTTTTGCCAACTGAGTTGACGGTCTTCTTCCCCTGTATAACAAGTAAGCATCAGTAGCCACGAGTCGCATTGGTGTGACGTCAACTCCCCTCTTCGATTGATTGGCTAGAGGAGTAGCTGTCAATCTAGAACTAGTGGACCAATGGTGACGCTTAAGCCCGCCCTAATTTACATGAAACTCATTTGGGAAAGCAAGCGCAGAACATAGAAAGAAGAGCGAAGAGAAAAACAACACAAGCGTACAAAAGAGTAAAATATGAGCAGAAAATGCAAGAAAGCACAAAGAACACAGTAATAAAACCAAGGAAAACATACTTTTTAAGAAAGCATGACCATAAGTTTAAGTTTTCTGCAAAATAACTTTTAATGTGTTTAAAGTTTTTATTCATGCTTGTTATTTCTTGATTCACGCTTATTATATTTTGATCCGTGACCACGTTGTTTGCTATTCTGATCATTTTGCATTCTTTTTTTTCAGTTTGTGCAATATATTTTTACATGTGTTTTTAAATTTTTGATTCACGCTTATTATTTTTTTATTCGTGACCGCTATATATTTGGCGGGAATTTGATCCCATAGTAATCCATCACCCGGAAAGCGTACCTTCCCTGGGGGCCGCCATTGATTAGCAGACCATCACCTGCTGTTAGCATTCCATTGACTCCCATTCTTTTTGGCGTCACTTTGACAGCGAATAACTTTACATCTGAGGCGTTTAAAGACTCCATTTGTCCATTGTTTATTTCTAAAGAAACACGACAAGGTATAAAAGGCTCCATTACCTTGTATCTTACGATATGGCCCGGTAGAAGCAGTTTTTGTAAAAATTGGCTAATGGTTGCGTCATAACCTCGCGACCCTCTGTCACATAGTAGAGAGATTACCGTAGAGACAGGAGGAGAAGCTTGCAGGCAATCGGGGGGACGTGGAGGCAAAATGACAAAGTAATTCATCAGAATACTTAGCAAAAGTTGCTCCTGCTCCTAGCTCATGGACACCTCCTACTCACACTCTCCGTCTCTGCAAATTTCGGAAGGGAATGATTCAGATTTCTCTTGGCACAGCTACTAGAAGACAGACGGGCTGCTCACGTCACATCTACGTCGTCAAGCTCAGTTTGAGTCTGGCTCAGCCATCAGGAAGAGAGAGCTTCTAATTGACTTATTTTACTGTCTATGGAAATCTTTTATCTTTCTTCCTTTCTAACTAATCTTTCTTTCTTTCCAACTTATCTTTCTTTCTTTCTTTCTTTCTTTCTTTCTTTCTAACTAATCTTTCTATCTTTCTTTCTATCTATCTATCTATCTATCTATCTATCTATCTATCTATCTATCTTTCTTTCTTTCTTTCTTTCTTTCCAACTAATCTATCTTTCTTTATTTCCAACTAATCTATCTTTCTTTATTTCTAACTAATCTATCTATCTATCTATCTATCTATCTATCTATCTATCTATCTATCTATCTATCTATCTATCTATCTATCTATCTATCTATCTATCTACCAATCTTTCTTTCTTTCTTACTAATATTTCTTTCTTTCTAACTAATCTTCATTTCTTTCTTACTAATCTTTCTTTCTAACTAATATTCCTTTCTTTCTAACTAATCTTTCTTTATTTCTAACTAAACTTTCTTTCTAACTAATCTTTCTTTCATTGAAACTAATCTATCTGTCTATCTATCTATGTATGTATTATTTATCTATCTTTCTAACTAATCTTTCTTTTTCTTTCTAATTAATCTTTTTCTTTATTTCTAACTATTCTTTCATTCTAACTAATCTATCTGTCAAACTTAAAACTACTTTAAACTTCAAACTACTTTAAACTTCTTCAAACTCTCTGGTCTGGCATTTTCAAGCCAACTTAAAGTTTGTCTCAACAAAGTTTTTTTTCTAGTTTCATTTGTCATAATGAGCCTAGTTCAATGACTGACTAGCCCCTACACATGAAACCCGACTCAGGTCTGGGTGTGTCACCTAAGTTGAAAACACTTTATTATGGCTTGTTACTGTGGGCCTTGGGGTGTCCCTAGGCTCCTGTTAGGCAGCCAGTTGCTGATAGTTGCCGCCAAGTCATCTGTTTGGGCCATGCCTCAGAGGCGCCTGGCCATAGGATGTGCAGTTACCGCAGCACAGCCAATGAGCGAGCTAGACGCTCTGCAACTGCACTGCGTTTTAAATTATTAGCTTCAATATTTCTCAAGGAAAGGAGTTTCCCCCACTGCGTATTAAATACGCAGTACTCGTTCCCTACTTCTGGGAACCAAGGTTACGTTAGTAACCAAGTACGTTCTTGAAACAGATCAGTTAAATTATCCATTCTCAAATATCTTGATGGAAATTTCACAAATATTACGTGTATTTTAAATAAATAATTGTTTAGTCAAATACTAAATTATTTAGGTAAAAAAAAAATGTCAAACTTAAATATAAGTGGAAATTTCAGACAAAATTAACTGTTGGATTTTTAGTCAATTATTTTGGTACGTTCACCTCAAACTATCAAGTAAATGATATTCAGAGATTTTAATAAGTTAATAAAGTTAATTATTACTGTGATATTTACTAGGCCACTAAACTATTTTTTAGAGTGCACTCTTTAAGGTCACAGAACTCTGGTCAAGTCCACTAAAGGAGGGAGAGCGTTTTCACATTTGGCTCCTAAACTCTGGAATAGCCTTCCTGATAATGTTCAGGGGCTCAGACTCACTCTCCAAGTTTAAATCAAGATTAAAGATGCATCTCTTTAGCCTAGCATTCATATAATTAATCTCCTACCCTTATACTGTTATATCAGATCAATGATTATTTTTCCTTGATGTTATGAACAGCATCTACGCTAATTATTTTCTATTTGCTTCTCTGTTTTATCTTGGGATGCCCATCCTGAGGTAACTAGAGAGTATGTCAGCTCAATTTGAATCCAGCCTTTTATGAAGATTTCAGATGAACAACTCCTGTGAAGACTTCAGATGACGCAAACACTAAATCAACATGCACAAATGCCATATTTTCTAAATGTCATAATCATTTGTTACCAAACAAGTATTCATTCCTTCAATGAGCTTATTGTTTCTGCATTAAATTATTACATTGTTTAAATTAATACATTTTTAGCTAACTGTGACTTTGTATATGTACATTTCGGAAATACTTACCCCTGATAACAGATCACTCAATACTGTAATATGGACTAAAGCTGCATTGAAATGATGTGTATTGTGAAAAGCACTATACAAATAAATGTGAATTGAATTGTTGGCAATAGACTTCATTGATGAGTATGGAAAATAACAGAAGAGAACCCATTATGTGTGATTCTTATTCATACATTTTAAAAATGAGGAAACACCATGTTCATGTTTATTCTAATATCTCTGCCACAATTTGTTTTACAGTTCAAATAACCATCCATTGAAAACTTTGCATTGCACAAAAGGAAGGTTTTTTTATTTTTTTATTTTTATTTTTTTTAAATATGTCTTGCCACACTGGGACAAGCTGGGATGATTCAGAGTCAACCACAAACATGGAAAAATTAGAAAAGTAAAGTACAATCTTGACATTTGTTTCTCAACTTATCTTTTGCTTAATCTTTTGAACTTCCACTCAGTATTTTCAAAGACATTTCTGATCTTTCAGTGCTGAGAAAGGTGAGAAATTTCTTTTAAAGGGTAACTAAACCCTAAACTAACTTTTTTTAGTTAATGATCTGTAAGAATGGGGCTTTATTAGTGCTGTTCATTGATTCGAGTAACTTTTTTGACATTTGGGTATAAAGTGTTTTAACCCTCTGGGGTCTGAGTTGTTTTCTGGCCCTGGAGGTGTTCTGACATGCTCTGACATTTGTGCTTATTTCTGTTACTTGTGACATTGTCATGGCTAAAGTCTTATTACACTGTATTCAGCACAAACTCTGCTACAATAATATATCAGCAGCATGTATGTAAAAGTTTGTAGTTTTGAGATAATTACATTTATGCGTGGTTTGTGAAAATACAACAAAAAAAATTTTTCACTGAAATAAGGCCATGAAACCCATACTGATTATTTCTTCACAAGACTTTTGAAAATGGTATCACGTAGCCTAGAATATTTGCTCCAAAACTATGTGAAAATCACCCTGACTGCTCATTCAAATAAGACAATATATTGATTTAGAATTTCTAAGACGTGTTTTGTGTGAGAAAGCTTTATGCGGGAGGTGTGATCATCTATTGTTATTATGTATGGCTTTTCACACCTGAGAAAGACAAAGACACTCCCCTAACTGCCCTATTAGGAGCGATCAGGCCCTGTCATTCAGAGCAACCTTGCACAAAGAATGAGGAGATTTAAAAAAGAATGGCTTTTAGATTGTTTGGATTTATTTACAACACAACACAATCCAAAAATACACAACAAATGACAAAAGAGCACAATGAAAACAATGATCCAAAGACAGAGACCTTTGTGCCATTCCTAAAAACATTGTACATACCTTTCATTTCCAAGGTGTTTGATTTTCACTTTACCATGCTCATGTACAGAGACTCAGTGGCATCTGGTCCCTGAAAGAAAAGAAAAAAAAGTGAACATACTGGTATCAAGAGAAACTATATAGGCCTGCACGATTTTGGGAATAAATTTTAGATTTTTCTGGTTAAAATTGCTTTTTAAAATTCACAGAATACACACACACACACACGTTTCCAACAATATATAATATAATGAACACCAGGTTTGTTGTGCCTTGTAGGCATAGGCTATGCGCAGTGCTGCATAAAATAATAATAACAATAACCTATAGCACCCTATAAATCTTCCAAAAGATTTCAGTAACAACTACGCTAGAGAAAAATATATTGATTATCATGTTACTTCAAATGTTTCCATTCGTTATGATGATATGAAATGAGATAATAGTAAAAACATAAAGCCTAATGTTTGGTGCGTTTTGCTTTTCAAACGCGATCGCGCTCCAAAATATGAAACATTATGGTTACCATATTATACATATCTACGTTTGAGCAGATATCCACAAACAGTATTTAACAGTAAACACGGGTCTAAATATTATAATATTCACCATATATCTAACAACAGTTCAACTGCAATGTGAAGTTTATGCAACAATAACAAACTAATAAGTAAGAATTTCTTACCTTACATCTTTCTTGTCTTCAAATCGCGTTCTTCTTCTTCTGAGGTAAATCCATGTAAGCTCACAGCGCGTCTTTCAAACTCGCCGAAAAGCAGAGATCTGTGAAGTTTTTTGGTGTTTTGTGTTTGAGGTAACGAGGGCGTTCGCGTTCCATGTGGAGATTTGCATGTGAATCTCTTTTGCGCGAGTGGGCGTGGTCAAATTAAAAATAATTAGCAAGCGTTTGAGATACTGGACATCCTGTTGGTTTTACACAAATTACTTAAACAGAGAATATTTGATTTCAGTTTGAATCCGATCATTTAAAAGTACACACTTAAATGTTTATAAAGGTATATGGCTCATAAATGTGTGACAAGTATTCGCTGAGTTTTGTTTCAGTTTATAGACGTGCTCAAGAAAAAAAAGTTCACCGCGACGGAGAGGCAGAACGCACACCCTGTTTATTTTCTTTATTTTACAAAAGCACAATGTTTTGATTTGATTGTAAGTGGACACATACAAAAGTAGAAATATCACAGATTCTTTTTTTATATTTCTTTTTTCTGTATGACCATAAATGACGGAGTAATGTAAGTTTATTGTGCTACAATGTGAAGACCTCAGGGATTAATTCTACAATATATGGTGTAAAAACGTCTGAGTGCTGCCCTCTTCAGGTTGAACGGTGGCTACTGCAGTTGAATTTTCCTATTGGATGTTTGCGGTGGCATGTGACGTAAGCAGTGGCATGTGACGTAAGCAGGTTCCAGCTCACCACGCCCTTGGTTAGAGCTACCACGCCCTTGGCAGTATAAAAAACATCTTGTTTCGTCATAGCATTTATATAGTTATTTAGATTATTTCGTATAGCCTAGGTAGTTAATTAGCATAGTTTTTAGTGTAGTATTGTTAGAAGTATAGTTAGTAGCATAGTATTGCATCAGTTAGGATAGCTTCAAGTTAGCGTAGATTTATCTGTATTTAGTACAGTGGTCAGGATGGTACGTAGGTGTAGTGTTGCTGGTTGCAACAGCACTGCTGGACTGCATAGCTTTCCAGCAGACTTGGAAATTATGCTAGTGGTTGCATGCACTTGGCCTGGAAGACCGCAAGTTCCCGCCTAGAGCTCAAGTGTGCAACCTGCATTTTACGCGGGATTGCTTCTCCAACGCAATAGAGGTGGAAATGGGCTTCTCCACACCGCTCGCGCTGAAAAGCGACGCAGTGCCAAACGCTGCTCCTCCTGCTTGGACTCCACCAAGTTAAGTTAAGTTAAGCCTCTGGGGTCGACAAACGCGCAGGCGCATTTTGCTGGATTTTTTTCACATAGCGGCAAAATATGAATATGCCTACAGAGAGCACGCGCTATTGACATCAGCTCGATAAAACTCATCAGATCCATGTACTTTACGTCGTCTTGCGACCGTGTGAGGAATAATAATAACGTAATAGTAATAATCCTGGAGAAAATTACCTCAGAAGTTTGTGAGTTAATTAACTGATAGTATTTATAAACATTTTAAAATCTCTAAAATGACTGAATATAAGACTGTAATTGTAAACCATAACACATTATTATTATTATTATTATTTTTAGCCTACTATGACCAGAGAAATTGGGTGCCAGACTGAACCAGTCAGCTCCAGATCTTTAGGTGTGCAGGCTAACATGAAGCCCATGAGGAGAAGCAAAGGTGATTTTGAATACTATGGAGCTTTTGAATGTTTCATAAGTCAAGATTTATATAATTTTGTTTTGTACTTTCGCTGCTTATTGATAACAAATGTATTATTAATTTGTGCAGCCACCCAGGCCAGAGTGTCTAACAGGAGTGTGTCGTGTGACATAGGCACACTGATGGAGCCTTTCACAGAGTGTCCCGGGGCAACCTCTACACCAATAAAGAGGAACAGATGTGAGGTGTCCACTGATGACAGCTACCATCTAGACGGAAGTGAGAGCACCATGAACTGTACAAGGTAATGCGTTTAGTCCCGTTAGGTTTTTCAGTTAGGCTATATTTGAATGTTCTAATATAGCTATTACTTGTTTTTAAATACTTTTGATTGATTATCATTAAGTTATTTCTGATATATACACATTACATAACCAAATTATGATTATTTATGCTTTTATTTAAATTTGTTTTTACTTTTTTTTTCTTTTACATAGAGTCTCCAATGAAGTATTACCCCACAAAGTGACTAAGTACATTTTATATGAAGATAAACTGCTGGAGCTTTTTAGAAGATGCCCTGTATGCACCCGGAGTTTGGTTGTTTCACAAACAACCATTGGGACACTTCTCCGTGTCAAACAGCACTGTGCTTACTGTAAGTACTCCAGTGATTGGTCGAGCCAGCCAATGGTAAACAATATACCAGCGGGAAACCTACAGCTCTTTGCTACTGTTCTGTTCACTGGCTCATCGTTTTGCCAGATATCGAAGGTGAGAGATAATAACATAGCGCTGTCATATTTGCACGTCTCCCCTCAGGTTATTATATGAAGATGTTTTTTTGTTTTTTGTTTTTTATGCCTTCAAAATCCAGGGGATCTCTGAGCCGTGCTTCCACAAGCATCAGGCCAAGCTCCTTATCCCAACCATAAACTAGCAGTGGAAGATTGAGCAGGATGACGCTATTGAAAATGCCATTGCTGGCATTTTGGGGCTGTGACTCTTGGTGGGGACATGAGAGCTGATTCACCTGGTAATAAAATTTTTGATAGTTTCGTTAGCATTTGCTATGAGCATTAGCTTAATTTAGCCATAATGCTAATGTTTTACCACTCAAATACTGGCCCCATTCTCCCTTGCGCGGCTGCTTCGCTAGCATCGTCGGATGCCGATCGCGATGCGGGAGTTAAGACCGCAGTTTGAGCCAGCGGCTCGAATTGATAAGGCTCTGGTCCCGTGTCCACAGACAATCTCTCTCTCTCTCTCTCTCTCTCTCTCTCTCTGAAGGGTGTGGGGTTCTTGCTTTTTGACATCTAGACATTAGTCTTTTGAGAAATACTTTGTTGGAATGTAATGAAAAACATGCTTGAATTCTGGAAATGGTAGGGAAAAGACTGCAATACGAAAGACGGATAGATTGCATTAGTTCTCCTGTTTGACACAATCTTAAAGAGCTTTGATGGGAAAAAAAATTATGTTTTTTTTCTGGGAGGGGCGGTGGGTGGGTGGGTGGGTGGGGTGGTATTATATAACTGTTATTTATTACATTCAATCATCTTGCACATGTCACATGGCTATTGTCCAGCAAAAATCTGGTGATTTCCAAGTTACCGCCCATCAATGGGGATTTTAACTCTCATACGAATCCATCATGTTTACCGGATTGGGTGGGCAAATAATCAGAATTCAAATTATAATAAAGAAAAATTAACATAACAGTTAATAATCACTTCTATTATCTCTGAGTAAATATTCTAGAATAACGTGTAAGAGAGCTCTCTTGCAGTGAGCTAGAGTGTGAGAAAGAAAGAGGTTTGAGTCTGAAACAGAGACTGACTAACCAGGAAACATGTCACACTTCTTATTCACTTGGTTGATCAGGAAAGCAAGGGGAAGTTCCTCATTGTTATCCACTAGAGCACTGTGTGACCTCTTGGGCCACAGCTGCAAATCTAGATAGCAGACTCTGGTGGTTTCAACAGAAGAAAAAAAAGTGGCACAAAAATATACTCTATACTTTAACAAAGAGTCATGGAACCCCCCTCTTTCAGCTCAAGTCTAGCTCACAATCTTTTTGAAAAATGCAACTTAAATGGGCGTGGATGGCTGTGAGAAGAAGGGAGGGGAGTGGGTGTGGTATGGCACAGGAGGGGAGGAGGGAGGAGGGGGAGGAGGGAGGAGGGAGGAGGGAGGAGGGAGGAGGGGGGAGGGGGGGGGGGTAACTGTCATCAGCCAGTGGCCCATACATATCGACTGTCACTAAAAATCAGTGGTAAAACGTGAGGAAATGCTAGATTTTTAATAGCTGGCAAAGTTAAAGTCTAATGAAATACACTGGCACCTTATTTTTGTCCTTTCAAAAGTAACTGAATGCCCTGCTACATATATTAGCCTACAGTAATTGTAATTGTGTTTAAAACATATTAATGTACATGTATAATTAATGTCATTATAAATTATATATTTGTTTATATACACACTATGAATGCATTTATTTAAAAATAATAAATTTTCCCCTTAAAAAAAAGAAAAGAAAAATGTTCCGTACATAGCCTCTACGCACCCCCTGAACCCCCATAATAAAGATGGACAGTGACATAGAAATTTGCAGTGGCAGCAGTACGCAGGGCTCTGTGGAGGTGGAGGACTTCTCTCCTCCTGAATCCCCTGACACACACACACACACCTCTGAAGGGATAGAAAAGTCCTCGGGACTTGGTACCGCATCACTCGCAAGACGCAACCTGCATTGGTGAACAAGGCCGAAGTCCACCATTCTCCAGTTCTCGAAGCTGCACTTTCTACACGTACACACACATAGTTTAGATGTGTCCGTGGTTGATCCCATTCCAGCCAACCGCCCGCAGACAGAGTCTAGCCCTGGCAGCATCGCAGGGAAAACATATGCACTGGAACTTTTGCACCACGAAAACAAACACTTTTGCGTCCCATGATTGCCTCTCTCATCTGCTAGTACTACGCGATATCACAGTTTGACGTGTGCCATTGACACGTCAGTGTGCCATCAAAGTGATCATCAAAGATCACTTTGATGACACTGATTAGTCATCAAAGTACTACAGTGCTCTGCCACCTCACAGCCTGTGGAGGGGGTTCCAAGATGGCGTCCTGCTTAGTTTGCCTTTATCGGTCTCCGCTGACAAATCTTCTTTTAACAGCCAAACTACAATACTTACAATCCTGTTACGTGTATTTGTTTACATAAATACTTCATACTGCCCCTCTATAACTTAAAGATGAAATCTGCTGCAGACAAAAGGAAAGAAAAAGAGATGTTGCGTGCTTCACGTGTGTCCGATGGGAGCTTCCACAGCTATTCATCTCCCGGAGAGATCCTCTTATCTACTCCGCTTCCGGAGAGCCCAGTAAGCCCCCTTCAAAGAAAGGCAAAGCAGAAGACAACGCTGTGATTTCCTCTCTCTCACAGCTGATAAATAATCACTCGGATGCCCTGGAGAAAATGGTGGGTGACAACGCTCTTAAAATTGAAGGGCTAAGAAAGACAGTGGACTTTGTATGTGCCGAGTTGAATGATATTAAAAGGAAAGTCGGCCACGTCGAAGCTGGACTAAATACTGAAGAAAAGAAGATGGAGCTCTGCGAAATAAGAATTGCAGACTTGGAGAGGTACTCTCGCCGCTGGAACGTGCGTTTGCATGGAGTACCTGAAAAGGAAAATGAAAATGCCAGAACCAAATCTATCCGCATTTGTGCGGCCATCTTTCCAGAGGAGAGCAAAACTCTTCCAGATAAGATTGACTTTGTCCCCCACATTGGGAAGAGGCTTCCGAATACCTCAAGGCCGCGCGCGATCATTATTCAGTTTTCCTCAAGTGTGGTGAGAGATGGTTTGTGGAGAGCGGCGAAATCGCCAGAGTTTCTGCGGGCCCGCAGAAAAGGCCCAAGGAGGGGAAAAGGGCGCATTTTGTCGGACACCGTGCATTCATCGAGGGCTCTGAAATTAACCCTATGTAAGCCTGTTCAAACTATTCATCTCATTCCAAGTGAGCTTTTTTGAGCTCTACCTTTTCGTTATGGAGCAGGACTATTGATGGCTGTAAGCGCACTTGACTTGGCCTTGTCGTCAGCTGCTTATGCATTGTCAACCTCAGTAAGCTCGGTTATCTGCTGTTCGTTGTTAAAAGAGTTCTTATTGTATGTCTATTTATATTATTTCTCTCAATGCCAGGGGGCTAAGAGACATTACTAAACGGAAGGCTTTGTTTCTGTATGCCAAATCGTTCAAGACTGATTTTTGTTTATTTTCAAGAGTCCCATTCTGTTACCAGCGATACTACTTTTTGGAAAAATCAGTGGAACAATGATGTTTGGATGGCTCATGGTTTGGAGCGCTCAGCTGGAGTTCTGACTTTGAAAAACATTTTTGCTGGGGACGTTTTGCACTACTTTAGCGACCCGAATGGACATTTTCTGCTTATGGTCATTTGTTTAAACAATACTGTTGTAATACTAATTCATATCTATGGGTATAATAGTTCTCATGAGAATGATCTATTGATTGATGCGATAGAAGGGAAAATTCTGCTGTGGCTTAACCCTCTGAGGTCTGAGCTGTTTTCTGGGCTCTGGAGGTGTTCTGACATGCTCTGACATTTGTGTTTTTTTCTGTTACTAGTGACATTTTCATGGCTAAAGTCTAATTACACTGTATTCAGCACAAACTCTGCTACAATAATATATCAGCAGCATGTATGTAAAAGTTTGTAGTTTTGAGATAATGACATTTATGCGTGGTTTGTGAAAATACAAAAAAAAATTATCACTGAAATAAGGCCATGAAACCCATACTGATTATTTCTTCACAAGACTTTTGAAAATTGTATGACATAGCCTAGAATATTTGCTCCAAAACTATGTGAAAATCACCCTGACTGCTCATTCAGATAAGACAATATATTGATTTAAAATTTCTAAGACGTGTTTTGTGTGACAAAGCCATATGCGAAGAGGCGTGATCATCTCATGAATATGTAAGGCTTTAACACCTGAGAAAGACAAAGACACTCCCCTAACTGCCCTATTAGGAGTGATCAGGCCCTGTCATTCAGAGCAACCTTGCACAAAGAATGAGGAGATTTAAAAAAGAATGGCTTTTAGATTGTTTGGATTTATTTACAACACAACACAATCCAAAAATACAAATGACAAAAGAGCACATTGAAAACAATGATCCAAATGTAACCCAGGTCCCATGTAGTTAGAAAATAAAGCTGGAGTGGTTAATACAATGAGACTGGGACTGGGCTCGTTGTAGGGAAATACAACTTGTTTTGTATGTTACTTAACCCCCTGAGGTCTACGGTATCGCCCGCGATACCAGCTCGCTTTTTTTTTTATCAGTGTAAAATAAACTCATAAATACTCTGTTGACTTTGATTTTTCATAGGAGTTTCGTACATCAATCGATTCTGTTAAATGTGTATTATTTTTGTGTATACTCACAATAAAAACAAAGTGTTGAGCTTTTCGCCAAATAAAGAAAAATAAACACGAAGCGAGTTCTGCCTTCTCTCTGTCAGTGTAGTCCATTCTGAAACGCGTCCGAAAATGAACAATAACTCACCGAATACTTCTCACACAGACACGTGAGATATGTCTTTATGAAGCTTGAAATCTCTTCTTTTAAATGAAGTAATTTATATAAAAAACAAATGTTTTCAACTCATGTAATCCGTTTGAAAGCAAGGAGAGGTACCGTTTTTCCTTCTGCCTCATTATCTCTATAATGAGTTGAGGCCGCCCCGCCCCCGGCGCTATTCAAATGGTAAATAGTTTAGGTGATCTAGTATGCATCGCATACGCCCCCCCCGATCAATGCCATAAAAACACAGTTTCTTCATCAGACTTACTGATAGTTCATCGCGTTTTGAGTATGGCACGCTTCTCCAGTAAAGACGCCCTTCAGATGATTCTGGACAGCGAGGAAGTTGTTTCCTCAGAGGAAGATTGTAACTCAGACTACAAACGGCAGCATTTTGAAGAGCGAATTCCGCCGAGGACACAATGTCGGAGTAAGTTTTACTTAAAAGTCTTTTGTCTTTTATTTTTCGTGTTCGCATTTATGAGGAAAAAACAATATTACGTGACAGTTCTCCATTATGGACGCGAGCGCTCTGAAAGCCACTAAAAGACTTTCAAACTTTCACAGAGACCTCAAAACAGAAACTACAAATCCTTTCTTTAAAACGAATTTCGTTTTGTATCAATTGTATCTTAATTTTAATAATTTTTTCATTAACAAATTTCCTGGATTTAAAGTAAATATAGGCTAGCAATCACAACATAAGGTGCTTGAACTGGATTTCATCATTAACCAGACCGTAGCCTACTCGCCTCACATGTCTAAAAAATGTGAAATATATTTACAGAAAGCTGGTTCTAAACAAAACCATCCAAAACAAAAAACTATGTAGCCTAATAAATGTGCATTTCTCCGGTGCGTTCACTAGCCTACTGCGAAGATCGCGAGTCAATAGCCTATCGTCAACTTCATCTTTGCCAGAAGTTAAATTTAAATTGCGTGTGTGAATGAATGATGATGTTTTAGCAAACTGTATTGCTATACTGAGATGAGTAAAAATCGTAAAAATGTAGGCTATTTGTATAAGCAACGTATTAAACTGCAAATTAACAATATGCCCTAATATTTCATGAAAACAACGTTACAGTCAGGCGAAATATGAAAGACAACATCTTGTTGACTAGATTTGGGTACAGTTTTTACTGTAGAATATACTGCCACGTCAAATAAGCTTTTGTTTAGCAATTTCTATATCTATTTTTGTCAAAAATAAAGTCATCAACTAAGATGTTAGCTGTTCCAATGTTGACTATATTCAAACTAATGAATACATAGATAAAATGTAGGCCTATAATCATTTTTTTTTTTACAAAGAAAGAGTACACTTGAAATATTGTTGAAATTGTAATTATTGTTGTAATTGTAACCTTTTTAATAAAATAGCAAAACATATTTACAAGATAGATGTAAGCAAAATCTTAAATGGTCAATATAAGTCTTCTTCTAAATATATCTTTTGTCCTTGCATTGTGGCTCAGTCAGTGTCACACCTGAGTGAATGGCTCATCATTATGCAGAGTGGGTGGGACATTGCATTCTAAGGTGTAAACCACTCCTTGTTCACGCCCCCCTCGCATATTGGCTTTCCAAGCAAAACCTGTTTTACATCAATTTAAATCAATGTATGGTTTTATGTGAACGATAAAGCAAGACTATTTTCACATAATTTTGAAGAAAAAACTCTAGGCGAGGACATCCATTAGTCAAAAGTCTTATTGACACATATTTACTATGTGTTTTGTGGCCTTATTTCAGAAATTTTAGTTTTTAGTTTTTTCAATAACCACGCATAAACATTATTCTCTCAAAAATGAAAACATGTACATACACATGGCTCACATATTATGGTAGCCCTGTTTGTGCTATATAGAGTGAATTTACACCTTTGCCATTAATATGTTTATATGCAACTGAAAAAAGCACAAATGTCAGGGCATGTCAGAACATCTCAAGGGCCCCAAAAACCGCTCAGACTCCAGAGGGTTAATAAATGTATATTTGTAATACTCTTGGCTATTCTTATAAAGACCACCACAACTGTGTTTTAGTTGCAAAAATATTCACAAGTATTTATTTACAACATGAAATAGAAGATAAATGTATCTTAGAATAAAATAAAAAACAAATCACATAGGCATGAAAAGAGATGGAAGAAAAAAAAGAAAACTTAAAAGGAAAAACTTCACTTTCCCAAAAGGAAAACCTTTTCTGTGGTTATATTGCAGTTAAACAATTATTTATTCCCTCTGAGAAATGTCCAAACTCGTTGCAGGCCTGTTTGACGACACTTTGTGTGCGGTGGGGCCTAAAAACTGGAATGGCCGCTTCACTCAGAACTGAGCATAAACAAAAAAAGCACATGCATGTGAATGTTAGTACTCACGAATCCAGGTTAAGTCAGTACAGGAAAGGCGATGGTAATGGCGATGGTAATGGCGATGGCAAAGGAAGAAGCACAGCACAGAAAGTCATGGCACAGCAGTAGGGCACGCAGAACAGCAGGGTAGAAACAGCAGGGCATTCGATTGGAAACCCGTCTCTCTCTTTCTCTCTCTCACCAACGTCCGTCTCCTTAGAGCATATTATCTGAATTTAGCCACATTATCAAACACTATCTCTTATTGAATTAGCGTTAGCTTTGCTTTAGCTTTAGAGATATCACAATGCTAAAACTACAACATATGAGCACATTGGCACAAATGCTACCGCTAGCTAGCATGTCGCTAACCACGTTATACATCCAGTCTCTTAACTATAACAGTTCGATTTAGCACAAAATTACAGGCATACACAATCATATTCACCTCTTGCAGGTCACACCAAAGTTCTTTTTGTCAGGACCACGAGTAGTCGACCTTCATAACAAAACATTAATGCTTCCCACACCACGATGCCTCCTTCATTAGCTCTCTCATCATAGCGTCTGTCTTTTTTCCTCTGCGTGCTCGCTACTCCTCACACAAACCTGTCCCACTAGTCCCGCCCCTTACACAGTGATGTTACTCTGATTGGCTCAAGTACTAACACAACCAAAAGCAAAACAGGAATTAAATGATTGATATGTGACAGGTAACAGGGTAGGTTACACAGATAAGCACAGCTTCTTCTTCTCTACTTTTCTCTCAAATGAAACTTAAAGACTTTTATATGAATTTAACTTTGACTGTAAATAGTCTTATTTATTAAACTCTACATATTATATTTATACTTTTAACCAGCACACCTTTTAACCAATTTTAACTAACATGAACTCTATTTATGAACTTTTCTTCTTTTGTGTGTGTGTGTTAGACTGTTAATGATCTTTTATACTCTGTAACTTATAGGAATTTTGTACAGGGCTACACCCTCCCTCTTCTGAATGTGTAGATGTCCTCATCACACCTTTTGTCCCTCTTCAACTTGAAAGGGTGATTGCTTTTATCCTCCTCCATATACCTTTGGGATGTTTTGGACTTTTTCCTTGGTTTGTTGTCTTGGTCTGGAGGGTTCAACTTGAGTTGGATGACCATGCCATGGTGCATGATGGTAACTGGTTCAAAAGATGGATGACCAGGTTTCTCATAAGTAAATCTCATAGGGGGCTTTGGTTTTCTCAGGGATGTCCGGACTGTAGAAGACCTTTCACTTTTTGCACTTTCAGCAGCTATATTACGTCTGTTTTTTTGTAAGGGAGGTGAGCTTGCTCCCTCTTCTGAATCTTGAGAATCTTCTTCCACAGATTCAGTATTTGTCTCTTGGATATCGGAGTGTGACAGAGGAGGTGCAGCACCTTCAAGCGGTTCCTCATTCTCTGTTTCTGTAAGTTGTTGAGTTTCTGTAACTTCACAGCTTTCCTCCTCAGCTTTTCCATCCTCCTCAGAGTTTTCACTCTCATCATTCTCCACAGAGTGATTTATGTTTATCCGTCTCCGGACCTCATCCATATCAAAATCTGGAGGTTTGTGGACAGTTTCAAACTCTGAACCTGATGACTCTGTGTCACTTTCTTCAGACTTGGTTGGTTGACGTTTCTGAGTACGTTGAGTTCTTGTTACAGGCCTCCGAACAGAGCTTGCATTATCTGATGGGTTAAACATCCTGACCATGTAACCGATGGGCAACAGATGATCTCGATGGAGAGTTTTCAGCACACCTGAACCATGCTCTGGTTTGACCTTATAAACAGGCAGGTTAGGCAATTTCTCCACAACAACATATGGTATTGATTTCCATCGATCTTGGAGTTTATGTTTGCCTTTTAGACCCACATTCTGTATGAGAATTCTGTCTCCTTTTTCCAAAGGTAGGTCTCTCGCACGTTGGTCATATCGGGCTTTATTTTTCTGGTGATTCTTTGTAGCAGCGTCAGATGCCAACTGATAAGCTTTTTGCAACTCTTTCCTCATCCTGGCAACGTACTGTTGGTAGGAGGTTTCACTTTCACCATTTGGTGAGATTCCAAAACAGATGTCAATGGGTAACCTTGCTTCCCTTCCGAACATGAGATGATAAGGGGAGTATCCCGTGGAATAATTTTTTGTGCAATTGTATGCATGTACCAGGTAGGTGATATGTTGACTCCAATGTTGTTTCTGGACAGCATCCAGGGTACCAAGCATGGCTAAAAGTGTTCGATTGAAACGTTCTGGTTGGGCATCCCCTTGAGGGTGGTAGGGAGATGTTCTTGACTTCCGAACCCCAAGCATGGACAAGAGTTCTTTTATCAGGCGACTTTCAAAATCTCGGCCCTGATCCGAGTGTATCCTTGCAGGTAGGCCATAGTGCACAAAATACTTGTCCCACAATACTCTTGCAACTGTGATAGCCTTTTGATCTTTTGTAGCAAATGCTTGTGCGTAACGTGTATAATGGTCTGTCACTACCAACACATTAGCAACACCTTTAGAGTCAGGCTCTATTTGCAAAAAGTCAATACAAACTAAATCCAAGGGGCCATTACTTGTTATTTGGTTTAAGGGCGAGGCATGCTGAGGGAGTGTCTTTCTGGAGATACATCTACCACAGGTTCGAATGTACTGCTGGACCTCAGCTGTCATTCGCGGCCAATAAAATCTGTCCTTGATCAGTTCGGTGGTGCGTTCGACTCCCAAGTGTCCACACTCATCATGTAGAGACCTTAACACCATTGGGCGGTATCTTGTGGGCAAGACAAGTTGTTTGATCTGTTTTCCGCACATCTTTTCTTTTACTCTGTAGAGTAATCCATCTCTTAACTCCAACTTACGGCTTTCACGAAGGAGCAGCACAGTTTCAGGTGAGTCGTTCTCTGAGCGTGTCAGGCCTTTATTCTTCTCCAGTGTTTTCTTTAATGGTCCAATTGTTGGGTCCATATCTTGTGATGCTTGAATGTCTTTTGAGCTCAATTGGTCAAGTGTATTCATGCTAAGGTTCACTGGAAACACATAAGCTTCAGGTACTGCGGTGGCAGGAGCTCCCAACTGATCAACTAATCTGTCTGGCACATCAGCCTCTTCACTGACACAGGCTCTTTTGCAGAGGGCTTTGATGCCAGCAGGTGGGACACTAGTCCACTCTTTTGTCTCTTCTGAAAAGTACTGTCTGGACAACAAGTCAGCATCAATATTGTGTCTCCCAGGTCGATACTGGATGGTGAAATCGTAGGTGGCGAGGGCGGCGAGCCAACGATGTCCGACTGCACTGAGTTTGGCGGAGGTCAACACATATGTCAATGGGTTATTGTCAGTTCTTACTATAAACTTTGCTCCATACAAGTAATCGTGAAACTTGTCCACGACAGCCCATTTTAATGCCAGAAATTCCAATTGATGGACTGGATAGTTGTGTTCTGAGTCTTTAAGCTTACGACTGGCAAAAGCTACTGGCCTGAGGCCCTCAGGATATTCCTGGTTCAGGACAGCGCCTAAACCATTCATACTGGCGTCCACATGTAAGATGTACGGTTTTGTGGGGTCAGCGAAAGCTAGCACTGGGGCATTGATCAAACAGTCACGAATACGGTCAAAAGCGTCCTGGCAGGTCTTAGTCCATCGTTCTCCGAACGGCTCTGATGGCTTGAAATAGACTTTGCTTGGGTCAACACTTTTTTTAGTCTTGGGGTCTTGCCAAGTGGGGGTGTAACCCTTGGTGAGCTCGGAGAGGGGACGGACAATGGCAGAGTAGTTTGCAATGAACCTCCGATAATAGCTACAAAATCCGAGGAAGGACTTCAGCGGTTTCAGGTGAGTGGGCTCTTTCCAATGCTTTACTACCTCCACTTTGTCTGGATCCGTAGCTATTCCGTTAGCAGAAACAATGTGACCCACATACTTGACCTCGGCCTGACAGAATTGGCATTTGTCAATAGAAACCTTCAATCCGACCTCCTCTAGTCTGTCCAACACTTTGAGAAGACGTTGCTCGTGCTCCTCAAGTGTCTTGCCGAAAATGATGATATCATCCAAGTACACGAGAGCTTCCAGAAGATGCATATCGCCTACAGCCTTTTCCATTAAGCGCTGAAATGTTGCTGGCGCTCCTGTGATTCCTTGTGGCATGTGCTCAAATTGATAGAAACCGAGAGGGCAAATGAACGCTGTCTTCTCTTTGTCCTCCGGAGCCATCTCTATCTGGTAGTAACCACTGCGCAAATCCAGAACTGAAAACCATTGGCTGCCTGATAGAGAATCCAAGGCGTCGTCAATGCGTGGCATTGTGTACTGGTCTGGTGTGGTGCGGTTGTTCAGGGTTCTGTAATCAATACAGATTCTTATCGTCCCATTCTTTTTGCGGACTACAACGATTGGTGAGGCGTACGGGCTACGGGACTCAGTGATAATGCCAGTGGCCAGTAGTTGTTGTATGTGTCGCCGCACGTCGTCTATGTCTGCAGGGGCTAGTTTCCTTGACCTCTCCCTGAAGGGTCTGGGGTCATGCAGGCGTATGTGGTGTTCAACACCCTTGGCGCGACCAACATCCCACTCATGCAATGAGAAAACATTCCGCCTCTCAGCCAACTTCTGCTGAAACCGACTTTTCCACTCTTCGGGAATGGGAGAGTCCCCGAAATTGAAGAGACTTGGGTCTAAGGTTTCAGCTGGGAGGTCGGAAAACCGAACTGGGGTAACGGTGTCCACAGCATACATCTCAGCAACGATGGTCCCAACTGGGATGGAAGTTGTCCTTTTGGACTCATTCTGAATGAGGACAGTGAAACTGTTATTGTCTATGTTGGCGTCTGAGAGCACACCAGGCTGTACCAGCAGACCGGCGGGGAGCAACTGTTCAGTGGGTGCATCAATCAGTACAAGGTCTTTGGACGGGGCACTCTGTCTTTCCACTTTGCATGTTGCATAGTACTTCACACCTGGAGCAATGGAGAGTAAACTTTCCAGCTTTCAAAAATAATAGTCAAGTTAGACCCACTGTCGATGAGAGCATCGCAGACCACATCATTAACTTTGATGGTGTGAATAAATGATGGACCTACGAGCCCTTCAGGTAAGTCAGTGTTAGGTTCTGGGACTTCAACCTTATTGGTTCTAGCTACATGCTGCTCTTCAGCTGCAGGATTTGGGTTCTCTTGGTTTGGTAAAGGGGAAACTCGCACCAAGCGTAATCAGCTTTCTAATAACTTTCTGGAGATTCTCAGGAGCAGTACATCTGGTGGCTATGTGGCCATTTTCCCCACACCGATAACAGAAAAACTCATCCTTGTCTTGTCGGGGAGGAAAAACTTTGGAATGAGCGGGCTTGTGAACTGAAGCTGCTTTGTATCGGTGAGGCTGGGGTGTGTGTTCTCGTGGGGGGTCTGATGTGTATTTCACTGCCATTACACTCATTTTATTTTCTAGGGCTTTCACTTGTTTCCTTAGCGATTGCAATTCACTCTGTGACTCATTTTTCTGTTTTTGTTTCTCTTTCAGACCTGTAAAGGATTCATCAGAGGTTGGCTGAGGTTGTAGGTTGCTTCTCTGCTCTAGCTGCGCTCTCAATTCTCGAATCTGAGCTTGCAGTTCACTCCTAGAGACTGATTCAGGTTCTTTCTCCTTTTCAGCTTGGACAGTGCGTACACGCTGAGGACGCATGTGTGACACATGACTTTGTCTGGCTGACTGGCGAACCTCCTCTTCCATCACTTCTCTTAACAGGTTCAAGAATGTAGGGGGATTACTACTCCGCTCCCTAATTTTCAACTGAAGCAACATGAGTTCAGAGGTAGACCCTCTAAGAAGCTGCTCTAAACGAGCGCTATTGGCAGCGCTAACAGTTAAACCACCTCCCTGTACTACTTTGACAAGGGATTTTTCTACTCTTCGTAGGAACTCAGACAGACGCTCACCAGGCTGTTGGTGGAGGGCTCTAAACGACAAGTATAGTTCTTCTGGGGACTCTACTGTACCAAAAATGCTCTCTATAGCCTTTATGTACTCACGTGGGCTAGCATCAGGTTGAGTCAGGCGCACAGCTTGAATGATTTCAAAGGCGGGCCCTTTGAGACTTTCCAGTATCCGACGCCGTTTCTCTTTGTCGGAGCACTCACCTTCCTCTACTAAGAGTGTTGCTTGTTCCAGCCAGTTATCTAAGGTCTCTTCTCCAGTTGGGGTGGGACTGACCCCGGAGAATGTCCGCAGACGTCTGTATGGGTGACTGTCATGTTGTTTGTTTGTTCTGCTCATAACATCACCGACCGCACGGATGATGTCTTCAGGGTTGCTGTTACCCTCTTTGGTGGGGGAACATAGACCTTGTATGTCCTCTAAGGTTCTCCCTTCGCTCTGCAAAAAGGTAAGTAGCTTCTCTTCAAAGTTATCAAGCTGAGGCTCTGTGTAATAGACAGTTTTCCAACCACTTCCTTCACTTATAGGCATTATCTCAGGTGGGATTTTAGAGGGGTCAATCTCTTCACGACACTCACATAGCACCATTACTGATTGTTGTTGAGGGTGAAACATTTTGCCTCTCACTCTAACTTTTCCCAATGCTTTGATGGTCCCTGCTGTTTCTTCAATATCTTCTCTTGAAACACCTTCTGGCACTCCGTGTAAAAGGAGGGCATGCTTTAAATCTAATGATTCTCCTTTGCACCAGTTAATTAGCTCTCGTTGTGATGAACTATTTGTTTGGCTTGCCATGCTGTACTTTACTTAATTTGCTTTTAGTTACTGGTAGCACGTTATTTTTATACAAATGCTCTATACTACTGCTCTAAAGTTGTGGGGTCTAGTGGCTTGTACTCTATGTTTATAAATTCCCGTTTATGTTAAAAAATCCCAGCGGTGCCTCCATTTTATGTAACCCAGGTCCCATGTAGTTAGAAAATAAAGCTGGAGTGGTTAATACAATGAGACTGGGACTGGGCTCGTTGTAGGGAAATACAACTTGTTTTGTATGTTACTTAATAAATGTATATTTGTAATACTCTTGGCTATTCTTATAAAGACCACCACAACTGTGTTTTAGTTGCAAAAATATTCACAAGTATTTATTTACAACATGAAATAGAAGATAAATGTATCTTAGAATAAAATAAAAAACAAATCACATAGGCATGAAAAGAGATGGAAGAAAAAAAAAGACAAAAAAAGAAAACTTAAAAGGAAAAACTTCACTTTCCCAAAAGGAAAACCTTTTCTGTGGTTATATTGCAGTTAAACAATTATTTATTTCCTCTGAGAAATGTCCAAACTCGTTGCAGGCCTGTTTGGCGACACTTTGTGTGCGGTGGGGCCTAAAAACTGGAATGGCCGCTTCACTCAGAACTGAGCATAAACAAAAAAAGCACATGCATGTGAATGTTAGTACTCACGAATCCAGGTTAAGTCAGTACAGGAAAGGCAATGGTAATGGCGATGGTAATGGCGATGGTAATGGCAATGGTAATGGCAATGGCAAAGGAAGAAGCACAGCACAGAAAGTCACGGCACAGCAGCAGGGCACGCAGAACAGCAGGGTAGAAACAGCAGGGCATTCGGTTGGAAACCCGTCTCTCTCTCTTTCTCTCTCTCACCAACGTCCGTCTCCTTAGAGCATATTATCTGAATTTAGCCACATTATCAAACACTATCTCTTATTGAATTAGCGTTAGCTTTGCTTTAGCTTTAGAGATATCACAATGCTAAAACTACAACATATGAGCACATTGGCACAAATGCTACCGCTAGCTAGCATGTCGCTAACCACGTTATACATCCAGTCTCTTAACTATAACAGTTCGATATAGCACAAAATTACAGGCATACACAATCATATTCACCTCTTGCAGGTCACACCAAAGTTCTTTTTGTCAGGACCACGAGTAGTCGACCTTCATAACAAAACATTAATGCTTCCCACACCACGATGCCTCCTTCATTAGCTCTCTCATCATAGCGTCTGTCTTTTTTCCTCTGCGTGCTCGCTACTCCTCTAACAAACCTGTCCCACTAGTCCCGCCCCTTACACAGTGATGTTACTCTGATTGGCTCAAGTACTAACACAACCAAAAGCAAAACAGGAATTAAATGATTGATATGTGACAGGTAACAGGGTAGGTAACACAGATAAACACAGCTTCTTCTTCTCTACTTTTCTCTCAAATGAAACTTAAAGACTTTTATATGAATTTAACTTTGACTGTAAATAGTCTTATTTATTAAACTCTACATATTATATTTATACTTTTAACCAGCACACCTTTTAACCAATTTTAACTAACATGAACTCTATTTATGAACTTTTCTTCTTTTGTGTGTGTGTGTTAGACTGTTAATGATCTTTTATACTCTGTAACTTATAGGAATTTTGTACAGGGCTACACAAAGACAGAGACCTTTGTGCCATTCCTAAAAACATTGTACATACCTTTAATTTCCAAGGTGTTTGATTTTCACTTTACCATGTTCATATACAGAGACTCATGTGAATGTTGAAGTCAGCAGGACTCAGTTGCATCTGGTCCCTGAAAGAAAAAAAAAAAAGAAAAAACTGTGAACATACTGATATCAAGAGAAACTATAGGGCTGCACGATTTTGGGAATAGATTTTAGATTTTTCTGGTTAAAATTTATTTTTAACCTGTTAACAGGAAACACGGGTCTAAATAGTATAATATTCACCATCTAGCAACAGTTCAACTGCAATGTGAAGTGTAACGACAATGACTATGACATGCGGTCACATGCTGTTCAGAGACAACGAGTTTGTTCATGGCGCCTCCAAGTCTGCTTGAACGGTCAAAACTGCATCTTTGTGGCTCCCCCGAGGGACATTTGAGTCACATAAGGAAACCCTGTTTTGGAGAATCCCCTCTAAAACCCCCCATTTCAGCATGGACTCCCTGTGACTTTTATAGACTCGTGACATTCCATAACACACACACACACATACACACACACACACACACACACCAACATCCTTTTGTGTTTAACTTTTAAGTATGTAACTCAGGCTTGTATCTGAACTTCCTGTATGCATGTGTGATTAATGTTGTTTTGATCATATAGTTATGATCTTCGAGTGTTTGGCTCTGAAAGGTATTTTTAAAGAAGGTTCCTCAATAGTGGTTTTGTAACCCTACCTCAGACCATAAAACTTTACGACCCAGGAAAGCAGACATTCCCAGCAGTCACGTCCCAAACACACCACACACAGACCCACAGATTTTCCCTTTGACTTACCATAGGACATTACCAAAATGTTGATATATTTCTGAGGTGCCTTTTGTTATGACCATGTCATATTGGGGTGTCTACGATTTTGTCATGTGGTAATCAAGACTTTAAATGTGTGTAATTCTGCATATCTCCTGTATCTTTGCATTGCTACAACCTTCATGTGATGCGTTTGATGTCTTTGTAATTCTCTTAATCTAACGGAGTTGAATTCCGATAGCAGAATTCAGTGATGCGCATTGTTTTATAAGTTCATATGTCTGGAGAAAATCCTCTCAAGTTAAAGTCAATCATGACTCATTCGAGTGGGCGTGTCTAACCGGACAAAGGAATCTTCCCGCTCGAAAATTCTCGACAGCTGATTCGTCCTACACGAAGGAGGGGACGGCACATGGGACACTGATAAAAGTCCAGACCTTCAGTTTCCTCGTTCTCTTATCTCTTCCAGCTCTCATTCAACTTCTCTTGACCCTCTTCCTCGGCGCAGCGCTTCTCCAAAGGAACATCTGGAGGAGGCCCTGGCCTTCTCCATCAAGCGAGCACATGTGCGAGTCGTAGCTGCGTCCCTTGCAACTAAGATTTCCAGCCTCTCCCATCCCGGGAGACGAATCTGAACTTTCTCGGTAACGTTACATTCAAGTGAGCCTTTACATCGTCTTGCTAAACGACCCAGAAGACGAAGCTAGACGCAAACCAGCCGGACACGCGCATGCGCGCCCCCTCTTCAGCACCACACTGAAAGAACACAGAATCTTGCAAGTAACGTAACGTAACGCTCTCTAAACGCTGATTTCAGGTGTCCAGTTCTTAGGTCTGTGATTTAAGTTACCCTCTATCTCTTCTCTCTATATCTTTCTTTCTTTCATTTCATTTTCATTCTGATCACGCTGTTTATGTTTTTGTTCGGTTAAATGTTTGTTTGTTTGCATTTTTACGTACGTTTATGTTTGTAGTTTATATAATCTCTAGTGTGTGCCATTTTATTAATAAACCCATTTATACTTTTAATTGTCTCTGTGTTTGAAAAACCACCTTATAAAAGTCAATGAAACTAAAAAGATCTAAGCTACAAGCTCGATATTGACTACCTTAAGTAGTTTTAATTCATAAACTCAGAAAGTTTGATATTCGTGGCCAGAAGATAAAACTTTCTTGGAGTTTGAAAAGGGATACCCCCCTTCTTAACTGTAATGATCAGACAGTTACAGAACAAGGGAATCTCGATAATTGATAAAATAAATGTACATGCGACTTATGAATTATGACCATGGGTCATAATTATTAATATTCCCAAAATTCCCTATATTCTTGAGCTAATTCACATTTACCCCGAGTCGTTATTGTTACAGAAGTTTATGCAACAATACCATAAACTAATAAGTAAGAATTTCTTACCTTACATCTTTCTTGTCTTCAAATCGCGTTCTTCTTCTTCTGAGGTAAATCCAATATAAGCTCAGACGTGTCTTCCAAACTCGACGAAAAGCAGAGACTTGTGAAGTTTTTTGGTGTTTTGTGTTTGAGGTAACGAGGGCGTTCGCATCCCATGTGGAGATTTGCATGTGAATCTCTTTTGCGCGAGTGGGCGTGTCGAATTAAAAAGTAATTAGCAAGCGTTTGAGAAGCTGGACATCCTGTTGGTTTTATACAAATTACTTAAACAGAGAATATTTGTTTTCAGTTTGAATCCGATCATTTAAAAGTACACACTTAAATGTGTATAAAGGTATATGGCTCATAAATGTGTGACAAGTATTCGCTGAGTTTTGTTTCAGTTTATAGACGTGCTCAAGAAAAAAAAGTTCACCGCGACGGAGAGGCAGAACGCACACCCTGTTTTTTTTCTTTATTTTACAAAAGCACAATGTTTTGATTTGATTGTAAGTGGACACATACAAAAGTAGAAATATCACAGATTTTTTTTTTATATTTCTTTTTTCTGTATAACCATAAATGACGGAGTAATTTAAGTTTATGTTGCTGCTATGTGAAAAAAATCCAGCAAAACGCGTCGGCGTGTTTCTCGACCTCAGAGGGTTAATGCATACCCAAATGCCTTAGTTCCCTTATTGAGGGAACTCAACATTGCGTTGTTGAAAACGACTCTTTGGGGACGCTCCCAAAGCGTGCGCCTCTGAAATATGAATGAAACTAATCCAATCCTGATTGGTGTTGCGTAATGACGTAACATGTGACGGCATAACCGGATGCATAAAAGTCGGCACACACACACGTTAGCTTTCGCTCTTCAGCAAGCGCTCTCTGTTGTTGTCTGTCATATTTGGTGTTGTCTGTCAGTTTGATCTCAGAAATATATATAAAGCATGGCGAGTGAGCAATATACAAAGTGTGTGCACCCCTGCCCTAGATATCTTACGGGTGGGGACACACACCAGTTATGTGTATATTGTTTGGGAGCGCAGCACGCATAGGCAGCTCTCGAGGGGGCTGCCTGTGATCATTGTGAAGCACTCCCTATAAGAGTGCTGCGCTCCCGCCTGGCTATTTTTAAAGATGATGGCCAGGCTCGCGATCCCCGCGGTTTGGGTCCGCGTCCGTTGAGGTGGCGCGGTGGCTTAGATTGTGGGGATCGCAAAAGGACCTTGCGGATGAGAACGAGACTGCCGAGGCACTTTCTCGTTCATCATCCGAAAGGTTCTGTGGTGCCCGTTCACGGTGCAGAAGCCCGCACTGCGGCTTCTTCTGCCCGCGACAAGTGCCCGGTGCTCGAGCTATCTGCTTCTGAGAAAGTGGATGTGCTCAGCATCGAAGGCGAGGAACATGAGTCATACTCGCCGGCTCATTTTCCCGCTTATGAGGAGCTAGTGGAGGTTGTGACGTGTGCTGTGGCCAGACTCAACATCAGCTGGCCACAAAATAAGCAGGATGATCCTTGTCAAAGCAAGTTAGATGAGAGATTCCTGCAGCGCCGTTCACAACCTCAGTGCCGGGTTTGCCGTTTTTCCCAGATCTACATAAAGAGATTTCCAGATCCTGGGAAAAACCCCACTCTTCTCGTATCTCATCATCTACGTTATGTGATTATAGTAATGTGGTGGGTGCGAGAGAGTTGGGATATGGCAAGATGCCGCAGATGGAGGAAGCTGCTATCTTTATCCTGTAGCGGCATCTTCGCTTAAAGCCCCGGCGCTGCCCAGCAAACAGTGCAGAGACACTTCTGCACTGGTTGGCCGGGCTTTAAATGGCGGCTGGTCGGGCTGGTACGTGCCTGCACTCAATGGCGATTTTGCAAGCGTACCAGGCTGACCTCCTTAACCCTCTGAGGTCTGAGCTGTTTTCTGGCCCTGGAGGTGTTCTGACATGCTCTGACATTTGTGCTTATTTCTGTTACTTGTGACATTGTCATGGCTAAAGTCTTATTACACTGTATTTAGCACAAACTCTGCTACAATAATATATCAGCAGCATGTATGTAAAAGTTTGTAGTTTTGAGATAATGACATTTATGCGTGGTTTCTGAAAATACCCCCAAAAAAATTCACTGAAATAAGGCCATGAAACCCATACTGATTATTTCTTCACAAAACTTTTGAAAATTGTATCACCTAGCCTAGAATATTTGCTCCAAAACTATGTGAAAATCACCCTGACTGCTCAGAGGCGTGATCATCTCATGAATATGTAAGCATTCAACACCTGAGAAAGACAAAGACACTCCCCTAACTGCCCTATTAGGAGCGATCAGGCCCTGTCATTCAGAGCAACCTTGCACAAAGAATGAGGAGATTTAAAAAAGAATGGCTTTTAGATTGTTTGGATTTATTTACAACACAACATAATCCAAAAATACACAACAAATGACAAAAGAGCACATTGAAAACAATGATCCAAAGACAGAGACCTTTGTGCCATTCCTAAAAACATTGTACATACCTTTCATTTCCAAGGTGTTTGATTTTCACTTTACCATGTTCATGTACAGAGACTCATGTGAATGTTGAAGTCAGCAGGACTCAGTTGCATCTGGTCCCTGAAAGAAAAGAAAAAAAAGTGAACATACTGGTATAAAGAGAAACTAGGCCTGCACGATTTTGGGAATACATTTTAGATTTTTCTGGTTAAAATTGCTTTTTAAAATTCACAGAATACACACACACACACACACACACACACAAATGTTTCCAACAATATATAATATAATGAACACCATGTTTGTTGTGCCTTGTAGGCACAAGCTATGTGCAGTACTGCATAAAATAATTATAACAATAACCTATAGCAGCCTATAAATCTTCCAAAAGATTTCAGTAACAATGCTAGAGAAAAATATATTGATTATCTTATGTTACTTCAAATGTTTCCATTCATTATGATGATATGAAATGAGATAATAGTAAAAACATAAAGCCTAATGTTTGGTGCATTTTTCCTTTCAAACGCGATCGCGCTCCAAAATATGATACATTCAAACGCGATCGCGCTCCAAAATATGATACATTCAAGCGATCGCGCTCCAAAATATATGATACATTCAAACGCGATCGCGCTCCAAAATATGATACATTCAAACCCACAGCGCGCTCCAAAATATGATACATTCAAACGCGATCGCGCTCCAAAATATGATACATTCAAACGCGATCGCGCTCCAAAATATGATACATTCAAACGCGATCGCGCTCCAAAATATTAAACATTATGGTTATACATATCTATGTTTGAGCAGATATCCACAAACAGTATTTAACAGTAAACACGGGTCTAAATAGTATAATATTCACCATATATCTAGCAACAGTTCAACTGCAATGTGAAGTTTATGCAACAATACCATAAACTAATAAGTAAGAATTTCTTACCTTACATCTTTCTTGTCTTCAAATCACGTTCTTCTTCTTCTGAGTTAAATCCAATGTAAGCTCAGACGTGTCTTCCAAACTCGACGAAAAGCAGAGACTTGTGAAGTTTTTTGGTGTTTTGTGTTTGAGGTAACGAGGGCGTTCGCGTTCCATGTGGACGATTTGCATGTGAATCACTTTTGCGCGAGTGGGCGTGGCCGAATTAAAAGTAATTAGCAAGCGTTTGAGATACTGGACATCCTGTTGGTTTTATACAAATTACTTAAACAGAGAATATTTGTTTTCAGTTTGAATCCGATCATTTAAAAGTACACACTTAAATGTGTATAAAGGTATATGGCTCATAAATGTGTGACAAGTATTCGCTGAGTTTTGTTTCAGTTTATAGACGTGCTCAAGAAAAAAAAGTTTACCGCGATGGAGAGGCAGAACGCACACCCTGTTTATTTTCTATATTTTACAAAAGTACAATGTTTTGATTTGATTGTAAGTGGACACACACAAAAGTAGAAATATCACAGAATCTTTTTTTATATTTCTTTTTTCTGTATGACCATAAATGACGGAGTAATTTAAGTTTATTGTGTTACAATGTGAAGAAAATCCAGCAAAACGCGGGGGCGCGTTTGCCGACCTCAGAGGGTTAAAGACCTGGATGAGGGCAAGGAACCGACTCCTGCTGATATTGCAGAACTGAGAAGAGCCACAGATTTGTCTCTCCGGGCCACTAAAGAGACGGCGCGTGCTATCGGCCGCTCTATGGCAGCTATGGTGGCCACGGAGAGACATCTGTAGCTGATTTTGTCGGGAATAAAAGAAAAAGATAAATCTTTTCTGCTGGACGCACCGCTATCGCCTTCTGGCCTGTTCAGCGACGTAGTCACTACTGTCGTTGACAGGTTTCAGGAGGCGAAAAATCAATCAGCGGCGTTCTAGCAGTTTCTCCCTCGCCGCTCAAAATCCAGGTTTAAGAGGGCTAGTCCAAGCGGCCAGCCCCAGCCGTCAACTAGCTCCTCCTCCTATCGCCAGGAAAAGAAAGAGAGCGTTTCCTCTAGAGCCCCTCCTGCGGGAGCTTGGCAACAGAGGAAGCGCTCTCACTTGAAGTCCTCTAGCCAGAAGGGCGACCTGAGGGACGTCATTCAGGCGAAGAGGGCTTCGGGAAAGAGGTCCTAACCGAAGTGGTAGGACCTCTGAGGGCTGCCCCTCCCGCGGTGAAGCAATCGAGGTTGTTCTCACAGCGGAGCTCTCTGGAAAAAGATGTTGTCCCGCCGGACGTTTCGGGCCGCATCAATTTCCAGAGAACGTACACCGTGGCGTTCGCCCCATAAGCTTGCAAAAGATCACCGACTATGGTCACAAAATCTTTCTCAACTTCTTCCTTCCGGTCCTCCATTTCAGGAGGTCGAGAACAGTGCTCGAAAAACATCCGAGGCCAGTCTCGAGAGGCTGGTTCCCTTAGTAGATTTTGTAGAAGAATGGCAACGCCTTCCGAATATATCTATGTGGGTCCTGAATATAATAAAAAATGGGTACAGACTGCAGTTCGGTCACCGACCCCCCAAATTCGCGGGGGTGGTACCGACTGCAGTGGTTCCAGAACAGGCTCGGGTTATGGAACAAGAGGTACAGACTCTACTGGTCAAAGGGGCCATAGAAATTGTTCCCCTACCAGACAGGGAGTCTGGGTTTTACAGCCGGTATTTTATAGTTCAAAAGAAGGATGGCGGGCTGAGGCCGATTTTAGATTTGAGGCAGTTGAATCGTTCTCTGAGGAGATTCAGGTTCAAGATGCTCACTATTCCCATCATCGTGAATCAAATCAAATCAGAGGATTGGTTTGTCATGATAGATCTAAAAGACGCCTATTTTCATGTCTCCATCCTTCCATGTCACAGGAGGTTCCTGAGGTTCGCTTTCGGGGGCGAAGCGTACCAACTGGTCATTCATTTTCTCCGTGGTACATGGAGGATGAGACCGACAATCAGGTCCAGGGTTCCTTCCTGGGACCTGGCGGTGGTTCTTGAAGGGCTATACCTGGCTCCCTTCGAACCCCTTCAGTTGGCTTCGCCCAAGGACCTCACATTCAAGATGGCTTTTCTCTTAGCTATTACTTCTATTAAGAGGGTGGGAGATCTTCAAGCCCTGGCAGTAACGCCAGCCTGCTTGGAGTTTGCCCCCGGCGGAGTTAAGGTCATCCTGCACCCGAGACCTGGCTATGTGCCTAAAGTGCCTTCTAACATGGCACGGTCCACTGTTCTATAGGCATTTCATCCTCCACCTCATGTGTCGGTAGAAGAAAAGAGCTCCATTTGCTCTGCCCAGTTAGAGCTTTGAGTATTTACCTTGAGAGGTCCCCTTCTTGGAGGAGGTCGGACCAACTATTAGTGTGTTTTGGGTCACCTAAGAAGGGGCTCCCGGCATCCAAACAAACCATTAGTAATTGGATTGTTCAGGCTATTGCCTCGGCCTACAAGGTGCGCAATTTGCCTTCACCTTTGGCCGTAAGGGCTCATTCTACTGGAGGCATGGCGTCCTCTAGGGCCCTCCTCTCGGGAGTGCCCCTCCAGGAGATCTGTGAGGCAGCCGGTTGGTCTACCCCACACACTTTTATCAGGTTTTATATTCTGCACCTCCCTAGTATGCCTGGCGTACGAGTGCTCTAGGCACTTTCACTCTAGGGCAGGCCTTTTTCGGTGCGTGGCATAGTGGGCATTCGTTCCCCAAAGAGTCGTTTTCAACGACGCAGTGTTGAGTTCCCTCGATAAGGGAACGTCTCGGGTTACGACTGTAACCCTTGTTCCCTGAGGAGGGAACGAGACACTGCGTCGTCTTGCCACGCCCCTTAATATCTGCGAGCGGCTTGCTTCATCACGAGGCTAATGTGTGTGTGTGCGCCGGCGTCACTTTTATGTATCCGGTTATGCCGTCACATGTTACATCATTACGCAACACCAATCAGGATGGGATTAGTTTCATTCATACTTCAGAGGCGCACGCTTAGGGAGCGTCCCCAAAGAGTCATTTTCAACGACGCAGTGTCTCGTTCCCTTCTCAGGGAACAAGGGTTACAGTCATAACCCGAGACGTTTTCATTGGTGGTGTCATGATTCCTGTCTTGTGTTCCCCTTGTCTTGTGTGGACTTTTGTTATTTACTGTTCTGTGCCATGTTTTGTAGTCCTTTGAAGGTTTTCTTGTTTATTAGTCTTCCCAGGTGTTTCTAATTAGCCACGACCCCTTGTTATCTAGCTTAGCTTTTTTGTAGCTTTATAGCCCTTGTGTTTCACTTGTTACTTTGTCAGTTGTTGTACGTGTAATGGTTGCCTCTCTCTCTGTGATTCCCAAGGTTTTGTTCCTTTGTTCTTCGAGTTCTGTGTTTTCTGTTTTGTGTTACTTTATTAAATCACCCTGCGTTTAGATCCTCGTCTTCGCCTTCTTTTCTCAGCTGCGTTACAGGTGGGGACTTTAATATTGTACCTGATAATAATCTCGATAGACTGCCAGCTAAACAGTCTGCCTCTGCTAATCCTAAATTAAAGATATTAATGGATACATTTGATATTATTGATATTTGGAGGGAAACATTTCCGAACACTAAATCATATACTTGGAGTAACAAAAATTGTTCTAGACAGTCCCGAATAGACTACTGGCTTGTTTCACAATCTGTTTGGGATTTCAATGTTTATGTTAGCATTCTCCCTTCACCCATGACTGATCATAAAGCAACTCTTATCCAATCCAACAAAGTACTGCATATTTCTTCAGAATGGAAAAGAATAATTTTAGAAATGTAACTATTAATTCTTTCAAATTAAATGGTAAGGTTATTTCTGATCCTAAGGAAATCGGCACATTTTATGCAAACTTCTACTCAAATCTTTAAGTCAAGTCAAGTCAAGTCAAGTTTATTTGTATAGCGCTTTTCACAATACAGATTGTATCAAAGCAGCTTCACAGTATTAAATTTAAATAATACAACAAAGTTTGTTTCAAGAGGAATTTATTGATTGATAAAATTAAATTAAATATCCCCAACTGAGCAAGCCAAAGGCAACAGTGGCAAGGAACCGAAAAACTCCATCAAGTGACCTAATGGTGTCCTAAAACTCCATCAGGTGACCTAATGGAGAAAAAAAAACCTTGGGAGAACCCAGGCTCAGTCGGGGGCCAGTTCTCCTCTGGCATTTATGAGCTAGAGGCCGGATTGTAGTTTGAACTGTAGGATTATATGAATGCCTGGCTGAAGAGATGCGACTTTAATCTAGTTTTAAACTGGGAGAGCGAGTCTGAGCAACGAACAGTATCAGGAGGACTATTCCAGAGTTTTGGAGCCAAATGTGAAAATGCTCTCCCTCCTTTGGTGGTTCTGAATATCCTAGGTATGACCAAAAGCCTTGAATTTAGTGATCTTAAAGAGCGCGATGGATTATAGGGTGATAGAAGATCCGTTAAATAGACTGGAGCTAAGCCGTTTAGGGCTTTATAAGTCAGTAGCAATGCCTTGTAATTAATACGGAACTTTATAGGTAACCAATGCAGTGATGATAAAATCGGTGTTATATGATCATATTTTCTTGATCTCGTAAGAACTCTAGCGGCGGCATTTTGGACTAACCGTAGCTTGTTTATTGAGGATGCAGGACAACCAGCTAATAAGGCATTACAGTAATCCAGTCTCGAGGTCATGAATGCATGAACTAACTTTTCTGCATCAGAAACTGATATCATATTACGTAGCTTAGCAATGTTTCTAAGGTGGAAAAAGGCTGTTTTTGTAACATATGAAATATGATTTTCAAAAGACAGGTTGCAATCGAGTATAACACCCAGGTCTTTTACTGTAGCGGATAAAGTAACAGGACATCCTATGATGTTAAAGTTGTATTGTGCGAGGTTTTGTGGGCGGTTTTTTGAACCGATAAGTATTACCTCTGTCTTGTCTGGATTTAATAAAAGAAAATTACGCGTCATCCAATCTTTTATATCTTTAACACACTCTGTCAATTTGGAAAATTTAGCGTTTTCATCCGGCCTTGATGAAATATATATTTGAGTGTCATCAGCATAACAATGGAAACTAATTCCATGTTTCCTTATAATATTTCCAAGTGGCATCATATATATTGAAAATAACAGAGGGCCTAACACAGATCCCTGCGGCACTCCATAGTTTACTGGAGTTATGATCGATTTTTCTCCATTTAAATAGACAAAATGGTAGCGGTCAGATAGGTACTTTACAGCTCTAAATATTGCAAAGACTCAGCTTTGTCTTTTTTCCAGTCTTTGAAAGATGTTAGGACATTATCTAATGAAGCACCTGCAATCGTGATTTATCCATTGATGAAATAATTGAGTCTATTGAAGCTCTTAAGAACAATAAATTAAATTTATGAATCACAGAAGTAAATGACAATAAAGTAGAATTCGTTTTTTAACTACGCTTATCAAAAACATAGCATAAATAAGTTCCAAACAAAAAAAAGGCAGGTCTCTCCTACATTACCACATTCTAAATGAAACACAAGAAAAATATTTTTGATCTGGAGTCTGAGCCATTGCGACCGACCCGAAGCCGCAACAGGCTTCTTCTGCCAAGCGGAAGAGGACCGCAAGCTGATCATCCAGTTACCACTGGCAGGCGGCAGCACTGTTTTCAAATCAGCAATGATCTGAAACTCAAAGAAAACTTCAAAAATCATACACAAATATTATAAGGACACACACAAAAAAATCCACGTAACGTAACACCCTCACCATTAAACAACAACTCATAGTTGATTAAACATGTTCCACCGCACGTGACAAAGTATCTGCCAAAACTTTCTCTTTTCCCTTCTTGTAGCAAATTTCTACATTAAACTCCTGTATGATTAATACCCAATGCATATGTTGGTTAGAATTACGCATCCGAGACAGAAAAACCAACGGGTTATGATCTGTAAAGACTACAAGAGGTAGTGAACTTGACCCCACATAAACCTCAAAATACTGTAATGCAAGCAGTAAGGCCAGCGCTTCCTTCTCGATTGTGCTATAATTCAACTGAGTCTACAACATTTCATAGGTCAGAAAGCGGATCTTCAATTACTTCAGGAAACGGCAGTGCCTTTCCACCTGCGAGATCATTACCGAGAATCAAATCAATACCTTTAATAGGTAGTTGCAGACGAACAGCAATCTTAACAAGATCAGAAACAAGGTCAGATTGAATGTTTACACGATGTAAAGGAACTCTGACTATCCCTAATTCAATTCCTTGAGCCAACACGTCGGAAACACAATACGAATCCTTAGAAGGCTCAAATCAGGTAATTATGCAGTGGGTTTAGCTAATTACTCTGCTTTTATGGAAGCATGGCCCATTTTTTTCTTTTATTATTTCTTCACTGATACATTGTCTGATACAATGGAAAATGATGCATACTCTCTATAGCCGCGTTTCCATTACCCTTCAAATTGCGCAAATTGAAATTGCGAATTGAAAATACGCTCAATGGAAACACGTCAATTTCGCAAAAACTCCCATTTATCGCAAAAAAGTTTTTACGCTCGCATGAGGTGGTTTTTCAGGCAATTCGAAAAAGAAATATTTCGCAAAACTGCAATGGAAACAGTTTTTGCGCATTTACAGGTCAGCTGACGTAGACAACGCGGTGTGTTTGGACAGAATATGAGACCGCGTTCTTTATTGAATTTATAAAAGACAAAAGAATGACAGAAATACTGGATTCTAAACCTCAAAGAAATGCCACAATCAAGACCTCGGAGCAGAAATGAGTGAGAAAAACACAGAAACACTTCATATGTTTCATATATGCCGCTCACAGACACAGTATGTATAAGGGTCTTTCCTTGCCATTAATGCTTGGATAACACGCTCCATTAATAATAATAATGTCTAGTGCGGTACGTGGCTGACTGTGATATATATATAAACTTACCAACGTCCGTTGCCATGATTTTTGGAATGACTTATCGCGCGAGAAAAAAATGACGTTTTAGTCGCATAACATCGGTTAATGGAAACGCCGTCATTTCGCAATAGTTTTTTATCGATATTTAGAAAAAATCGCAAAAGTTTTGCGCGAATCTTTAATGGAAACGCGGCTACTGATGATTCTTTTGTAGAATTCTTCAGCTTGTAATTTGCTTTAGGTTATCTAAGCATCTGCTATGTAAATACACATAAGTCATTACAAGTAAATATATAATATGTCTTAAAAAGGCAGCAACATCCTGATTTCCTTTACTTCTGATTCTTCACTGTTCATCTTCTGAAGTTCCTGAAACAAATTACACATTCAGACACTGCATTGTAATGCAGACAGAAAGATTACACAATGTCATCAGAGGATGTCTGTTATAAAGTTTACCCTACATACTTTGGCTTGATCTGCTATCAAAGTCTGATTATATTCCTCATCCTGCTCCTCACGCATCCTCCGCCATTCACTTAAAGATTCCTGACAATATTTTGAGATAGTGTTGAAGATTTTGTTGTTAAGAAAATAAGTAATTTAACTACATGTTGTACACTATTATTTCCTTTCTGTCTGTGTATGTCTTTGGGTGACTTTGGAACCTAAGAGCTGTGTGGTTACAGCAGAGAATTCTATTTCAGTAATGTCACATGGTACAAAACTATTTCTCAAAATACCTATAGAATGTATTACCATATTTGGGAGAAGGATGTAGGTATATACGTTTGCTGGACAATCTCTCGGGAGGGGTCTTTCTGCGGGAGGGGTTCTTTCTGCAGAGGGTCTCTCGGCTTTGTTTGTTAATAAAGTCTAATATTTCTGGTATCGAAAATCTCTGAAGTCATTTCCCTGAAAAGAAAGAATTAAACCACAACAATGGCGACCCCGGCAGGACGTGGCTTAGGAGCTGAAGAAGCCACGAAGGGATTGCTGGTGACTGACACAGACAACAGTGGCCGCTGTACTTTGAGGTGAGCAGTTTTGCTTTTGAATAAGGTATGTGTTAGTCACCAGTGGCCCGGATGTGGTAAGAAAAAGCTTCTCCAAATTTAAAGAACTTAAAAACTGAGATGTTTGATACCAGAAATAATTGCATGTATTGTCTTTGTAAATGTCAAGTAGTTGTTAATAGCGTGGGGGAGCTCCCGATAGTGTTTGCCAGTACTTGTTTAATCCTGAGTGGATTCTATAACTACTGGGGATGCTGATTTAGCGCTAAGAGTTTTGACGTACGTACGTAAAGTTCTGTGTTTGTTCATCAAGTGGGCCTTGAAGGATGATGGGCAAAAAGCATGCACACAGAGGGTTTGAATTTATTGATAAGGATATCAATTATTTGACTGTGGGTTCTTGTAAGTGGGCCTTGATGGATACAAGAATAGCATGAACACAGAAGAAGTTAGGTCTTATTTCACTCTGTTGTGTTGAGGAAGTGAATCACAGAGGTTTATGGAATAAGTTCAGTTATATGTACCTTGTCAAGTGGGCCTTGATGGATGACAAGCGTACTGATATAAGGATATCAGTTATTGATGTTTTATACCTGTAAGTGGGCATTGATTGATACAGGTGTAGTTTAGCTTATATAGATGGTTGATCTGCAGACATTTGTAATGTATTGTTCAGATCTGACAGAGTAGAGAAAAAAAGTGTGTGAAATCATGTTGGTGTGCCTGTAGGATCCTGTGTGACTGTGCCTGTGGTTAAAAATAAGTGACCTCTGACCCTGGTTTCTTGAAGGGACAGAGAACGCGTGAATGACCAGTGAATGAAGGGACTGAAATGGTGTGTATTAAAAAAAAAAAAAAGAAAAGTAAGGGAAAACATGTGTTCCAAGATATTAACTATAAAGAATATTGTATAAAATAAGTTAAAATAATAAGATATATGTTTAATCAATAAATGTAATGATATATTAATAGATGAATATAAATAAGATTGCACGTGCTTAGTATATTATATCTGAAGATGTCTAAAATTTGTATCTCATTATCCCTGAAGACAGAGTGGAAAAAAGTATTCTATTGCAGATTAATAAGTTTGTGTTAAGAGAAAAATAACTGGTGCAGTGCTGAAGGTTAACAAGATTGAGTGACTAAGTTTCAAAAGTCATGAATACTTCAGAAGTTGATGAGAATAAATAAATAAGAGGAACTCATTGATGTTTGTTGAGAAACTAGATTATTGTGAACACTGCATGCAAATATAGAAGAAAGATTGAAGTCTAATTTTATGATAGGGGAAATTATTCAATTGTATTATACTCAGATCATCAGAGTTATTGCTGATATAGAAAAACAGAACTAGATTGCTTTTTCCTGCAATGAAGAACTGCTTTACTAATAGAATGGGGGAACTGCTATGGTCAACCAGTGAGATTTTTTTATATAAAAAGGAATAGTGAAAAGATGCAGGTTAAAAAGTGGAATGTAGATAAAGAACTAATAGCTTATATGTGAAAGTTCAATTTGACTCATGCAGATCTCTGAGTGTTCAAATTGCAGATGGCTTCAGTGTCCGGTGGAAGCAACAAGAGGGCAAAGGGCAAAGACGCAAATGCAGAGAGAAGAACAGAGAGTGGGTGAGGGGTTCTCAGCTCCCCTCCTGAAGTTGACCAATCAAAAAGACTCAGAAAAACTGAATTAATGCAAAGACTGGAAAAGGTGAAACTTTCACTTGAGACTTTTCCTGAGGACAAAGAGAAATCCTGAGATGCAAAACTGGCAGGATCGATAAAAAGCCCAAACTAAGAAGAGGCAGAGAAACAACAGAGCCTATTCTCCACTCTGCAATAGCCTGAGTGACAGCTAGACTGGCAAAACATGCAGAGCGACAGCCAAGCTAAAAACAGAAGAACAGACCCTTACGGGGCACCACAGGTGTGACAAACCTTATGAACACTCTAGAGACTGCTTCAAATTTGGTTAATTATTATATTAACATTATTCATTCTGATTATTCACTGGTCTCATAGCAATTCTTTATATTCTCTGATAAACTAACCCTCTCTGCTTTTTCAGTAGGTACAAGTCCAGCTCTATAAGAAAAGAAAATACAGAGAAGTGGGTGCTCAACTCACCAAATAGTTAAAACTGAGGCTGGATTTGGTATAGTGAGGGCTATTATATTAGACATATAGGGCAAAGAAAAAGATAGACACAAAATGTCAAAGGATTATTATTTTTGTTTGCAAAACCATGATACTAATCACTCCATCTTGTTTTAATAATTTTCTAGAGATAGATTGGAGAAGGAAAAATAACTCCAAAAGTCCAAAAAATTATGAAATAAAAAATGATGTCGAAACTGGGATAATGAAATGGAAATGTTGTTGGCCATGGATCCAAGATTAGGTGGAGATCTCCAATTTTCCAAGATTAGGTAGAGATCTCCAATTTTCTTCTTAAAGCAGCTCATGAGCAAAAATAAAAAGAATATGAAAAAGTAGACCAAACAAATGAAAGAAAAAATGCATTTGAGAAATTACAATTGGCTGTCTTACTCTCAACTGCACCATACTAAGGCCTATTATTCTGAAATATTTAATCTATTAGAGTTTGAAAAAAGAAAAAGAAAAAAGGGTTTATAACAACAGTGTTAAACTAAACATTAAGATCACTGACACTTCTGAATAGTGTTTGCGTAGCTGTGTTGTGACGTTGTCCGTCAGACCTTTGGAATTCCACAGCTAAATTTACAAGTTCCGCATATAGAGCACAACCTGCGGAAGAAGAATGTGTGATGGCCAATGAGTGACTGAGTATGAATGAGTGAGAGATGGTGTACACCAAGGCAAATCCATTATTTTGCCTACAGCTGTATCTAAATTTGATATGTGGGCCCACAGGGCATATTCTGCCCAATAATGACCATGGATGGATTTGGTTAATTTCCTGGTCGAAACTGTAGTGGCAATAGAAAAAGAAAATGAGAAAAAAAAAGAAAAAAATAAAGTGTAAAAAATAAATAAAACAGTACTGCATTTTGCGCAGCGCCTAACACATCTGACTTTCCTTTCAGAATATCATGATGGAGAATAACACATCTGATTTTCTTTTCAGCATATCATGAAGGAGCTGACGTTTTGTCAAAAGTATGAAATATTGTCTTGTAACTTTTTTCTTGTTGCAAAGTGGGTTGAGTGTTGTCTAAGATGCCTGATAAATAGTGTGCTAACAGTGGGACTCAAAACAATGAGATAACTGAGCTGAATTGTCTAATTGTAAAAAGTAATATAGGGGTTAAGACCCCCAAAAGGGGACAGAACACCACTCAGCCCACATGATCATTTTACAGGTGACAGCAAGAAGGACAATGGGCCAGATGAGCAGATGATTTAATATGTTGTTGTCACTAACTGAACTAACAGAAATAATGAAGGTTTCATTCACAGATGAGAACAGTTCAGTTCCAGGAAGGTTTCTGGGACGATTCAAACAAAAAGAACCAGTGACTGCTTTGTCATCTCAAAAGAGGCTTGTGCATTGATCAGCAAACTGACATTTGAGTCCATACCTCTCAACTTAAAATACACCAAACGACTCCAGTAACCCCCCACAACAGGAAGTGAGGGATCAAGGTCTTGTGCTAGTAACAGCCTCCCTCGCCGCCGAGGGAAAGCCCATGCAACGGCTCGTAAAGAGTCACCCTGGTGAAACTGAATGATCAACATGAATGCAAAAAGACAAACGACAAGAAGAACTTTAAATGAAAATTTGCAGAATGTGGAAAGCTCACAAAAAGTTGTGCAAAGAAGAGAGAATCAACAGAGATGAGCACAAGTTCAAAGTCAACATCAACCAAACTTTATTTAAAGGTAATGTTAAAGCCCTTGAATATACTAGTAGCAACTTAATAATAACCCCACCAGAAGGAAAAATATTGAATTAAAGAATATATCAAAAACAACGTAGAAAAGAAATTATAAATGATTTAAAAAGAAACTAAATAATGAATAAGCGACTAATTCAAGTAATTGTCATAGCATAGTGAGAATTAAGACAAGTCATGAAGGAAAATACAACTAGAACTAAATGACATTAAAAAAAAAAGATTATAAATGGTTGGCCTACTCCAATGTAATTTGTCAATACAGGAGTATAAGTAATTAATTTAAAGCTACAGTTGAAAATTAAAGAAAAGATTAACACTGGCTATTAACAAACATTTGATTTCAATTTAAGTTATAAGTTTATGATTTGATTCAATATGCTATTGACTAATTAAATGTATTTTAAATGGTGCTAATAGAATGACCACCTCAGTTGTAAGTTGTTCGAATTCAATAACAAACAGGCATTATGAACAATTTATATGGTACCAGAGGGGGGTAAGAATGACAGGTTATTGCACAAAAACATACTTTTGAATATTCTCAATCCAGATGCGCATTGTTTTCACCAAGTGCGCAAGGGGGGAGTAAAGAGGGATTAAGAATAAGGAAAGAATTAAAAGGCTAAATTAAGAATTAAAGGAAAATTAAATAAAAGGCATTTCTGGCAATTTCTGACTGTACACATATGAAATTTGTGCCAAAAATAAAGGTAAAAAAGGAACAGTGACACAAATAGGCCATACATCAGTACCAGAAGGACTAATAAAACACCTAATGGATTATATGAGCAAGATAGAGAAAGGTAAAGGCAATGAAATCAACAGAGGAGGGTCAGGAGAAGTAATTAAATATTCCCAAAGAAGTATTCCTTAGATTTTAAATTCTATCAGAAATAAGTTTAGATAATGGGTCAGCAGTCATTCCAGAGAAATTGAAGATTAAATGATAATGGGACAGCAGTCATTCCAGAGAAATTGAAGATTAAAATTATTTGTGTGCAGAAACTTAAATTATAGAAAGGAAGTTTTAAGTTATAATGCTTTATGTTTGAAATTATTAAGATTAAAATTAGATATACAGAAAAAGAAATGTACGTACAATGAATATGTAAGATAGTATAAAAAGTTATTTTTGAGATTTATTTTTTCTAATTGTCTAATGAGTTTATTGAATGAGTTTTATGAAGTAAATGTAACATTGCTCTTAAAGCTTTCTTAGTTTGAGTGATTACATGTGACATAATTAAGTTTATTCATGATAGTTCATTTAGAAATTAGTAGAAAGGAAGAAAAGGTATTCAGTAAAGGTATGCTTGAGGAGCTATAATGAGAAGAAGCTGCAACACGTGAGATTAAACATTTTATTTATTGTTTAAATTTGGTAATAAAGTAGACAGAATTTGAAATGTAAAACGTTATAACGAAGCATATTGCGATTTAATGGATAGAAGGTGCACTACAATGTTATGTTTGTTTAATCAACTAAAAATGACTGACTAAAAGATTGATTCTTCAAATTTAAGAATTGATATTCCTTCATAAATAAGAAGCGAATAAAAAAGAGAGAAAGTTATTTTTACCCAGACCTATTTTAAATCAAAATTCATATGGATTATGCAAAATGAAAAAGCAAACTAAACCAATGATTCTATAATCAGCAGAGATTTATTATAATGATTTGTCTTTATTATAATGAAAACAATTACATGAAAAAAGTAGAATGACTTATGTTTGGAGAAAAATTAGCAAATACGATTGAGTCAAAAAGTTAAGGAAAACTTGATTTAAAGATTAAGGAATGTTTGTTGAAGTTGTAATATTGAAAGGGGGTTATTATTCTGTTGTGTACTTCCCATATCAAGAAGATAATGAAAACTAATTTTAGAGGGCAAATAAATCATATATTATTAAGACTGGGTTTATAAACCAAATTGAGATTTACAATCAATGGACGTTGATGTAAGTACTTAGAATGAGAATGAAGAAGATAATGAATAAGCCAGATCCTGGGTGTCTGGGTCGAAGAGGATATCTACTACACCGCAATAGAACTTTATTGTATAAGGGATTTTTATGTTTGACATATTATACATAACTGTGACAATAACAGACAATGCTGAACCAATTTCATCAACACACTTGTAACAATGTTTGATGTCTGATTAGGGAGGATTCGAGTCTTTTACTTTCTCCATTGAAAGAAAAACAACTGAAAGAAAGAAAAATGTATGGAGAAAGATGTTTGGCTCGATTGCTCCTCCAGGAGTGTGGTGGCATAATTTCAGTCATTGAAAATAAGAATGAGTGATTTAATTTAGTCACTAAGGTAGTATAACAAAGGGGACTGGATTTTGAAACTACACTCTGGACAAGGATAGCGAATGTGGGGCTTAAATAAGCCCCAGAGGAGGGAATGTTGAAGATTTTGTTGTTAAGAAAATAAGTAATTTAACTACATGTTGTACACTATTATTTCCTTTCTGTCTGTGTATGTCTTTGGGTGACTTTGGAACCTAAGAGCTGTGTGGTTACAGCAGAGAATTCTATTTCAGTAATGTCACATGGTACAAAACTATTTCTCAAAATACCTATAGAATGTATTACCATATTTGGGAGAAGGATGTAGGCAGGGGCGTAGCCATCATTTCAAAAGTGAGGAGGACAGAATGTCAAGTGTAATACCAGTTTTTTTCAGACTTTTGTTGACAGGTTTTTGCTTAATTGGCTTAATATGCTATTTATTTTTAAAGCAATAAAACAGAAAGAAAGAAAGATGTTCATTACTTTATATTGCACATGCAGGGTTTTTCCTGGCTCAAAACTAGGCGGAAGTGGTAAAATCCTGATCATGCATTTTAATAATAAGATAATTAAATTTGTATTTTTCATAGACCATCATATAGCCTACTGTGTTTGTGGGTGGAGCTCGGTACCCCTAGGGGGGTCCGGGGGCATGCCCCCCTGGAAGAAAATTTGTACATTTTAAAGATAAATTCATTAATCTGGTGCACTTTGAGTCACCCGAATCTGCTGTTAAAAATAAATAATCCACCCGCCAACCGCCCAAACCTATGATGGTATCTGATCATCACATTACAATTATTCAAACTACAATTATTACATCACTGTTGGAAAACACTCTTATCAGAATACGTTTTTTACCTTTATAAAGGGCATTTTTTCCTTCATTTTATTAAATGTAACCTATGCTCCATCTTTCATTCCAAATTGAAACTTTGTTACCGTCAGTGTAATAGGCTATCAATCGCCACTTAACATTAAATTAAATTAAATCAGAATCATCCTTGCATTATCTGTGATTCCCTATTTATTATTAATATAATACTATTTATTATTATCTATCTATCTATCTATCTATCTATCTATCTATCTATCTTACTAAACTAAAACTTTCCAATTGAAAACCTTCAAACTTCAAGCTTTTAAAACTACTTCAAACTTTCTGGTTAGGCTTTTTCAAGAGAACTTAAAGTTTGTCATCATGTACACATGTTACAACGCTGCCTGATTCAAGCAGGCTGTTAATGCATGAAAATACAAATTCAGCATTAGGCTAACAATCACCATGTTTATTCTAATTTGAAGGGCTTTGATAACATCTGTGAAAATAAAAGACATTACGAATAAAAAAAGATTGAAAATAAACGCACGTTTGTGCGGGTAGTGAATATTTTCAATTTACAACAAAACTTGTTAATTATTCAACAAGAGAAATAGGCAGAGTTATTCATCATTGTGCAACACAATTCGGATACCACATGACAACTTACTTACAGCGCTTGACTTTTTCGTGAAAAAGGATCGAGTGAAGACTGAAGAGTTTTTTGCCGTTTTGAACTCATTGCGACCTCTATGAAAAAAAATGGATTGGGCGCGGGTGCGAGCATGGGCGTGTCGTGATGCACGAGTGACTGATTACCATGGAAACGTGAAAGTCACGTTTGTAGATAGACTTGACTCTTTGGATTTTAAATCTCGATGTAGGCTATACACACCCGCGAAAACCTCAGCTTGTCTTGGACACACTTGCCCTATGAAAAAGTGCGGGGGACGAATTTACATTTTATAAAAAGTGGGGGGGACACGTCCCCCGCGTCCCCCGCGTAATCTACGCCCATGGATGTAGGTATATACGTTTGCTGGACAATCTCTCGGGAGGGGTCTTTCTGCGGGAGGGGTTCTTTCTGCAGAGGGTCTCTCGGCTTTGTTTGTTAATAAAGTCTAATATTTCTGGTATCGAAAATCTCTGAAGTCATTTCCCTGAAAAGAAAGAATTAAACCACAACAATAGTAAATTTAGAAATTTTAAAGACACTCCTAAGAGCATCTACCATAAAACCTGTACCAAATAAATGTGGATGATCCACAAGACTCTCTTCTTCAGTTTGATGAACATTATATACAAAAAGTAGCAAAAATAAAAAGTTTTGGAAAAATAAGAAGTGTTTTGAAATGCTAATATTGTGAACCTACAAACTGAAATTATGGCAGAAGTAGATGGTAAGACAAGCTCTTAGCAATGCAAACGTGAAGTTCACCATGTCTGTATTTTCATCTGTTAAATGGATGAACAGTTGGTCAGTATTTTCCTCAGTGTGTGACTGGTTGATGAGTGATCACTGTCTGAAGTATGTGCATTTAGGTGTTCGTTCTCTAATGTTGGTGGCAGGGGATTGGAACATTCAGTCCTAGGCCTTCAAAAACATGAAATTAAAATTTGTTTTCCTAATAAGAAACTGAATATTAAATCAAGATTATGACCAGTCAATGTTTTCCATACCTGCAGCTCTCAGTGTGAACCTTAAGTTCATTGAAATTGAACTTTTTCACAGGTAAGACATCTCTCCATTGGCCCAAGCATGGGAGATTCACAGACAACCTTAAAAATTAAAAAAAGCAATCTCAGAATTTTAGATAACTGTAAATGAAAATAATAAAAAATAAACTCAGTACATTATGAAAAAAAAATTAAAATGATTGTGTTGCCTAAAATGTAATAAGCACAGAATTGAGCAAATAAGTCATTAACTGTTGTAAAAATAAATTAAAAAAACTTACAGAACTGGACAGTTCTATGTCTTTTTGCATAGGACGTATGTAGATGACAGCATGTCCCATATTTTCTTTTAGAGTCTTAATTTTGCATCCTGTGTTTGGGCAAGGCAACACCACCAGATTCCTAGATCGGGTCATGCCTGAAAATTTTTAGAAGCAAAACTTTTGTTTAACTACATTTGTTTATAAACAAAAACGTATACGATACCCACCAAAAAAAAGTCCTGCAGCTTCCAGTTCCTCCCTTTCAAACGTTGTTGGTGCAACACTTTGTGTCATGCTTCTTAAGCAGCAGAAAACTCTTGTGAAGCTACTGCGAGGTCTTGCAGAACGACTACGGCGACTTAAAGGTCTCCTGCTGGCTTCTAGCTTGCGAAAAGTCTATTTACTTCAACTGTAAATTTGAAAACAATGTCAATGTAAACTTAACCCATAACAATGACATTTTAAAAATGCTTTGTTTAAAGTGCAGCTATTTTGAACAATAAAGTTGAAAAACATATAACAGAACTTTTTGTACTGTATAGACCTTAATAGACCAACATAGATATCCCACAGGAACTACTCCCTATCTCCTATATCAGTGTTTCAGTATAGGCGGCTCTATCAGGTACTGTGCAAGCAAATATCACCTGCAGAGATGATTGTGCTTCAGTTTGATGATGACTGAGGTCATGTTGGGCAAAACATGCAACAGCTTCTTCAAATGTAAAGTGTGCAAAACATATTTTCATTGATGAGCATTATTGCTTTATGCGTTTGACATCTTTTGACCTGGGGTGCGTTCTCCGATAACGTTGTCTCTTAGCGCGCTACGAAGACTCAAAAGGTACACCTTAACTACAGGTATACCTTTCCTACGTGTGTTCTCCGAACTATACCTTAGGATGTTGCTTAAGGTAAACCTTCTTAAGTTCGACCTTAGCAGGTGCTGTCCATGGTGGAGGCGCTGAATAGGTTGATATCGATGCCTCGATGATCGATTGTGCGCTCTTTCCTTCACAGCGGTATAGGTAAAGTATTGAGAAAACAATGTTCTTTATAAAGAAGCGTTTTAGAAATAGTACAAACTGCATTTATCGGGGCTCATTGAAATATGTACATGCAGAAATAAATATGAGTATGTGTTTATAATTTAGCAAGTGTGCAATCCCAAACCCTCACGGCCATAAGTGTGTTAATGTTCTCCACAACGTATGCTGATTATCCACCAGCCATGTAGTTGACATACACTAACTGGCTCCGCGGACGGCGCCGTCTTTGATTTAAAACAAGTACTCGCTGTCTCGCTGCCATAGCTATAAAGTTTGTGTAAACTCATCTTTCTTTATATAGACTCCTAAGCCTTTTCTGTCAAATGGTTCGCCAGCTGATGTGCCTTAGGATAGTAGCCTAATTAAAAAAAGCTAACAACCATTAGTGTATGGAAACTTTATTAATGAAAACACTTCCATACACTGGGTGTAGGCTATAACAACATAAGTATTTTATGTGTAAATTTTTTAAGTAAAGTAAAAATGTAATTTTAATACTAAATCAGATTTTATATTAAATGTTCATATAAAATTTTCTATGTGTAATTAAACTGCGATGTAAAAAAGCTTTTTGCGTAGTGGTGGCCACTAGCGGTATGAACCGTCAGCAGCGATAAGGTATAGCTAAGAGCGCTCCAGACCAACCTTACGAACGTATGACTTACAGAAGGTATACTTAACTAAGAAGGTTTCGGAAACCACGTATTAACGATAAGGTACTTCTTAAGGTACAACTTAAGAACGACGTAGCGTTAAGGTAGTTTCGGAGAACGCACCCCTGGTCTGTGAAACCACTTGTGTATTAACCAGTTTGAACATTCGGAACACATTTTTCATGTAGATTTTTTGCCTTTGAAAAACAATACAGGATTAGCTGTCAAAGAAAGAGGTGGTTGCTAATGCTCATTTAATTTACAATACATATTGTACAGGATAGCCCAAGACCGCTGTGGTTTGTTTTATTTAATTAAATGACATTAAAGGGATAGTTCACTTTAAAATGAAAATTCTGTCATCCTTTACTCACCCTCAAGTTGTTTCAAACCTCTATGAATTTCTTTCTTCTGCTGAACACAAAGGAAGATATTTTGAAGAATGTCAGTAACCAAACAGTTAACTGGAACCATTGACTTCCATAGTAGGAAAAACAAATACTGAAACAACTTGAGGGTGAGTAAATGATGACAGAATTTTAATTTTAAAGTGAACTATCCCTTTAAATACTGTCAAAATATTTTATACATAAATGTAGTTTTCTTAAATCCCCTCCTTTATTACATTTAGAAGGGTGTCATGTGATAACAGCAATATTCGTGACGTCATTCTACTCTCTAAATTGTCACATAGTATATTTTAATACAACTGAATCCCCAATAAAGGCGTTTTTGATTTAGATTTTCTGTTGTCAGACATTAACTTAGGGGCCGCCAACACGACACCGTTCTAACAGAAAACGTACTCGGTTACTAACGTAACCTCGGTTCTCTCTAGAAGAGGGAACGAGTACTGCGTAAGATATCTTACGCTAGGGGAAAATCCTTTTCCGCGAGATATTGAAGCCAAAAATTATCCTTAATTTTGTAATAATGCAAAACGCGTTGCAGCAGCAATGCAGACATAGGCGAGACAGCTCGCGCGCCTATTGGCTGCTCTGCGGCAACTGCAGCAGCCTATCGAGCGAGGCCTGGCGTGACGTCAGACCCAATCAGGGCACTTCGCGCCCGCTGCGTCACGTCCCGCCGAAATGGGCGTGGTCTAGGCCTATAAATACCGCTCGCAGGCAGCTATTATCTGGTTTTTCATCATCGAAGCAACCAGAGCGTGTGCATGCACGGCAAGATACGCAGTACTCGTTCCCTCTTCTAGAGAGAACCGAGGTTACGTTAGTAACCGAGTACGTTCTCTTACGAGAGGTCTCTCGTACTGCGTAAGATATCTTACGCTAGGGGACCCAATGTAAAACGCCGTGCATGCTGAGATCTGACACCAAAGACCCAAGGGCGAAAGCCCGGGGTACATATAGTGCACAATCACTCAGGGAACTCACAGGGAGTCCGGGAAGAGGGAGGGGTGCAGCCTCACTTTTCCACCTATAGTAGCGTCGATGGGACGCGAATTTCATCATACAGACAGGGCGGGGTACGGCCTGAACTGATGGGGAAAATGTGGGTCTTACACAGTTTGCCCAGCTTTATACTGTCGAACATTGAGCTGTGCTCAGCAGACGCAGCATTCTGAGCTGATCGCATCAGGTCAGATAATACTGGTAATTTAGACCGACAGCAGCCTGGCCTGCAGGGCGGGAACCTCTAGGTTATAAAACCTTATAAATGTAGACGGGGAGGCCCAGCCTGCCGCCATACAAATATCTTGCAAGGCAATCCCACTTGACCAGGCCCACGAAGAGGCCATGCCTCTCGTGGAGTGCGCTCTGACACCCAATGGGCACTGCATGCCCTTGGAGGCGTATGCCAGCGCTATAGCATCAACTATCCATCTGGATAGGCTCTGTTTCGACGCGGCTAGTCCCTTAGAACGTCCGCTAAACGAAACAAAGAGCTGCTCCGTCTGTCTGAAAACAGACGAGCGAGACACATAAGCTCGTAATGCCCTGACTGGGCAAAGGAGGCTCGCGTCTCTTTCCTCATCAGGGACCGGTAGGGCTGACAGGGAGATGACCTGCGCCCTAAACGGTGTGTTGAGGGATTTTGGAACATAACCGTGCTTAGGTTTGAGTATAACTTTTGAGTCATTGGGCCCAAACTCCATGCACGCCGCGCTCACAGAGAGCGCGTGCAGATCCCCTATGCGCTTCACTGAAGCGAGAGCCAGCAAAAACACCGTCTTGAAAGACAGGTGTTTCAAATCGATTGACTGTAAAGGCTCAAATGGCGCACCTTTCATGGCTTCCAGAACCGTAGAAAGGTCCCATACGGGGACTGAGGGAGGTCTGGGAGGATTCAGTCTCTTAGCCCCTCTAAGGAAGCGGATGACTAAATCGTTCCTTCCTATTGACTGACCAAGCGTTGTTTCTGAGAACGCTGCTATAGCCGCCACATAAACTTTGAGCGTGGAGGGGGCCCTGCCCCCATCCAACAGCTCTTGTAGGAAGGAAAGCACCTCCGTCACACCACAGTTTGTGGGTGACACACCACGGGCTGTGCACCAGCCCGAAAACACCGACCATTTCGAAGAATAGAGTCGTCTTGTAGACGGAGCTCTAGCCTGCGTGATCGTGTTTAATACTCCTTTAGGGAGTCCAACATGTACCCGTTGATGGCCCAGACATGAAGGGACCATAGTTCCGGGTGAGGATGCCAGATCGAGCCGCGGGCCTGTGAGAGGAGATCTCTCCTCATTGGTACTGGCCACGGGGCAGTACTTGCTAACTGCATCACGGCTGGGAACCAAGGTTGGTTTTTCCAGAACGGTGCTACCAGCAGTACTGAGCATCCTTCTTCCCTGATCCGTTCTATCACCTGAGGCAGGAGAGAGACGGGGGGAAAAGCATAGAGCGGGCGGCGGGGCCACACATGGGCCAGCGCGCTCCTGCTCTTGGAGAAAAATTCTTGACAGTGAGCGTTTTCTTGAGACGCAAACAGGTCCACTTCCGCTCTGCCGAATTTCTTCCACAGCAGATGGACTGTCTGTGGGTGTAGAGACCACTCGCCTGCCGGAACATTGTTCCTGGACAGTCTGTCCGGTCCTATATTCAAGATCCCTGGCACGTGCGCTGCTCTGAGCGAGCGCAGGTTGCACTGAGCCCATACCAGGAGGCGTTCTGCCAGCCTGTACAGTTTCTCGGATCTGATGCCGCCCTGGCGATTTATGTAGGACACCACAGACATGTTGTCCGAACGGACCAAGACGTGGTGACCTTTTATTTGGGGACAAAAACGCGTCAGCGCGTTGTCTACTGCCAGCATTTCGAGGCAGTTTATGTGCAGGAGCTTCTCCCGTTCTGACCACTGGCCGAAGAACGGTCTGCCCTCGAGCAGCGCTCCCCATCCCGAGGTGGACGCGTCCGTGGACACCACTTTCACCCTCGAGGAAGTCCCCAGGCTTACACCTGCTTGGTACCAGTCATTCGCTTTCCAGGGTTTCAGAGCTGTAACGCATTTCTGATTGACCCTGAGGCGAAGCAAACCGGGTGCCCACGCTTCGCGTGGGACTCGCGCTTTCAGCCAAAACTGCAGCGGGCGCATGCGGAGCAGACCCAGCTGGAGCACTGACGATGCTGAGGCCATGAGACCTAGCATCTTCTGAAATCTCTTGAGCGGGACAGACGCGCCGCAGCGAAAAGAGTTCGCTGTGCGTCGAATGTCTACCGCGCGCTGTTGTGATAGTCGCGCTATCATGGATAGTGAGTCCAGTTCTGTGCCCAGGAAAGATATTTTCTGACTGGGTGACAGGGAGCTCTTCGCCCAATTGACACTCAGACCCAAATCCTCGAGGTGATCGAGTAAAATGGTCGTGTGTTCTATGAGCACTGCGCGAGATTGCGCTAGAATCAGCCAATCGTCCAAATAGTTTCTCTCATTCTGAGGGGTGCGAGCGCCGCATCCATGCACTTCGTAAATGTACGGGGTGCTAGGGACAAACCGAACGGCAGGACTGTGTACTGATATGCCTGGCCCTCGAAGGCGAATCTCAAATATCGCCTGTGACGTGACGCTATCTGTATTTGAAAATACGCGTCTTTCAGATCTATTGACACAAACCAATCTCCTTGGCGAATCTGCACAAGGATTTGCCTGGTCGTGAGCATCCTGAACTGTCGCTTCACAAGCACTTTGTTCAGTTGCCTTAGATCTAGTATGGGTCTGAGACCCCCGTCTTTTTTCGGTACCAGGAAGTATCTGCTGTATAGCCCTCCTTCGCTCTGATCTTGAGAGAGAGACTCTATGGCCCCTTTGCTCAATAGTTTCGTCACTTCGGCTCGAAGTAGATGTGCTACTTCTGTTTTTACCGTGGTCTCGACGCGCGCCACATAGCGGCGAGGGCGTCGGCGAAACTGCAGCGAATAGCCTCTTTCTATAATGTTCAGCACCCACTTCGAAACCCCGGGTAGCTTTGCCCATGCGTCTGCATGGATAGCTAGGGGTTGAATACGAAGCGCGCTCCGCTCGCTCAGCGATGGAGAAGCTTCGGTGTGCTGTAACACAAGCGTGTCGCTCGTGACATTTGAGGCATGGGGCGCGCTGATGACAGCGGGCAGATTGCCCGCGCTCGACTCCTCTGCGGTGGTTAACCGCGAGGGGGAGGGCTGGGCGGTTCCCGTGGGAACTGTCATGTCTATGTGTGGATGTGGGCGCGGGACAGCGGGCACATTTATCACACCGAAAGCATCGTTCGCTTGCGTGAAGCGAGTGCACGTTGGTTTCGTTTTTACAGAAACCGTGAGACATGCATAACGTGGTGTTAGTGGGCACTGGGTAGTGGGCACGTTCACCATGTTTGAAGCGCAACCGATCTGAGTCGGTTTTATGTGCGCGAGCCCTGTGTGACAGGCTGTGCTTGTGTGTAGGGATGGGCACTGGGCAGTGGGCATTCTTACTACACATGAAACACCATCGGCCGTGGCCGGGACACCAGAAAATACACTCTTTTGGGGATTTATCTGGGTAGCCGTGAAAACGGCATTTGTGTGCAGGCAAGCGGGTGACAGAACCGACTTGTTGGCTGCAGAAAACACTGGAACAGTCACATTTTCTGGAACTGGACGAGCGAATAGCTTTGGTGTGAGTCCGGCCGCAGCAGGACTGGAACACCGTCGTTTTCCTAGCTGTGCTAGGACGACTTCGGGGCCTCGGGCTTCACCGTGATCCTAGGTCGCGAGCCACGTCCTGCGGGGCGGCGACCGGATGAGCGGGAGCGCGGTCTCGCGCTTCTGGCCTGGCGGCGCTGTGAAGTGGAGGCAGTGGACGGTGGCTGTGGCTGTGAGCTCTTAGCAGACGGTTTCGCACGGCCTGCTGCAGAGCTGGAGCGCTTCGGGAGGAAGTGCTTCATAGCCTGAGACGCTTTCTGTACCTCTGCGAATCTCTCCGCGAAGTCCTTGACGGAGGATCCAAAGAGGCCTGTGGCGGAAAGCGGGGCGTCGAGGAACGCGGTGCGTTCAGACTCGGCCATTTCCGAGAGCGTCAGCCAAAGATGTCTCTCAGACACGGTGAGAGAAGCCATAGTCCGTCCAATGGCTTGTGCTGCGGACTTAGTAGCACGAAGAGCGAGGTCCGTGGCACTCCTTAAGTCCGGCACGCAGATCGCGTCAGGTCCTTCCTCATCCAGCTTACGGAGGAGATCGGCCTGGAAGATCTGGAGCGTTGCCATGGTGTGCAACGCTGACGCAGCTTGCCCGGCGGCGGAGAAAGCGCGGCGGAGCAGGCTTGACGTCGTGCGGCAAGCTTTAGAGGGCAGGGCCGGCTTAGCGCGCCGTCCAGCGGAGGGCGGGCATAAGTGGGCCGCTATCGCCTCTTCAACCGGCGGCAGCGAGAGGTATCCTTTGTTCTTGGCATCGTCAACGGCGGAGAATGCCAAAGAAACAGCAGGACGCACTCTAGCAGAATAGGGGGCGCTCCAGGACTTGGCGACTTCTTCGTGTAACTCAGGAAGAAAAGGCGCCGGTCTGGACGCAGGCGAAGCGCGCTCCCCAGGCAGGAAAAATCCATCCAGCCGGTTGTGAGCGGGCTGCTCAGGCGAAGACCACTCGAGGCCGAGGCTCACCGCGGCCTGTGCGAGTACTCGCATGAGTTCCGTCTCAATGGAAGCTCTCTTGCCTGACGACGTGCGGGCAGGGGGTGCGGGGTCCTCAGAGCCCGCCCAATCCTCACTGCCTGACGCCAGGATAGAGCAGGAATCATCCTCTCCCAGCAGGGCTTCCTCATCCGCGATATCAACGGAAGCGGCGGCAGACGGCGGCCGCTGTCCGTCAGGAAGCGAAACAGAAGAAGCCGGGGAAGCAAGCGGGCGAACCGGCGAGCTTTGGCGGCTGAGGGAGGGTTCCGGGGCCCACTGGGCACGGCGCTTTTTACGGCGCGACGCCGCGGCAGGCGGGGGAGCAGTCTCGGTGAAGACGGCTAGGCGAGTCCTCAGAGTCGCCATTGCCATCAGCTCGCAGTGAGGGCATCCGCCGTCAGCGAGCGCGAGAGCTGCATGTTCCTCACCCAGGCAGGAAACGTAGATCAGGAAGGCATCTTTAAAAAGACGCTAGCTCTTTTAGAATGTGTGTCGCGGCGGCGACACACACACACAGAAATACAGTGTAATAAAAGAGAAGGATATAAGCGCCGGAAAGCGCAGCAGGAAGGCAGGAAGGCGGCGCGGCCAGCGACTTCAGTGACTCGTCCCGCTGAAGGTGCTCTCTCTCGACGGCGCGGCTTCTAATCCAGCTCCAGCGATGCGTGTGCTTCGCTTGAAGGATGAAAAATCAGATAATAGCTGCCTGCGAGCGATATTTATAGGCCTAGACCACGCCCATTTCGGCGGGACGTGACGCAGCGGGCGCGAAGTGCCCTGATTGGGTCTGACGTCACGCCAGGCCTCGCTCGATAGGCTGCTGCAGTTGCCGCAGAGCAGCCAATAGGCGCGCGAGCTGTCTCGCCTATGTCTGCATTGCTGCTGCAACGCGTTTTGCATTATTACAAAATTAAGGATAATTTTTGGCTTCAATATCTCGCGGAAAAGGATTTTCCCCTAGCGTAAGATATCTTACGCAGTACGAGAGACCTCTCGTAAGAGAACTCTTAATGCGCTCCGGCCTGCTCATCCGCACAAAACACCCATGTGACCGCTTCGTAATCGGATTCAAAAATACGTGACACAGAGCGTGTCCTTGTGGTTTGTTAAGGTGTATTGTACGGTGGCCGAGAGAGCTCAACGCGCTGCAACTGAAGAAAACACATGCAAATAGAAAAACACCTGCAAATTAAGAAAACATCTTCATCAGTTTCACAACACATGTGTGCTCCAAATACTCACAACACAACCAAATACAGAAACGCGCTGCAAAAGTTCACAACACAACCAAATACAGAAACGCGCTGCAAAAGTTCACAACACAAACAAATACAGAAACGCGCTCAGTGTTGCCAGATGTACGATAATTATCGTATTTGTACGATAATTTTGACCTCTGTACGATGTACGATCAATAATGAAAAAAATCCCATAATGTACGATAATTTCAGAGTTTTCAGTCGTTCGTCCAAACACACATCCTACCGCCTCTCTCTCTGACCCCGAATCATTTCGCAGGCTCGCCTGCCTGCACGCAAGCATGTATACACACACACACACACACACACACAGGCACCACACAGTGTCGCCCGCACGTCAACACTACACTACAGTTTTGCACTACAATTTTTTTTTACACTACACTACAATTTTAATTATGGTCTAGTTCAAAATGTGGACTGTCGGCATATCTTTATAAAAGATCTTTACTAAAAAAGTTAAGTAGCCAGACTTCCTCCAGTTAGTGTGAGCGTATTACACAGCTTGTTTAAATTGGCTTTAAAATTATTTGGAAAATAAAATGGTTGGAAAATAGCTATATTTTATGCGTTTGGTTCGTGTACGATAATTTTTCTCAAAAAACGATAATTTTGAGGTTTTGGTACGATACTTCGACATTTCTAATCTGGCAACACTGAACGCGCTGCAAATAGAACAGAACACAACGGAAATGTTTCCGGGGAACCCAATAAGTGACGGACCCGGCTAGGACGCGCTTACAGCTGTCTACTTTTATTATTATTTAATTTTTTTGCAAAACATACAGAGATGACACGTTTATGGCATACAACTTTGTATACAATATACAAAATGTATTTACAATATGTTCAATGTCATAAGAATACTAAAAAGAACAATGAGCTGAAGACTAAAATAAATAAATAAAGATAGAGAAAAAGAACATGAGGGAAAGACATTAATCTATACATCAGTTACATTGTACACATTTTGTCATGTTATGTTAAAATAAGTTTCATAAGAAATGTTAGAATGCAGCTAGGGTCCAAATATGAGACGGCAAGTTTTAAAGTTGAGACACTCACACACAGATATAACGCATATTTTAAAAACTTTGTTGTATAAAATGTATATTTATTTGCAACAGTTATGTTAACAGCAATAATATTATATTTCTGGTAAGAACGGCTATTCAGCAGATGAACACGCGCTGCGTTGTCATGGGAACATCCCAGGTGAAAATAATGAGGAAATTACGTTGTCTTTCGTTGCTCCCTTCATCAACATAATGGCACACAAGTGCCCCGCTCCCTCCAAAGTGCCCAATTCAAGGGCTCTGCCGTCTGCCCTTTTAAGAGAGTAGGGCATAGGTAAAGCTCACGAGCAATAAGCACGTCCCAGCCGTCCGTCCGTCCGTCACTTATTGGGTTCCCCGGAAACATTTCCGTTGTGTTCTGTCCTATTTGCAGCGCGTTTCTGTATTTGTTTGTGTTGTGAACTTTTGCAGCGCGTTTCTGTATTTGGTTGTGTTGTGAGTATTTGGAGCACACATGTGTTGTGAAACTGATGAAGATGTTTTCTTAATTTGCGGGTGTTTTTTCTATTTGCATGTGTTTTCTTCAGTTGCAGCGCGTTGAGCTCTCTCGGCCACCGTAGTATTGCGTTGCATTGAACTGTTTGTTGTAAAGCAAGAGTATTTTGTTGCAGTATAAAATATTTCCATTCCACCGTGTCTGCATTTCTTAAAGCAGTGTCATTACACACACTCCCACTGTTTCAAAGGACTGCACTGGTCCCATCTCAAAACACTTTAAGCACTACCCTCTCCCCTAGCACCGGTACTTCTGAAGAACACTTCTTACAATGATCATTAAGCACAACGTCACTATAAGCCTTGCCCATCTGGGCTATAATACATTGTTGGTCTGTAGTAGGTGTAGGCTACAGATTTACGATAATCCTGTGAAAGAGCGCGAGAGAGAGTGTGTGTGTGTGTGTGTGTGTGTGTGTGTGTGTGTGTGTTTATTTACTTCCTATATTCATGAGTTTTATTTGTTTACAAACAGGAAAAATTTCCACATCAAGAATACAAAATGCTTTTTTCATAGTTTTGAGTTACTAGTATATGCAATGGAACAGATTGTAGTCATGTATTTAATATATTGATTCATTTATTAATCAATCTATTAATTCATTCATTCATTTATTCATTCATTCATTTTTGCTTCTAAGATGAATGCGTTGGTCGGTTGTGTCAGAGTGGTCGTGTTGATGAGACCTTCACAGGGCTGATGAGGCTGGCACTTCAGGGATGTGTCATGGATGGGTCCAGGTGCAGGTCCACCATCTGATCTGGATACGGCCGGGATCCGGCTGACTTCAGTAGACATGGAGGGACTGGTTGACACTTCAGGACTGCGTTGTCATCAAGTCATCATGTCCAGGCGCAGGTCCTTCATCAGATCTGGATACGGCCTGGATCAGGTGGACTGCGGTAAAACTAAATAAAGAGCAAATGATGCACATTAAGTGCGCATCTGATGAACACTAGCTTCTTCATGGAAGAGAAGTCATGATTGGGTAGGAAGTGTTGTAGGTCACATGACAGTGCAGATTGTAAGTCAAGTCATCTTTATTTATATAACGCTTTATACAATAGCCTACAGGTTGTTTTAAAGCAGCTTCACAGTGATAAACAGAATTATGCACTGTTGTTCAGCTGAAGTCTCAGTTCTGTTGTAAAGATCATCAATTATTAAATTACTTCATTTAATCTATAAAGAAGTTCTGCAACAAAAAAAGATGTCATCTTCCAGCTCAGTTCAGTTCTCAGTGTCAGTACAGTCAGTACATTGCACACACACTCATACATACTATATAAAAAACACTTTTTCAACAGTCACTAAGTTAGTTCTTCATCAGTGTTGTACCTACTCTCAGACGCGTCATGTCCATTCAAACCGAGGGTTCAGATTTTTGAGACAAATTCATTTTAAATGCAACTTTGAAAAGACACAATATTTTTACATTTTCTATGATTATTGTACAGTAGTTATACGATTCATAATAGTGCCTAACAGCCATTGACTTTTGGTGAATTCTGCTGTTTTGAAGCCAAAATATGTAATTTAGCGAGTGATTCATCCAGAAACAATGAGTTTTGAGTGAGGGTGGTTGGGGGAATCTGAATTTGTCAACATTTATTTGCTTCAAGATGCAAGTATTATATATCCATTTAAATAACAGCCTTTTGTGATAATGACTGGGAGATCTGGGGAATCTGTCACAGATGCGGTGCATTTCTCTAAAGCAGGGGTGTCCAATCCTGCTCCTGGAGGGCCATTGTCCTGCAAAGTTTAGCTCCAACCTCAATTAAACACACCTGAACCAGCTAATCAATGTCTCACTAGGCATACTAGAAACTTACAGGCATGTATGTTTAGGCAAGTTGGAGTTAAACTTTGCAGGACAGTGGCCCATCAGGACCGACTTTGGACATCCCTGCTCTAAAGGACTACAGAGAATGCGGGTCAAAATCAACTGTGGCGGGTAATGCTGTCAAATCACGAGCCAATTTGGTGTGTTACTATTATGTTTACTCACTTTGCTGGGGAAATTAGTGTTAGCCAAATCGGTGCAGATTTAGCACAAATACTCAACTTGTGAGTCATCATGATATTAAATACAGCGTATTGCGCAGAATCTGCTCATATGGCTTACTTGAACACTTACTTATGCAACAAATAACGGCACGCTTGTTCATTGGCATTGAAGCAATAGTGAAGATTAAAAAGCATTTGGTTAACCCATTTAAGCCCACCGGCAACTATAGTTGCCGCAGTGCATAGTTGTCATTTTCCTTTTGTAAATAATTTTCTAGATGTTGTCCATGTTTTATTTCTCAATGACATGCAAGCAAACAACCAAATAAAGGATTTCAAGAAAAAAAAAAAGGTATTCACTTCCTCCCTGTCACATGAGGCTGTCAACTTCCTACCCCTGCTTCCAGGAAGCATGGCGAAGGCAAACCCTCCCAAAGAAAGGTCATTTTCATGTTACTAATAAGTATTTTTTGTTGACATATATATATCTACATAATCATGAAGGTCTCTAGAATCATCCAAACAAAACAAATCTTACAAGAGATCTATAGTTTTTTGTATACTTAGTCAAAAGTCCAAGCGGCAACTATAGTTGCTGGTGGGCAAATGCCTTGTAAGTACATATATCATGGGAAAATGGGGTATACTGTGTTAATAGGTTAATAAATCAAGTTTATTGGTCTTGTTTAGTGCATAAACATAACTTAACCCTTTAAATGACATCTCTATATGTAGATTTTTTTTTTCTTCATTCTATTTATTTGTATTTATTTATTTTCATTTCACTTTTTGATACACAATGCTCTGTTATGGCTGCACTTTGTTCTGCACTATGTTCCACAACTTTAACCCTTGTGCGCTGTTCGTTTGTGGTTTACAGTCAGGCTGTTTGGGGTCTGAGAGACCCCAGGCAACAAAATGTAATTTTGTAACAATATATATATTTTAAACAAATGTAATTTTACTCAGTTTATTTATGTTTTTACTCTACATTTGGACATTTTTACTCCACAAAATGTTCAAAAAAAGAAAAGAAAAATTCTCCAAAAAGAAAACAAAAATTAATAAAAAATTTGCCTAATAAAATACCCACATTTCTAACTTTCATTCATGGGGATAACATGGATAATTTGACATGGTTTAGTGTAAGATTTTTTGGCCAAATCTTGGAAAATGCAGTTTTAAAAGTAAAAAAAAAAAAAACCAGTAGATGGCTGCAGAGCTCTAAAAGTACTAAAAGTTTCAAACTAAAAGACATCTTTTCACAAGTTTTTCCAGTTAGATTTATATCTACATATAATGAAATCACAATTATAACAATAAACGTTACTTTTTGTCAAAGTTTGGCACTGAAAAAAAAATCAGTTTTCAATAATGTTACATTATGATTAGAATCAAACCTGATCAGGATGTTACAAAGAGAAAAGTTGGAGTTTTTAGAGTTTATCATTTATTTCAAACATCTGTTTTTCATATAATTCTACAAATTTAAAGTGTGCCACTTCATTTCTGTCTCTGTGTTCTGTGTTCTGTGTTGTTTCTGATTTTGAGGATGAATTTTGTCCATTGATCAAATTCATTTGATTCTAATCATAATATAACATTACTGAAAAACAGATTTTTTTTTCAGTACAAAGAGTGCCTAAACTTTGACAAAAAGTAACTTTTATTATTATAATTGTGATTTCATTATATGTAGATATGAGTACAACTGGAAAAACTTGTGAAAAGATGTCTTTCAGTTAGTCAAAAAGCAAATAGCAAATAGTGGTGCTCTGCAGCCATCTACTGGTTAAAGTGATAATTTGTTACTTTTAAAACAGCATTTTCCAAAAGATGGGCAAAAATCTTACACTAAACCATGTCAAATTATCCATGTTATCCCCATGAATGAAAGTCAGAAATGTGGGTCAAAAAGACCCTGAACAGCGCACAATGGTTAAGGCAAATGGATTTGTTGTTTGTTGTGTTTTCATATTCAAGAGATTATAAGCTAGATGCCGGTTTTTTTGGGTCTGCATCAAATGTTCTTCGACTTTTATACATAATAAATTTGTTTATGAATAAAGATTGATCTGTTGAAAGCAGTTATTTTGAGATAAATGCCAAATGTTCTCCTCCAATTTATATTTTACATTGAAGGGGTGCATACAACATATTTGCCCACCGGCAACTATAGTTGCCACACATTCAAATATGATTTTCAAGAAAGAAAAAAAAAACCTGGGGAAAATAAATGCAGAACATGTTCACATAGGACACTATTAACAGGATTATATGCATGAAACCATTCAGAAAAATTTGGCCACAAATGGGTTAACAGAAAAGACATTATTATTTTCCTCCTACATTTTTTTAAATGTTCTTTGTACTGTATTGATCTGTCCCCCTAAAACACATTTTTGGTGGAAAGGATGAGAATGAAAGAGTTAGAGAGGAGATGGATGACAGGATTTTGTATGAATAAGAAATGAATGTATGAAATCCAAATTTTATAATAATAATCATATTTTATATGTATATACTGTATAAGCTGTGACGTAGTTAATCTGGTTAATTTCTTTTCTTTTCTTGGCTAGTAGAAGTTTTGAATGGCCGGTAATTTAAAAATTTAGTATCCAAATTGGCCGGTGAGTGAAAAAGTTAATTTCAAACCCTGATAGCAACAGTAAAGACATTAATACAAAGTTCTGTCATGAAACTCTACACACACAGGCTGATGGTCCTCAACTCAATCTGCTTGCATCACGTTGTTCTCTTCATGACGAGCTGATGGTTCCTGTTGCATCAGCGGCCAATGAGCTTGTTGTTCAACATTCAAATACTTGATCAGTGTTTGCTGTAGTTTGCAGAAACCCTCCACCTTCCCCAGCTCCACCTGTATAGATCTGTTACGGGTAATATCATGCATGCTATATTGTACAGCAGCAATAATAACAGAAGCAGTGTAGTTTACATTCACAATCATGGGCGTGGTAGTGGGGGGAAAAGTGGACCTGACTACCCAGGGCCCCGTCTAGGGAGAGGGCCCTTTGAAATCCCATCAATTTTTTTTTTTTTTTTTTTTGTACATTTTTTTTTTTTTTTTGTAGCCTAATTCGAATTAATTGGGCCCTCCAATTGATGTCATTATTCATTTCAAAATATATTGATAACACCAACTGAGAGAATGAACTCAGTGCCAGACACTCTGGACCCCCCCCAGAGCAAATAAAGCAAATTATCATTTTTGTTCGGTGAAAAGCCCTAGCATTGCAGCACAGTGCTGTGCTTAAAAGCTATAGTCAATGCTCAATAAATTCATGATGTTATCAAAGCCAATGAATAGGGTTGCAAAATTCTGGGAATTTTCAAAGTTGGAAAATTTCCATGGGAGTTAACAGGAATATAAGGGAATTAATGGGAATTTACAAAACTGAAAGGTTATTCCTTTAACAGGGAACTTAAATATAGTTGAGGAAAATATATTGTAGCATAATCTTGGCTAAAACAAGCAGATTTAATGCAGCACACTTAAATATCTCTGCTATTAAATCACATGCACACTGCAGGGCTACTGAGGCCACGCCCCCTACATGCACTGTGCATTCCTCCATCACATGCACTGATGATTTCTTCAACCCTGGAGTACTGATGGTGCCTTCACGTGCTATGGTAATTATGGTAAATACCAAAAGCCGACGTGGAAAATGCACATGAACACCCCCTCATGTGGTATTTTCCACTGGGCAACTCGTAGAATATTTTGATGCACGAGTTGCCGAGATGAGATAACCTTTGACCTTTTCAAAATGGCGGAGAGCAACGCAAGAGTCGTGAATAAGCATTGCACACAACTAAACGTTTTTTGCAACTGTTAGCGGATAGTTTTTGTAGCCTATACAATGTTGTGTCATTAACAATTGTAATATAATGCGTTAACACTCAGTGTCAGTTTTAAAAATACCGTTATGGTTTGGTGTTACCTACCCAGAGCAGATGCTAGCTAGCAGTCAATAGGAGCCTCCTAGTAATGAGCGGTCAGGCAATTTACTCACGTGAATGTATTTTGTCTGTAGTGTACACCAGCGACACCATGATTTACTGACTTAAGCAATCTAAAATTGTTTTAGCCAAATAACAGGTCTGGATCTGTGAGTCCAATTTTTTTTTACCTACATTACGACAACAAAAGCACTTGAACACAACACACTGGTAAATACCAGTTCACGAGTGGAAAATATCATCTTTTCCATAGCACGTGAAGGCACCATGAGGACACACTTGAGCTTGCAAACTACATAAAGTGTAATGATGAGTAATATTTTACTCAACATTCATGTTTTTGTTATTCCGTGGAAGAATTAAAGGAGAACTCCGGTGAATTTTTAAGTTAATCTTGATCGTTTTACCTTTGTGAGTACTGTCTATAGAAAAAAAAACGAACCGGATCGGTGCTTGCAACGCGGAGCTGTTACAGTTAATGCCCAGAGCTCCCATTCAGCTAAAACGGCAGTTTTGGGGGCATAAACCTAAAGAGTGTCTTTGTGCCTCTTAACAGACACAAAATGCAATTAAAATGTCTGTCCAACATGAACAGGGCCCTTACATGACAACAAGATGCGTTTAGCAACTTAGCCATTGTTTAAACTCACCTAAATAGTATTTTAGACAGCTAGCTGTAGTCTCGAGCTGAAGTCCCGTGGGAACTCAGTTGTAGCCGGAACACGACGCTCCTCCCACCTGCACTATGTGCGCGATTTATTTATTTTTATTTATTTTTTTTTTAAACCACTTCAGCGGAAATCCCGCCCTGCAGCTGATTTAATTGGTTTAGGTTACAGTGACGATTGACATGACCAATGAAAACCTTAGAATCAGCTGCAGGGCGGGATTTCCGCTGAAGTGGTTTGGGGGAAAAAAAAATCACGCGCACTTTTTCCGGCTACAACTGAGTTCCCACGGGACTTCAGCGCGAGACTACAGCTAGCCGTCTAAAACACTATTTAGGTGAGTTTAAACAATGGCTAAGTTGCTAAACGCATCTTGTTGTCATGTAAGGGCCCTGTTCATGTTGGACAGACATTTTAATTGCATTTTGTGTCTGTTAAGAGGCACAAAGACACTCTTTAGGTTTATGCCCCCATAACTGCCGTTTTAGCTGAATGGGAGCTCTGGGCATTAACTGTAACAGCTCCGCGTTGCAAGCACCGATCCGGTTCGGTTTTTTTTTCTATAGACAGTACTCACAAAGGTAAAACGATCAAGATTAACTTAAAAATTCACCGGAGTTCTCCTTTAATGGTTCAGTACAAGAGTTAAAGTTTTAAAGTTCTACTCTAAAATAAATCTGATAAAAGATCATGTTGTTTACATTGTTTTACTATTTAAAAAACTAATTTTTGATATTTATGTTTGGATATGATAGTTTGTTGAAATTATCACCAAATTCCAGTTAATTTCTATTAATTTCCTTTAATTCCCATCATTTTTGTGGAAAGTTTTTTAAATTTGAATATTTCCAAAATTCCCCAGCTTAACTTCCCATGGAAAGTTTCTAGAAATTTACTGGAAGTTTACCGGAAATGTTCCTACCCTTTGCAACCCTACCAATTAATAGTTATGTTATCTTTGTACTTGTTCGTAATGGTAGATTTCAAGCTCTGTTAAGCGCCCTATTGTGGGTACTTGGACACTTGGTTGACAGCCTAAAGCTTAGTCCAAACTGTCAACATAATACGCAATGCTTGATCACATGTTAAATTATTTTTAGCGCTTTATCTTGCACTGAAATGGCTCTTGGAATACAAAGTGAGCTTGCTTTAACAAGTAAGTTGGTTTTTTTGTACGTTAAGAGGCTAATACCTATTTTTTGTGCTTGTTGATGTAGATAGTTCTGCACTTGATGCAGAAGACAAGGCAGGGTGCGAGTCTGATGATGTGAGAGAAGGTGAGCTCATAGAGGCAACTTTAAGTTACAACGGCATGTGTAGGGGGCCCACTGACATTGAGAGTATACAGGGCCCAGAATTTGGTGCTACGCCCCTGTTCACAATCATCTATATTACACACTGCATGAAAGGGAATATTCGAAAAACCATAATAGGGGCACATTAACATGGTCATATCCGTTAGCATGCTAAACTCTCAGAGAGTTGTCATGATAGAAATAATGCATGTTTTTGCTTTGGGTTCATAATTCAAAATGATATAAGTGGGTCTGAAGACATGGCAGCAATTTTTAAAATGTTATAAAAAAATCAAGTGTTTTCCACATGAAAATGCAGGTTGATCACCGGCAGTCGAGTTCACTTGCAATTTTGCTTGGATAATTTAAAAAATGTATATTATATCAGGATTTTATCCCGGCCCCCATGCATACTTTATAATAACACCACTAAACTGTAATGGTAATATAAGAATCTGTTCAGGTTTTATTAGTAATAGAGAGTGACGTGTCTGTACGGGACATGTACAGTTAATACAGGTAATACTGAAGATAAAGCTCCGTCACATATAACAGAGTCCATGTTGTTTTGCTGTTCAAGAGTTGAAAAAGCAGAAACTAATCAGTTCACGAGCCGCCTTATCTTTATGAGCCATTCATACATTACATTGAGTATCAGGATTCACAGTATAGGAAGAAGAGCCAGAACTGTTACTGATGCCCCTAAAAACACTAGTTGCATGATGTTCTTATATCTACTCTGGAAGGACATGATTCTGAACACAGCTTTGAAGCGTTTACTAAAGAGCTGATGAGTTGCATCAGTGAGTTGCATTTAGATTAGTTTAAAAATGTTAGTGTGCCTCCAGGAACAGGGTTTGGAAATATTGAATTACAGCATCTTCCCCTACACTACATGAGCCTGTCCAGCAGAGGGAGTAACACACACACACACACACACACACACACACACACACACACACACACACACACACACACACACACACACACACACACACACACAGAGAGAGAGAGTGCCTTTGGCTGAGGTGTCCGACTCTACTCTCCAGTGAAGAGTTTTGCTCCTCATGCTAATCAAACACACCTAACCGAGATGTTCAGGGTTACTTGTAAACTACAGGAATGTGTGTTTGAGCTGAACTCAAAGTTAGTTCTTCAGGAGTTGAACAACCCTGATTAATAATTAGACTGTGTGTTGAATCATGGGTTTGACAACAACACTGTTAATAAATAACTTATATCAAGTTGACTCAGGGCTGTTGATATACAGTTGACTCTTGATATGAGAAGCGCATCATCATAACCAGTAAGAAACTGCACAAGTCATTACTAGTTTTTTAAGATTGTTTCAAAGCAGCTTTTACAGATAAACAGGAAAATAATGATCAATGATGCAAACAGAAATCAGTTCTGCTGTAAAGCAGCTCTAAAAAGACAACAGTGATTGTTCAGCTGAAGTCAGTTCAGTGTTGATTCAGTTCAGTTCAATAACTGTGTAACGATCATCAACTATGAAATGAGTTCATCTATAATCAGCTCTACAGAAGATAATAATGTTGTTATTCACTCTGAGTCAGTTCAACGATGATTCCATTCAGTTCAATAACAGTGTTGATGTTAATGTTACTGTCACCAAATCCCAGCATGCACTGCAGTCTCTGGTGCTGAGAACGGGTCCTGTTACATCATCAGTGGACATTTTGTCTTATTCATGATATTATGACTTATATTTGTCACTGCAGATGTACTTAAAATACACTGAAGTGCATCAGTTTGCATCTGATGAGGCGCTTTATATAAATATAAAGTAACGTTTTAAATCTGTTCTAAATAACGGTTTGAAAGTATTTAGTTTGTCTTGTTATTCTGTCAATCATTATGCATGAATATATAAACAGCTTCTGCCTCAGTGCATTCATATGTTTCAGAGCTCGAGTTATAGGATAATATACATATGAACATATGAGGATTTCACTGGCAAGAAGATTACTAAAATGTGTCAATAATTTATCTTGTAAACATGAATTTAATTTTTTTTATTATTGTATGACTTGTTTAATGGTTAAGTATTGAATTTATAATAATAATAATTACTTTGTGATTTGATTTGCAGTACAGTAGAATTTTTCTTTATAAAATATTACATGCACAAATACATTTTTAACACACACACACACACACACACACACACACACACACACACACACACACACACACACACTACATAATAATTTATCCAATTGACTCTAAAATGCAGAAGCAGAAAACAGGAAAAAAATGAGTATTTGCTTTATAGACCAAACCTGAGAAAACGGCACCATCTTGTAAATAAAATAGAAAACATTTTTAATTTTGAAGCCTTGCCAACAGAACAAAAGTCTATTAACAAAGACTGCATCATTTAATAGTTTTAATGGATTTCAATGGGGACATTTTTGTCCTTAAGGTCCTGAGTGTAAATAGTTTGTGTACCCAGTGATTTATGAAAGGAAATGAGGGTGAAATAAGAAAAATCCAATAAAAATCCAATTCAAAATTAAATTAAAATTAAACCCAGAAAGAGACAAACATGTCCTTAAGGAAACACAAGGGTTAAGTCGGCTCTAAACTTTACATTGAAGTGTGATTGATCAATGAGACCCTTTGATTACAGTGTTATTATTGAAGCATAATTTGCAAAACTGTATTAATCTAGAAGCTGAATCAGATTTAACTGTGATTTTCTGCTGTAATAAACAGTTTAACTGGTAAGATCCTCAGAGGTGAAGTTGTGCAGAGATTAAATAAGAATGGAAAGACAGACTCTGTGAAGGATGTCCTGAATCTGCACAGACAGTCTTTAGTTACAGGATCAGAGAATGACACTGTTCCTCTGTCATAGTCCAGCTGAACTCTCACACGCTGAAGCTTCTGTTTAACAGTGAAGACAGTGGCGGGTTGCTCTGGGGAATGTGAGATGTATTTGCTGTCTCTGTACCACACACACCAGACATTAGACTTAAAGACAACCTCTCCCTTCCTTTGGTTTGATGCTGTGGTTATTCCAAGACTCCAGAATGTATTGTCTCCAACCTCCACATCCCAGCTGTGTGTTCCTGAGTTAAAGCCCTCAGATCCCAGGACACATGGATACTCATCAAACCTTTCTGGATTATCAGGAAGTGTTTTATCTCCATCACTGAGCGACACACTGGTCAGATCAGCAGAGAGTGTGAGACGAGGTTCTGCTGTGTTTGGATCCAGAGTCAACGGAGCTGCAAAGAGAATAACATCAGATTACAGGATGAAATATGAAGTATTAGAAATGTAAATGTAAAACACATATAAAGACTTTGTTGAAAGAGATCATAAATCATGCTATGATAACAGTGGTCTCTCAGCAGAGGTGGGAAGAGTAATACAATATTCTACTCAAGTATTTGCTCAGAGTAAAAGTTACTGAGTTAGTTTTTCACAGCGGGGGTGTGGTGGGGGACTCTCCTGTGTAACGGGATGAGATTTTCACAGTATGACAACGTCTCCGAAAATATCACAATTTCTGGTATTAATCAATTATTAAATAAATAAACAGTATTATTAAATTATGTTTATTATTATCATCATTTAAAATGACAGTTAAATGAATGAAAACAGTTTTTTTTTGGTTGAACAAATGCTTGTATTATAACAAACTCGAAACCATCTGTGTTTTGTTTATTAAAATTTCAATAAAACATGTCTAATCAACTAAATTCAATAATTGATTATGAATTAGAGTTACAACTTATTTTTAACATAAATAATGAATTAAACTGTTTAAGAATAATAGAGTCCTATCAAATGTATTTTATTCAGAAAATCAATGTTTCTTTTTGTGATTTAATTCAAATATATTATCAAAAACAGTGGTAATCAAATGAAAACTTACACTTTTATCCTTTTATTTTTGGGAGAAGTGCTGAAAAACAGATTTACTAAATTAAACCATGGACAAAAAACAAACAAACAAATATATATATATATATATATATATATATATATATATATATATATATATATATATATATATATATATATATATTATTTAAATAATGTTTAAATAAATTGTATTATTATTGTTGTTGTTTTTATTATTTTGAGAAGTACCTTCTATTATAGGCGTACAATAGTAATATATTTCTGTATAATTTCTCCTAGTTAAACTTTTATTTTGACGGGTTGTAGTGAATGTTTCAGAGTGTATTTGACTGGTTTTTCTCCAATATAATGATGGAAATGCTCATTAGGCGTTCTCTCAGAGCAGCTCTGGAAATGTTCATGTATTAATATCCTCATATTGTTTATGAGACGCTGAAAACACCATGAGCGCGTCGAGTACTTGAGTAGTAGAAGAAGCGGCACATCTCATTCACACAGAGACATGCAGAACAAGCAGATTATATATTTACATAGCACTCTTTTTGAGCTTTAATATTCACAGACATTGGATTTATTGCACAGCTCTACTTGATTCATCCATCCATCAGTTTGTGTGTTTTACGTGACATCTGCGTTATGTAAATGCCATTTTCATGACTGGATTCTGGAATTCCCTCTGAATCACAGAAATCATTCGGCCTTAAGTTATAAACGGGACATGGGTCATTACTGGGATTCGGTCATATTTCAACTTGGAATTATTTTGTATTTTTTTAAACTACATATAAATCATTTTCTAAATAGCCCACATCATTAGGCACATTTTAAACCTCTAAAAAATCATATTTTCCCACCTCAGGCATTTGAGACCTTTTATTCATTTCAGTGTTTTTTGTATTTAAACACATTTTATTCTCAACCCTGTAATGGACAAAATGGACTTGGTTTAAAGAGGATTTTACACAAAACTTGCTATAAAACAAACATCTACTGCTCATGTGTCCCTCATAACAATTTAATAACTACAAATGTAACATTTATGATACTTTTCACATTTTTTGGGGACTGAAGTTAAAAATAGACAAATTGTATGCCTGTGGTCTCTTTAGTTTTATAAAAAAATATTGTAAATTTAGATGTTTAACTAAAACCACAATTGTATTGTGTCAGTCCTTCACATGTCAGTTGGTAATCAGCAAGAAATGCCTTCATTTTTAATTTCCTTCCCTATTTCTTCCAAAAATATTAATGTGACAAGTTTGAGAATAGTGTGACGGGGTTGAAGACTGTAATCGGTTTGAAGGGAGGCATTGTCTTCAATTTTCTTTCTTTTTTTCTTTCACATATTGTGCCCTTCTTTCTGGATCAACAGATCTGCATATATAACACTGTCTTTCTGCAGCTGATGCGGTGGCCATTTCTGAGATAAGACGCTTGTCAATGGACACATTACATCAAATACTCTATTTATAACAGAATTATGAGTTGCCATGAATTTGGTAAGTATATCTTTATGACTAATATACACTCACCTAAAGGATTATTAGGAACACCTGTTCAATTTCTCATTAATGCAATTATCTAATCAACCAATCACATGGCAGTTGCTTCAATGCATTTAGGGGTGTGGTCCTGGTCAAGACAATCTCCTGAACTCCAAACTGAATGTCAGAATGGGAAAGAAAGGTGATTTAAGCAATTTTGAGCGTGGCATGGTTGTTGGTGCCAGACGGGCCGGTCTGAGTATTTCACAATCTGCTCAGTTACTGGGATTTTCATGCACAACCATTTCTAGGGTTTACAAAGAATGGTGTGAAAAGGGAAAAACATCCAGTATGCGGCAGTCCTGTGGGCGAAAATGCCTTGTTGATGCTAGAGGTCAGAGGAGAATGGGCCGACTGATTCAAGCTGATAGAAGAGCAACTTTGACTGAAATAACCACTCGTTACAACCAAGGTATGCAGCAAAGCATTTGTGAAGTCACAACACGCACAACCTTGAGGCGGATCGGCTACAACAGCAGAAGACCCCACCGGGTACCACTCATCTCCACTACAAATAGGAAAAAGAGGCTACAATTTGCACAAGCTCACCAAAATTGGACAGTTGAAGACTGGAAAAATGTTGCCTGGTCTGATGAGTCTCGATTTATGTTGAGACATTCAGATGGTAGAGTCAGAATTTGGCGTAAACAGAATGAGAACATGCCTTGTTACCACTGTGCAGGCTGGTGGTGGTGGTGTAATGGTGTGGGGGATGTTTTCTTGGCACACTTTTGGCCCCTTAGTGCCAATTGGGCATCGTTTAAATGCCACGGCCTACCTGAGCACTGTTTCTGACCATGTCCATCCCTTTATGACCACCATGTACCCATCCTCTGATGGCTACTTCCAGCAGGATAATGCACCATGTCACAAAGCTCGAATCATTTCAAATTGGTTTCTTGAACATGACAATGAGTTCACTGTACTAAAATGGCCCCCACAGTCACCAGATCTCAACCCAATAGAGCATCTTTGGGATGTGGTGGAACGGGAGCTTCGTGCCCTGGATGTGCATCCCACAAATCTCCATCAACTGCAAGATGCTATCCTATCAATATGGGCCAACATTTCTAAAGAATGCTTTCAGCACCTTGTTAAATCAATGCCACGTAGAATTAAGGCAGTTCTGAAGGCGAAAGGGGGTCAAGCACAGTATTAGTATGGTGTTCCTAATAATCCTTTAGGTGAGTGTATATATATTTCTTTTAATTAAAATTATCCATAAATTAAGTGAAAAACTCAACCCTGTCACAAGTTTTCAACCCTGAAATAATGTGAAATATACAGATATGTGCGGTTGAGGTTTTCTGCACAAAATGGCCACTGCTCGTCTTGTAGTGTAGGAGAGTAGACCATACATGGCAGCAATGAAACAAGTACATTGTATATACTTATGGATTAAAATACAATTTTGAAAAATAATTTTCCATCTTAATTTTTAAGTGTTGAAGTTGAGGTTGAGTCACATATATTATAAAAAGTATGATACTACTTACCATCTTATGCAACACTGTTAAAAAGACCTGAATGATGTCATTTCTGGTAAATGATGTCACATATGGGTGGAGTCTAAATTATTATAGGCGGAGAATAGTTGGCGTGACGGGGTTGAGTTCAGTTTTTTATTAAATATCTTGTTTGTTTTTTTCACAAGAAAGTAACACAAATAAATACTTACAATATTTGCAAACAAAATTTGACGCGTGTACAATTTGTTAAATATTTCCTAAGTACAAATTCAGTGAAGTACCAGAGAAGAGACCTGACAAAATGCTGAGTTTACAATAGAAATAAGACATTATTTTATGATAAAAAATTATTTAAATGCAATATTATTATTTTTTATTCATTATAATGGACATACCAAAGTATTGTGGAAAGCTTTTAATTTTTAATTTTGGTGAACCAAAAGTCTGGGGGACTGAAATATTACAGAATCCCAGGAATGACCCACATCCCTTTATCTGCACGGAGCGATGCTGTTCTTTGTTTCCTCTTTTTGCGTCCACATTTTTTGCAAATTGGATATCTATCCTCGAGGAGAACCACACGTTTTTTCTACATCCAAATTATTTCCACACTGGCCATGGTTCGCTTCATAAGAATTCGCTAGCTCTCTTTCAGCTGGGTCTGCATCACTTTTTTTTTTACTCATTAACAGATATGATTTAAAATGTAGCGAAGTACAATACATCAAACAAAACGTACTTCAGTAAAAGTAAAATTGCAGATTTTAAAAACTACTTAAAGTAGAAGTACACAAAAAACGACTCAATTACGTAACGCGAGTAAATGTAATTTGTTACTTTCCACCTCTCTCTCTCTCAGTTACTGTCAGAATGGATTGAGGCTTCAGGTTTAATATTAGTTTTCAATAAACACTATTATATCCTAATACATAAACATAAACCATGAGGAATAGACATTTCATTATGAGTTCGCTGTATGATCTGATGATTTTCTGAAATGCAGTTCAGATTCACTTAATTGATTATTAAATATATTTCTATCAAATGTTGATGTTGTGTGTGTTTATATGTGAATTATCTTCTGCACTGGTGTCAAATCTGCTGAGACTCACTGTGTTGGACAGTTTCCAGCATCTTCTTCCCGACTCTGAACGGCAGGTTACCCAGATAACGCGACACATGAATCAAAGCTCCAGAACTCATCCGTGGATCCGGCTGTGAGATCTGGACTCTGAGGAACATTCAGGAGTCAGAACTGCAGTGAATTTGAGTTCAGATCCACTGAGAGAAGAGATACGAGCAGCTCACTTACCTTTCCATTGAGGCCTTAAAGTTCTGGAAAATATAGAGTTTGAAAACATTTTAATATCTTATCAAACACTCTCATTGTCAATGAGTCTCTCTATACAAGTTGTTTTATGCACAAAGAATGAAGCCAGATTGATTTGTCACCTTTAGAAACGAGACGTCATTGTCTTTCATCATCACCTCCATGTCTCTGATTGTGTGTGAAAGAGCTGAGATGTGTGTGTTCATCTCCTCCAGCTTCTCCTTCATCCTCTGCTTCTTTTGCTCCTCTTCCTCTCTCAGTGCAGTGATTGTAGCTTCTTCTTCGTCTCTGAGAAACTGATGAAGCTTCTCAAACTCTTCTTTAATCTGACGCTCTGTGTGCTCAGCTTGAGACTGAAATCAAATCGCATTCACTTCAGTCAGCGCTGTATGAACACACACTCCACTAATGTCAATAATAAACTCTGTGTGTGAATGTTGAGTATTTAACTCTTTATATCCTCACCTTGATGTGTTCAATTGTTTCATCACACTCTTCTTTCATTTCTTCTCCATGTTCGAGCTTGTCTTGTAAGGACGTCAGTGCTGTATTAAATTCCTCCTACAGGTTAAGATGAAAATCTGTAAAACTTATGCAGCTATAAGAGCTTTAAACATTGTATGTTTGGATGTTTTTATTGTTACATTATTTATATGTTGAATAGGTCATATAGTATCAGTGTCTTAAATCACATATTATTAATGAAAAAAATATGAAATACATGACATTTCTATTTTTTGCTGTTACTTTCAAGAAGATTTGAACATCAGAGCGGTTGAAGATTAGTGCAGGATTTTATATCAGTAGTAAATAATGGAGATTTAGTCTAAGTAAAAAAAAAAAATACTGGTCTATTGCATACACAAATAATACCGTTTCTTTACTCCACTGTATTCAGCATATGAAATGAGAGATATTAGTCTTACCTTGTGAGATGAAAGCACTTCACTGATGGGTCTGAATGTGTGATTGGTGTGTTTCCCTGAGTCTCTGCACACTAAACACACCGGCTCTTTGTCCTCCAGACAGAAGAGTTTGAGTTTCTCACTGTGTAAACTGCAGATCTCCTCAGATCCTGATGAACGTTTCTCCTTTCCCTCCTTTATCAATGAATCACACAAGTTTTTTAACGCTAGGTTAACTGGAGGATCATCTTTTGAGGATCTTCTCCTGCAGACAGGACACTCCTGAGTTTCCTTAGTTTTCCAGAACTGTTGTAGACACTCTTTACAAATACTGTGACTACAGGACAGAAAAACAGGAACCTTGAAGATTTCATAGCAAACAGGACAAGAAAGCTCTTCCACAGATTTTGAATCCATTTCCTCGTCTTGTAAAAGATCCAATAATCTACAATTTACTTTTACTTTGTGAACTTTGGTTTAAAGAGTAAATAACCATTACAATCAAAATCTAATCTGGTTTCAATCAGAAATACACAAAAACCCTAATATAATGTGTCCTCCTCTGTTCTTCACAACTTGTTTTGGCTTTCAGGAAAAATGAAAGGTAGAAATAATGACTAGTCACTTCCTGAAAGATTTTGTAAGAGGGTGGAGTTTCTGATGATCTTTTGAAACTTCTGGGACTGGTTGCATAAACCTCTGAAACTAGTCTTTCAAGTTAGTCATACATTTTTTTCTTTAAGACTATTCATAACTTTCACATAATGTGCACTGGCCTAATTGAATAAAAATAAAAATAAGGCTGATTAGCTGCCCGTTTACTGGATTACACTTTTGCCTGTGTTTTCTGCCCTGTTGCTCATTTGGATTGTTCGCCCGTGTGATTGACCTTTTGCCTGTAATTTAGATTATGATTCTGGATTGCCCCTGTAAATGGGAGCAGTTCGTAACAAAGACACTGTCTTAACATAATAGCTTTGTTTATTCAGCTTTTTCCTGAAGACAGACTGGATGTATAGTTTTATTTTATTTGTGCTTTCAAGCATATTCTGGATTTAATGAAATTAAAGAATTAAGTGATAATATGTAGCATAAGATTTAAAAAAAAAAAGACATTATAAGAGAATTTAATCCTTTAAAACAAGACAAGTTTAATAAAATATATATTTAGGCCTATAGTTGTTATGGTCAGTAAAACAGTGGATTCAATAGCAAGTAAAATCAGTTTATTGAAGATAAAGTCAGCAGTAAAGTAATGAGTAGTCAGATCCAGTGTCCAGGAACAATCACTCTTGGTAGTGCAGGGACGCTGATGAACAACCCGATCTCTCGAGATGGTGAAGGGATGAAGGATGTCCAATGCAATCGCCGCAAAGACTCGGGGACCAGAAGATCAGAACCCCTGTGGAAGAAGGCAGAGTGAAGAGAACTGGAATACCGGATACAGGTGCAACACAGGAAACTCGAAGACAGGCAGGAAACAAGAACACACCGGGAAACATCCACAACGATCTGACAACACAAGACGAAAACTGTAAGCATAAATAGGAGCCGCTGATCAGATGCAGGTGGCGCCATTGATCAGCGGTAGTGATCAGTGACCACACCCACAACAACACAAGGCGAGAAAGAGTCAGTGAATTCATGAACCGTGACAGTACCCCTCCCGTAGGAGCGCCTCCTGGCGTTCCCAGAAGAACTTACCTGTTGATTGTAATCATCAATAAGGGAGTGGTCCAGAATGTTCCTAGCAGGAACCCAACTTCTCTCCTCTGAATCGTAACCTTCCCAGTCCACCAGGTACTGAAATCCACGTCCCCTCCATCTCGAGTTAAGAATACGTTTGAACGAATACGTTGGTTCCCCGTCTACGAGTCACGGAGGGTGGGGGAACCGGGACCGGCGGATTAAGGTGAGAATGAGTCTCACGGGTTCTGTTCTATGTGCGGTGACACCTCTAGACTAAAATGTGAGTGAAGTGGACAGCGACTTTGGATTCCAGACTAGGAAAAATTGGTGGCTGGTAACCTAAGCTACACTCAAACGGAGAGAGGCCCGTGGATGACACTGGTAACGAGTTATGTGCTTACTCAACCATTGAAAGTTGCTGGCTCCAGGAGGAAGGATTCTTAGACACCAAACATCGCAACACTCTCTCCAAATCTTGGTTGGCTCTCTCGGTTTGGCCATTGCTTTGGGGATGATAACATTGAGTGCTCCAAGATGATACGGAATTGTGGCCCCAGTCAACCCTCGGACTGTGCTGTACCAGTCAGGAATGACCGAAGACTATGGGAATCAGAGTAGAGTCCAGAAGAAGGAATGAGAGCTGCTCAGTGTGATTGCCTGATGTGATAAGTGTCTGGTGGTCAGTGGTAAGAGTTATGTCGGGGAGTTCTTGACTGTTAAGTGCATTTACAGAAATCTTGTTCTTGAGTGATGTGATGGGTATCTGGAGTTTGCGAGCCAAGGCTAAGTTCATAAAATTACCTTCAGCCCCAAGTCCAGTAGTGCTTGGCAATGGTGGGACCGGGTTGCCCATAGCAATCTTACCGGGAGGAGATTTGAAGATGAGGTCTTATCCACGGAGATCCCACCCGACAGTAGCCTCATACTTACTGCTGGGCCCGGTCTTTTACGGGTCAGGTGTTCAGGAAATGTCCAGCTCCGCCGAAGTAGAGGCATAATCCTTTTGATCTCCGTCTCTCTCTCTCCTCCCGGGAAAGCCGAGCTCTACCCACCTGCATGGGTTCGTGATCTAAGACAGGGCTGACCGTATCGCTGCCACTGGCTTGAGGGCTTTCGAAACTCCCGGGGACCAAGGTCGTGCTTGTCCGTTGCTCCAGGCGATGTAGACGAGTGTCTACCCGTAGCGCCAGCTCAATCAGTCCATCTAGGCTTTTTGGAAGATCCAAGGTGAATATCTCCCTCTGGATATGGTCAGCCAACCCATGCAGGAACATGACCCACTGTGCTTCCTCGTTCCAGTGGCACTCAGCTACAAGGGTGCGACGGATTGGTTACTCTGGCGGAGATCCGCGAGTTGTCGAGCCGCCTCTCGTCCCGCGACCGCCCGATCGAATACTCTCCTCATCTCCACCGATAGTGCCTGAAACGAGGAACAGCACTGATGTTGATTATCCCACACCGCCGTTCCCCACAGAGCCGCACGCCCCAACAACAATGTAAGCACGACGGCCACCTTCGAATGCTCAGTACTGAAGGTTTGTGGCTGGAGAGAAAAAAACATTGAGCATTTGGTTAAAAACGCTCTGCAAAAGTTCAGCTCACCGGAGTAAGGCTCAGGAGTGGGAAGGCGTGGCTCCGGTTGATGGCTGGATGCTGGAAGAGTGGGGGAACAGGCGGTGGGGTGGGCGCAGTTGGACTTGCTAGTTGTTGAAGCTGTTGGGTGAGCTTGGACACCTGCGCTACCAAGGCTTGCACTGCTCGTCCTGTAACGGGCAGATTCTCCTCCTGCTGATCCATCCGAGCTATGCTTCGGGACAGGAATTAACCTAGCTCAGGTGTACTTGCTGAATCCATGAGTGGTCAGATCATTCTGTTATGGTCAGTAAAACAGTGGATTCAATAGCAAGTAAAATCAGTTTATTGAAGATAAAGTCAGCAGTAAAGTAATGAGTAGTCAGATCCAGTGTCCAGGAAAAATCGCTCTTGGTAGCGCAGGGACGCTGATGAACAACCCGATCTCTCGAGATGGTGAAGGGATGAAGGATGTCCAATGCAATCACCGCAAAGACTCGGGGACCAGAAGATCAGAACCCCTGTGGAAGAAGGCAGAGTGAAGAGAACTGGAATACCGGATACAGGTGCAACACGGGAAACTCGAAGACAGGCAGGAGACAAGGACACACCGGGAAACATCCACAACAATCTGACAACACAAGATGAAAACTGTGAGCATAAATAGGAGCCGCTGATCAGATGCAGGCGGCGCCGTTGATCAGCAGTACTGATCAGTGACCACGCCCACATGCACACACAACAACACAAGAGAAAGAGTCAGTGAATTCATGAACCGTGACAATAGTGAGACTGTGAATGGGTACTCAAACTGGAACTAGGGAGCTCGATCCGCTCCCTAGTTCACTACTGATCAGGAAGTTGTCTGTCTCAATCACAAATTCCTTCCAGTGCACTGAAACCTTCTTACAATACACTGTGAAAACCAGGGTGCATCGATGCTCACTCTGTTCCCTTAACAGAAGTTCTGAAGCTCAAAAACATCAATTGCACAAACCAGCACAATACACACAAGAAATGTTTTTTTTTTTAAACAAACCATGAGGTAGTGAACATAATATAGCTACCGTTTACAGCTGAAACGTTCCAGGGATGTGTAACAATCAAAATATTTAATGAAAATATCAGTTCCCTTTCAGTTGGTCACATTACGTCGACGTCACCGATGTATTGGGATCGAGTCAGAGAGCCCCAATCATCTTTGAGTGTATACAGAACGAGCCAATGCACATTGGTGTATAAATAGGAAGCGGATGAAGCTCCAGTATTCTTTGGCAGGTCGAGCAGGTCAATCTGTATGCAGTCTCTGATTTCAGTGTTTTCAACGAGTCGGAGTTCTTTAGGAAGAAGCCTCTCCAGCTGGTGTTGGTGTACAGCGCATGCAGCGGTGGTCGCGAACTCAAAGCTCTCAACTGCTGTTATCACAGCACTGATTGATTCGAGAGCGTTTCCAAGGAGATTGCCATTTATACAACTGAGCAAGTGCTCACTGTAGCAGGCTGCACCATTCCCTGCCAGTGTTGTCATGGCTATTTCTCCTGTGTGCTTCAGCATTGAGAGAGCTAATTCCTGAAAGCCCGCTACTTCCTGAAGTGGTAATCTGCGCCTCCCATCCAATGCCTGTATGTTCTCGTCTGTTCTCACAGGCAAGGCTTACAGAGCCTGTGGACAGGCCGCCTCATCCCTGCAGGTCCATCAGTCCATAGCACAATAATGGACATGCACAAGGGTAGCCCTCACCGTGAGCTTGTGCGTGAGCTCCGTAGGGGAACTGACCTCGCCCTCTGGGACGTACCGGGAAGCCACCCCGGGGATGGAGGAAGTAGCTCTTCGGGAGATGGTGGAGGGCTGGGTGGAGAATCTTCAGTTTGCTCTGTTTGTTTTCCGCCAGCGGTACCCACATTTTCAATAAAAGAGAAATTTCTTCTGTTCCTGGGTCCCAAGAGGGCGAGGTTGGTGTGCGATGCTATGCCTTGCAACCCTCAGCCCCCTCTTCCATCGCCACCGACAACCTGATAGGGTTCGAGAACGTGATGCCTTCTCACGCGTCCCCTGCCAATCGGTGGAGTCAGGTAAGTGTTGCACCGCACACTCAGACCCCACTTTGGGCCGCTATGCCATTCGAGTCGGGTAACTGCCTTCCACTTTGTTACCCCACTGCATTTATGTCTGTGGTTCTGTTGATCCCCCTGGCACAGTCTCTGAGAGCCTGGCTAGCGCTCCCCGGCCCATCCAGCTGGCTCATCAGCACCATCAAACTCGGCTATGCGATTCAGTTCGGCTGACATCCGCCCAAGTTCAGGGGCGTGCACTTAACCCTCTGAGGTCTGAGCTGTTTTCTGGGCCATGGAGGTGTTCTGACATGCTCTGACATTTGTGTTTTTTTCTGTTACTAGTGACATTTTCATGGCTAAAGTCTGATTACACTGTATTCAGCACAAACTCTGCTACAATAATATATCAGCAGCATGTATGTAAAAGTTTGTAGGTTTGAGATAATGACATTTATGCGTGGTTTGTGAAAATACAACAAAAAATTCTCACTGAAATAAGGCCATGAAACCCATACTGATTATTTCTTCACAAGACTTTTGAAAATTGTATGACATAGCCTAGAATATTTGCTCCAAAACTATGTGAAAATCACCCTGACTGCTCATTCAGATAAGACAATATATTGATTTAAAATTTCTAAGACGTGTTTTGTGTGACAAAGCCATATGCGAAGAGGCGTGATCTTCTCATGAATATGTAAGGTTTTAACACCTGAGAAAGACAAAGACACTCCCCTAACTGCCCTATTAGGAGCGATCAGGCCCTGTCATTCAGAGCAACCTTGCACAAAGAATGAGGAGATTTAAAAAAGAATGGCTTTTAGATTGTTTGGATTTATTTACAGCACAACACAATCCAAAAATACAAATGACAAAAGAGCACATTGAAAACAATGATCCAAAGACAGAGACCTTTGTGCCATTCCTAAAAACATTGTACATACCTTTAATTTCCAAGGTGTTTGATTTTCACTTTACCATGTTCATGTACAGAGACTCATGTGAATGTTGAAGTCAGCAGGACTCAGTTGCATCTGGTCCCTGAAAGAAAAAAAAAAAGAAAAAACTGTGAACATAATGATATCAAGAGAAACTATAGGGCTGCACGATTTTGGGAATAGATTTTAGATTTTTCTGGTTAAAATTTCTTTTTAAAATTCACAGAATACACACACACGTTTCCAACAATATATAATGAACACCAGGTTTGTTGTGCCTTGTAGGCATAGGCTACGCAGTGCTGCATAAAATAATAATAACAATAAATTAAATCTTCCAAAAGATTTCAAGAACAACTACGCTAGAGAAAAATATATTGATTATCACATGTTACTTCAAATGTTTCCATTCGTTATGATGATATGAAATGAGATAATAGTAAAAACATAAAGCCTAATGTTTAGTGCATTTTTCCTTTCAAACGCAATCGCGCTCCAAAATATGATACATTAAAACCCACAGCGCGCTCCAAAATATGATACTCAAACCCACAGCGCGCTCCAAAATATGATACATTCAAACGCCATCGCGCTCCAAAATATTAAACATTATGGTTATACATATCTATGTTTGAGCAGATATCCACAAACAGTATTTATCAGGAAACACGGGTCTAAATAGTATAATATTCACCATATACAGTATCTAGCAACAGTTCAACTGCAATGTGAAGTTTATGCAACAATACCATAAACTAATAAGTAAGAATTTCATTCTTACCTTACATCTTTCTTGTCTTCAAATCGCGTTCTTCTTCTTCTGGGGGTAAATCCAATGTAAGCTCAGACGTGTCTTCCAAACTCGACGAAAAGCAGAGACTTGTGAAGTGTTTTGTGTTTGAGGTAACGAGGGCGTTCGCGTTCCATGTGGAGATTTGCATGTGAATCACTTTTGCGCGAGTGGGCGTGTCGAATTAAAAAGTAATTAGCAAGCGTTTGAGATACTGGACATCCTGTTGGTTTTATACAAATTACTTAAACAGAGAATATTTGTTTTCAGTTTGAATCCGATCATTTAAAATTACACACTTAAATGTGTATAAAGGTGTATGGCTCATAAATGTGTGAGAAGTATTCGCTGAGTTTTGTCTCAGTTTATAGACGTGCTCAAGAAAAAAAAATGCACCGCGACGGAGAGGCAGAACGCACACCCTGTTTATTTTCTTTATTTTACAAAAGCACAATGTTTTGATTTGATTGTAAGTGGACACATACAAAAGTAGAAATATCACAGATTATTTTTTTATATTTCTTTTTTCTGTATAACCATAAATGACGGAGTAATTTAAGTTTATGTTGCTGCTATGTGAAAAAAATCCAGCAAAACGCGTCGGCGCGTTTCTCGACCTCAGAGGGTTAACCTTCGTGCTGAACGGGGGTGCTCCTGTGTCACAAGTGGAAATCACAGTCCTACTGGCGAAGGACGCGATAGAGCCAGTCCCTCCAGCCGATATGAAGACTTGCTTTTACAGCCCGTACTTCATTGTACCCAAGAGAGGCGGTGGGTTATGGCCGATCTTGGACCTGCGAGTTTTTAACCGGGCCCTGCACAGGTTCCTATTTAAGATGTTGACGCAGAAATGCATTTTCGGATGCAACCATCCAAGAGATTGGTTCGCAGCGATCGCCCTGAAGGACCCGTACTTTCATGTTTTGATCCTTTTCAGAGGCTCCTGGTGCATATGGCATCCGCAGCTGCAGTAACGCCACTCGGATTGCTTCATATGAGGCCGTTTCAGCACTGGCTTCACAGCTGAGTCCTTAGATGGGCTTGGCAGAGCGGCACGCTTTTGTGACAATCACACCGGCCTGCCTCCAAACCTTCAGCCCGTGGTCAGACCCTTCGTTTCTATGGGCAGGAGTTCCACTAGAACAAGTGTCCAGGCATGCTGTGGTCATCACGGATATCTTCACCAGTGGCTGGGGGGCCACGTACAAAAGGCATGCAGTTGCGGGGATCTGGACAGGCCCTCAACTGCATTGGCACATAGACTGCCTCGAGTTGTTAGTATTACGTCTTGCACTAGGACGCCTCAAAATGGCGCTACGAGGCAAGCACGTGCTGGTTGAGAGCCCACTCCACTTGGAGTGTTGCCTCTTCCTGGTCACACGCTTTAAGTGTTGTTTTACTGCGCCATTCCCCACCTATGGACCGGATACGTGCGCCATCTTTGCTCATAGTGAGTTATCCGTCTAGGCGAACCCTGTTGAGTTCCTCCACACCCTCCAAAAGTCGGACGTGGTGCAACGTCCAGTGCCAGGCCTAACACTCATTTGCGTGTAAGATTCATTGAATAAGTTCCATTCATTGGTGGAAGCTGTGCTAGGCTGGACCCCATATGTTGTGATCCCTATGGCGATCCCATATGTGTATTCTTCCATGGTTTGGCTACCTACGGTGAGTCTGTGTCTTTCCCTTGGCAGAGTCCGCTCTGCCATCATTGACCGGTGTTGTCTCCCCCTAACATAGGCCGGAGCCACCTCAGTGACATTCCATGTTGTACTGCCCTAATCAGCAAGTCCATATGTGTAGCTTCCACATGATACCTCCCTACGGGCATGATGTGGCTTCTGCAGCGTTCTTTTCCCTTAGAAAGGGCACGCTTTCCCAGTGCTATCCAATAGTCTTCCTGGATGGGTCATGCGGAACAGCAGTAATAGACTTCCTCGGCGAAAGCCCTGTCCGATCTTCCGCCCCAGAAAAGTTTTACTTGGGATCCCAATACGTAAGTGACATTGACTTAATGTTTGGAACAGAGACGTTACGTCCCGTCGCCACCATTGCTGGACCACTGCTGAGCACCGGGTCCCTGCTCTGATACTCAGTGATAGGGATGGAACGGTACTTGTATTCGTATTGAACCGAAGCGGTACGGGCGTCACGGTTCGGTGCATGAATATACACAGAGAATACACGGTATAAAAATAAATAAAACTTGCGTGCAAATTAATTAATGTAATGCGGAACTACTGTTAGAGACGCGGGTTCTTTAGGGACACCTAATCTGTAGCCCCACTTTAGCTCTGAAGCTCTGTGGCTATAATGAACAGGCTGCGATGTCAAGATTGCAATGCTGGAATATGTTGTGTGTGTGTGTGTGAGAGAGAGAGAGAGGCGCGGGCGCGATCGAACAGTAGAAACATAAAAACATACTCCATCATTTTGTCCTTACAGGACATCATTCAAACTGCAAAGTGTTTACTTATATTTGTGTACACTCGCAATAAAACACAACATTGTGCTTTTGTCAAACTGTAAACTCTTACAGCTGTCACCCAACCAAAATCTCACACACATACACGCACGCACACACGCACACGCACACGCACACACACACACACACACACACACACACACACTGTTTAAAAGCAAAAAATATTTATCCAACCCCATTTAAAAACATCTGTGGGTGCCGTCTTTTGGACATTCATCATATTGCATTGGTTTTCATGTCTTGTCCTCAAACAGAGCACTAATCTGTTTATTTTTAAGTTACACATTCTACATTGATTAAAAAAGAAAATCAAATGCCAAATGTTTTTAATGGTAGTATTATTTTATACAGAAATAAATTATTTATAATTCAGATGAGAATAAAGTTAGTGTTAATTAAAATTAAGAAACACAAATATATTGATCTGAAATATAGCAAATTAATTTTAAATTCATTCAGGTACAATTACCAAACATATCTCAAGGTCTTTTTGTATTTTTATTAATTTAATTAATAAACTAATTATATAAAACTATTGTCAATGCACTACATGCCTTTACTTTATTAATACAACTTATTTAAAAATACAAGGTTTTAAGACATTTATTTTCCTTTGGTGGTACAGCCTGAGACATCTGCATTTTTGTTTTGCTTTTCCCTCCAATTGTACCGAACTCGTACCGAACCGTGACTTCTGTGTACCGTTCCACCCCTACTCAGTGAAAAACAACTGGTGCTTGCATCCGCTTCCTATTTATACCTGCGCTACGGGGCGGAGCACGAGATGCAAATTTCGCACACCAATGTGCATTCTGTTTACACTCGAAGATGATTGGAGCTCTCTGACGTGATCCCAATACACTGTGACATCGATGTAATGTCTCCGTTCCCCCCTTCAGGGAATGAGGCTCAATTTTTTGTTTGGGGTTTTTTCTGTTGTCTTTCTTTCTATAAGGTGCCAGATAAGGATCCACACCTGTCTTAAATTTGGGAATGTATTTAAGATGTCTGTTCTTTGTTGGAGCAGGAGTATTATCCCTATCCTGCAGTTATCCTGGACCTTCATATTGTTTTTTCTATTCAACGTTTGCTTATTTACTGTTGTACGTCTATTTTCTTTATCATTTAACCCCTAGACTTAAATAAATATTTTGTTTAATATATTTTTGGACTCTGATCCCTTTATTTTGTTACTTCCTTGAGCCAGAATGTGACAATATAATGTAACAATGAATGTAACCGAGATGTTCTGCTGTTGTTCATAAATGCGTCATTGACAAATAAAGCTTCAAAAAAGTGTTTTTTAAATATCATTTTAAAATTGATGTCATGCATATATATCAGTCACGAATAATGTGTTTAAACAAGTTTCAGTTGTTAAATAACATTTCAAAGTGTTTAAATAAATTTTTGACTGTTTTTATGTCAGGCGGTACAACCAGATAGTTTTATGTATATATACCCTTGTGAAAAAAAAGTGCACTTAAGTGTACTTTTATAAAGTGTACTTATTACATAAATAATATACTTTAAATATATACACTTAAGTGTGAATTAAATGCCATCTTTTCGGCGCACTTAATGCACATTAAGTGTAATTAATTTCAAATATATCATATATTAAGTTGAAATAAAATGTAATAAGTTGCCATTAAGAGTGATTTTTTGGAACAACTTAATTGGTACTTTATTACAACTTTATATCTACTTTCATAATTGCTTCTAGTGTTTTTAAAATATACTTAAAGTGCACTACAAAATGTAATGACACGCAATTAATGTGATTTAAAATATACTTTAATGTCAGTTAACAATACACTTAAGTGTGAATTAAATGCAATGTTTTCGACACACTGAATGCACATTAAGTGCAATTAATTTAAAATATATCACATATTAAGTTGAAATAAAATGTAATAAGTTGCCATTAAGAGTGATTTTTTGGAACAACTTAATTGGTACTTTAATACAACTTTATATCTACTATCATAATTGCTTCTAATATCTTCAAAATATAGTTAAAGTGCACTACACAATATAATGACACGCAATTAATGTGATTTAAAATATACTTTAATGTCAGTTAACAATACACTTAAGTGTGAATTAAATGCAATGTTACAATCAACAAAACTAAATGTAAAACCCTCTAAATTTACTGACAAAATAATCTCTAAAAGAAGTACATAAAAACCTTTCTGTTGATGCACAAGAAAACCCCAAGAAACACTATGCATAAACACAAACAGTTTTGGAAAGAGACCTTTGGGTAATGCTTTACAAAAATATATTAGTTACCTACTTCATGAACTAAGAATGAATAATACTTTAAGCATTTATTAGTCTAAGTAAGATAATATTAGTCTTGGTTAGATCATGTTGGCTAAAAAATAAACTAATATTAACAAATGAGACCTAATTAAAAGTTACTGAACCTTGTTATTTAGCTCTTAAAGGGATGTTCAGCAGAAGAAAGAAATTCATACAGGTTTGAAACAACATGAGGGTGAGTATATGATGACAGAATTTTCATTTTAAAGTGGAGTATCCCTTTAAACCTTTACCAGCACCAACATTAAACAGGACCAAATGTTTACTCCAGCATTACAGTGAATCTAAGTTTGTCTAAAAAAAAATAAAAAAAACCCTGAAGAACTCCAAAAGTACAAAAACCAAAATGATTTGTCACCCAATTTTTTAAGTTGTTGGAAAGTGCTGTTTATGTCAATGTCCCAGATGCTCTCCAGAGTATATGTGAATGGAAATGTTTCAAAGATGCAGGAAAGTCAGAAAAAATGCCTTGAGGAAAAAAACAACAAAAAAACAGAAAATTTGTTTATAATACAGATCCAGTCCATTATTATATTTGGCTCAATTGAATGAAAGAGATAGATATACAGTTGCGCTTCAAAGTTGATATACACCTTGCAGTATCTGCAAAATGTTAACAATTTTATCAATAATAGGGATCACAAAAATGTACGTTTTATCTTTATTTAGTACTACCCTGATGAAGCAGTTTATTCTGCAAGGTGTATGTAAACTTTTGACTGTTAACTGTTGATAAATTGTGTGATGTGATTGATTACCTCAGTCACCAGGGCCACATCGTAGTAGAAAGCTGGGCAAGGTTCCTTCTATTTCCCACAAACACCAGGATTCCACTGACTACGCCATCTTTACTGACACTGGGCTTAAAGTGATTAAAAATAGAGAACCTTTTTATTGCTACTTTACAGGGAATTAAGCATAACTTTATCAATTACACAAATATAGATATATGACCCATGCAAACCCAGGACCAATGCAAATTAAGAAAGGTATTCTTACATTTTAAGCTTTCCCCACATAGCTATCTTCATGAAGGATATCCCTGTTCCTGTATTTACCACGGTTGACACAGCAATGCTGCAAGCCTTCTTCCTTTGGTTTGTTACCTATAAAATATATGATGATTATAGGTGCATGTGTAAATGCACAGGTGGGAATTTATTACTTGCACATGACATGCAAAAGATTCAAAGCATTTAAAAGCTATAGGGATAGTTAGTGACTTGAAAGTAGTGTTTTAGCTTGATCAGGATGTGCTGTCCTGTCATGATAAATCTTGTAACATCACCTCATCAATACAGGTCTGTGATTCCACACTGCTTGCACTGTATCTCCAATAACAAATATGAACTGATCCTGCAAAATGAATGTTTAAATCCAGATAAACACAAAAATATTACATATTCCAAAACAAATAGTAATTGAACAACTCTTTAAATACAAAATGAAATTGAACACATTACAAGCATTTTTTCTAGAGGTGGGTAATATATTAAATATTTATGGTGGTTATAAAATTGATTATTTGTATTAAATGTATATAAACGTCTTCGAGTGTTACAATATTGGATCAGCATTCAGCAAATTTTTAGTAGCTTGTTTAAAATAATTTAAAAAGTCGGTTTAGTAAAAAAAAAAAATCAGCAACCAAATTCCTCGAACACGACCACACACACCTTCCTCACATTACAATGCAAGACATTATTAGAATGCAATCATATATAAATGAATGAAAACATGATTAATTCACCTCCCGAGTGTATTGAGTTTATAATATCTGTGATTAAAATGCACTCAGCAACTGACATGTTACGGTGAAAAATAAATTAACTAAAGAAAGCATCAAGATATACTTACTTGACTGATTATTTGTAGCATAACGTCTCATCTGCAAACAAACATCCAAACGTGGTGCTCCTTTTGTTCTCTTGTTTGGCTAGCTTCAGTATCATCACGCATCGCAAACGGATCGCAAAACATAGCCTTTTTTTACAAACTCTAGTGAAGTAGTGCGTCATAATGACGTAGTATTTCTCGCGCATGCGCATTAAACAACATATTCATATATCATACATGGTTAAATGTTATTTCAGCTTTTCTGTTTAAGTTGAAGTTGTTCTAACTCATTGTGTTGTTAAACTCTGTAAGTTCACAAAACTTTCATTAACCTAACTAAAAGTCAATATTTTTTTTCAATGTAGTGTAGTGTGATTAAAATTAAATGTATTTTAACTGAATTTAAATGCAAATTAATTTTGTTTACATTTGTTTAACTTTTGCTCGCAATTAATACAATTAAATGTGTGTTTAAAAATGTGTTATAAATCATAATTATTTAAAATGTATGTTTAAGTAAAACTTAGTAGACATTACAAAGTGCAGTTTTTAAAACATGCACTTAAGTATGTTTATAAATATTGTCATGAAAGTGTTCTTTCTTTAAGTAACATTTAATTAGACATTATTAAAAAGTTTATAAAAATTATGATGAAAGTGTACTTTATTTAAGTTAAGCTTAATTAGACATTATTACAAAGTGCATTTTTAAAAAGTGTACTTAAGTGTGTTAAGAAATATTGTGATGAAAGTGTACTTACTTTAAATTAAACTTAATTAGATATTATTACAAAGTGCATTTGTAAAAAGTGCACTTAAGTGTGTTTATAAATATTGTGATGAAAGTGTACTTTCTTTACGTTAAGCTTAATTAGACATTATTACAAAGTGTATTTTTAAAAATGCACTTAAGTGTGTTTATAAATATTGTGATGAAAGCGTACTTACTTTAAGTTAAACTTAATTAGATATTATTACAAAGTGCATTCATAAAAAGTGCACTTAAGTGTGTTTATAAATATTATGATAAAAGTGTTCTTTCTTTAAGTAAAACTTAATTAGACATTATTACAAAGTGCATTTTTAAAAAGTGTATTTAAGTGTGTTAAGAAATATTGTGATGAAAGTGTACTTACTTTAAATTAAACTTAATTAGATATTATTACAAAGTGCACTTGTAAAAAATTGCACTTAAGTGTGTTTATAAATATTGTGATGAAAGTGTAGTTTCTTTAAGTTAAGCTTAATTAGACATTATTACAAAGTGCATTTTTAAAAATACACTTAAGTGTGTTTATAAATATTGTGATGAAAGTGTACTTACTTTAAGTTAAACTTAATTAGATATTATTACAAAGTGCATTTGTAAAAAATACACTTAAGTGTGTTTATAAATATTGTAATGAAAGTGTACTTTCTTTAAGTTAAGCTTAATTAGACATTATTACAAAGTGCATTTTTTTAAATGCACTTAAGTGTGTTTATAAATATTGTGATGAAAGTGTACTTACTTTAAGTTAAACTTAATTAGATATTATTACAAAGTGCATTTGTAAAAAGTGCACTTAAGTGTGTTAATAAATATTGTCATTAAAGTGTATTCCCTTTAAGTACACTTAAGTGGTCTTTAATTTTAATTTTATTATATTATCTGCAAGTGCACTTTTCAAAAAGTATACTTTTATTATTTTAAGCACACAAAAAGTGCGCTTTCAATACAATTAAGCACACTTCTTTTTCACAAGGGTAGACATGGAAAGTGTACCATCCTACCCATCCTTGAAATTAGCAGTTTTTCTAGTATTTGAGAGAAATCTACAAACCTTTTCACTCGGCCACAAGGATCAGTTGGGCTCCTCTGGATGATGCATTATCATGCTTACTGTTAATACCTTGTCAATTCATAATAAAAGTGCCATGTTTGCAGTTGTGCCACCCTGACATACAAATTGCTGGACAAAAGTTCTTCAATTATCTTAACAGCTTTGAAACTCCTGATATTTATGAAATTATATTAAAAGGAAATAATGCCTTTGGGCACAAAAATTTACAGTTTTTTATAAATATGAAAGCTGGTGTGGATTTTAGCGTACGCAGACTCTAAGATCAAATCTGTGCATAACCACGTTTTATAAATGAGGCCCATCATTTGATCACTGCATTTACGAAAATCATTAAAATTTTAACAAGTGTTTTTTCAACATTGCATATCTAATCAACTCCTGACAAACACATTAATTATTATTTAAATTGAGCGCCCCCTACTGGCCTCAGTAACACCTCTTCCAGCAGTTATAGTTTTCCCAGGAGTCTCCCATCCAGGTGTCTTGGGCTACAGGGTGATATCAGTCATTTAATATATTACTATCTTTGGAAGGCTTTTGTCTTTCAAACACATTAAAAATGACAAATTCTTATAATTTCATATTTAGATGCAATGCAGGGATTCACCATCTTTTTTGTCAGCTGAACTTTTTTGACCTAATATATTTACTTAAATACCTCCTGAGATTTTAAGTTAATAAAATTAGGTCAATAATAAAATTAAGTCAATATTAATAATAAAAAATTATGAAATTAGGTAGACAGTTCACTAACGTTGGTTAATGGTCACATGACATGCAGGTCAACAAATTTTAGTATTTTTAGTAAGTGTTTTACTTTGGTTGTTTTTATTTTTTTAATTATTTGTTTTCGTTTAAAAAAAATTATCATTTAATTAGCCTACTTAATATTTTTTTTATTAAACTCACAAAACCCAGTCTGGGAACCCCTGACGTAATGTAATATTAAATGCACTTCATGTTATTCATAACAAAGAATTTTTTTTTTATCAATATGGTACATGATTATGCTATTCAGATCAATGTGATAAACGAGTTAGGTAAAAAGTCTAAAAGTAATCAAACAGTAGTCAAATTACCTTAGATGTGTAATGTAATGCATTACGTTACTAACTTCAATTTTTTTCCTGTAATTCGTTATCAGTATTAATGGACTACAATTAGCACTGCTTCTAATTTGATGCTAAAGCACTTTGACGTGTGAACACTAGAGGTCAGCAGAGAGTACGATCTCATACAAATCCACACACAAAAGTTATAGCTCATTAGCAGTACCTCTTTTGCACAGCTATATACTTTACAAACTGTCTTATGTTGAACTAAAACTAAGGGTAAATAAAATTACAAACACATTAAACTTTTAATAAAATTAAGATTTAACACTCATCAATTCTCTGAGCTGAAAGTGGCTTGTAATTCTTTATCAAACCCTTTGCATCTTGAAGCTGCTGATACAATGTAAATCAGAGGCACTTATTTTAAGCGAGCATGTTTCTGCATCATCATGACCCTGTCAGTCTGCTCCCTGAACTCTGAGCCAGTCCATTGAAGAGACACATTGTTTCTTAAAGGACAAATCCAGTGAAAAATGAACCTAGGGGTAATTAACACATGGTTACCGAGTCAATCGTTCCCTGGGGTGCGTTTTCATGATAATCGAATATAAAGTGTTTTATCTTTAAAAACAGATTAGCTCATAACAATAGTATATGGGGCACAGAGTAAGTAAAAACAAATCGCAAGTTAATACCACTAACAAGGCTCAAAATAGCCTCACACTAACACGGTAGCATAATGAGGGTCCATACATGCAAACCGAAGCATTGAGAACTTTGTAAGTGTACAGACAGTTTAATAAGGAGATACTTTATAAAGACAGTACATTACGCGTTTACATGCAGGATCCATTTTGGAAAACAGTCTCGACTAATCGAGTCACGAACGCTGCGCTACGTTAGATTTCACTATGCGTAATTCCTATCGACCGGCTCACTTAGCGCAGCGTTCGTGACTCGATTAGTCGAGACTGTTTTCCAAGATGGATCCTGCATGTAAACGCGTAATGTACTGTCTTTATAAAGTATCTTCTTATTAAACTGTCTGTACACTTACAAAGTTCTCAATGCTTCGGTTTGCATGTATGGACCCTCATTATGCTACCATGTTAGTGTGAGGCTATTTTGACTACCACTACCATCACTACCAATGCTTTTTGAACAGCATATATGTCTTAAAATTTCAAAACTAATGTGAAATATTTTGCTTGTGCTGTATTTCTTGAAAATGAAATGGCACTTTGTTTGATATTTGGATATGTCTTAGAATAAATGTGAATGATATCCAAGTTTGTTTGTTTTTTACCTCAATGGAATAAAAATATTTAATTAGGAATCGATAAGAATTGGAATTGTTAAATTTCCAATTAAAATGTAATAGTGCCGTTTCTGAATAGATCTGATGGATATTAGACTTCAAGTTTTTTCTTTATCCTTGTGTCTGTAGTAATTCAAAGGATATAGTTTTTCATTAAGTTTAACCAACTTTACATACACTGCTGTTCAAAAAGTGTGGGGTCTGTAAGATTAAACAATAATAATAATTTTGCTCACTATCTAAGGCTGCATTTATCTGATCAAAAATAGTAATATTGTGAAATACTTTTACTGTTTAACATTTATTCCTGTGATCAAAGCTGAATTTTCATAATCATTACTCAGTCTTCAGTGTCACATGATCCTTCAGAAATCATTCTAAGATCATTTCTGATTAATATTATCAATGTTGAAAACAGTTGTGCTGCTTCATATTACAATTACAGAAATGTCTCACTGCTTAATGTTTTATAATATGGCACTGCTGAGTCACAACTAGGGTTGAGTATCGTTTGAATTTTAATGATTCCGATTCTTATTGATCCCTATTATAAAATATATATATATATATAAACTTTTATATCATTTACATTATTCTAAGTTTAATTGCAAAATATTTCATTGTAACTGAATACCATAAACAAAAATCAACATGTTAAAGAATAATTAAACAAGGAACATTAGTCTACGTTTTAAAAATACCTTAGCAAAAACAACTAACATAACTAGTATAAATTTCAAGCATTAAAGACAAGGAACAAATAAACAAATTAGCAATCACACGAATAAATACAACTGAACAAAGATACGATTGAAATAAAGTGTTTTAAGATTTTTGTAATCAAATGTAAAATAATACCACATTTATGAATAAAATATACATTATAAATATGGTTACAGAAGTTATTCAGTCAAGAACTGTCTTTTGTTGTTTGATTAAAGCTGCAGTCCGTAGTTTCTCCTCTTTGTCGCCATCTCTGTTCGAAATCTGCAATTGCAGTTATTTGTGGAATTATCAACTTTACGTGGGTTGTACGTCGGCATGAAACAGCGCGGATGAATCCAATGTTTTGAGGAGAGTGTGCAGCTGTCAATCACCGCGCCGGTGTGGATACGGGCATTCAGAATCACAGAATATACTTTTTGGAAGTATGACCAATATTAGAATTTTCAACGGAAAATGACGTCTGAACAAGTAATATCCACTTTTGTTCTGATCAACTAAGGGGAAAAAGCATTGCAGTAAATCGTGCCGATTAAATCTAACGATCGCATCATATCATGTCAAACCGTGCAAATCATAGAAGAGCAGTTATTTTATACAAACAAATAACAATCATAGTGCTAAGAAATAAACGGTGTATGAACGGAATCCCTGTTATGCATAAACGTGTTATAATATAACATAATATAAACATCTTACGACAGGAACATTTTCACTTTACCGATCTGATTCAGATCCAATACTTGACAACGGAGGAGGCGGGTTTGATTTTCTTGGAGGTGAATTGCTCCCTCTCATAGCTAGCACAAGATAATTCATATTTACCATAATAGCAAAACGAGAAAGGCACAACAAAGGAAACTCCGTAACTGTGTAAATTAAGCGAACAAGTGTGCTACTATTATTACGTAATTAAACTATTGAACTGTCTTACCTGTCTAGCAGAAATAAAGCCGTCTCTGCGTCCGTTTTGAACCCCTTTAAAACACGGAGTTCACGCCATCTTTCAAAAGCCCTGCCGATGTGTATCCTTGTTTTCGCATGGGCCGGTTGCAGTCTCTTTTTTTCTCTAGCCACTCCGAAGTCCGAAGTCTTTTGGGTTTTACAACTGGTGAATCTCCAGTTGTCACTGGTGATTGTCGTTTGAAACATTCTGGATCCGCCATAAGTTTAATTATTTCAAGTGCTGTGAGAAAAGGCTATAAATCTCCACCTCGAACATCCTCACACGCAATTTAGCCTACTAGCCGGGACTCCTCCTTTATGTGGACAGATGTGACGTAATGACGCAAAGACATGCTCGAATTTCCCGTGGAAATCCACCAGTACCACAGGAATTAAAAACATTATTAAAAGCTTACCGATTTGAATCGAGCTACAGCAAGCAGAGAGAACTTGAACACTGGCTGGTTATGTTTTTTTAATTTTTTATATATATATATATATATATATATATATATATATATATATATATATATATATATATATATATATTTGGATAATTTTTAACACAAAGTTACGGACTGCAGCTTTAAGTGAAATAAGTGTAAGTTATTAAGTGAAGTGTCTTTTCATAGGATAAGGATATTAGGACACGCAGTCTCAGTCTCGAGAATAATTATTTTCTTCTTCTGGGTTTAAAATCTACAAATTGTGACATTGACACGAGCCCGATCTCATGAAAGTGCGTATCTATAGCACGAATGATATTTCACCTATCATTTATACGCCAAAATAAGTTTTTGCGTACATATGATACGCACTTTATGGCGTGTAATATGCACGCCCTCCTCACCCCTAATCCTACCCAAGGGGTTTACAGTGTGTATCATTTGAACGCAAAAACTCGTTTTGGCGTATAAATGATACGAGAAATATCATTCGTGCTATAGATACGCAGTTTCATGAGATCGTGTTGGATTTTAAACCTGGAAGATGAAAATAGTGAAAAAAAATAAAAAAATAAACCAGTTTTCTCCTATACAATTAAAATTATTGGATGCTAACATTGTCTTCTATGATGTGTAACACAAACACCTCTGTTAAAATGACTTTAGTGTTTTATGACCCTTTAAAATATTTAGCTAAGTTTGCAAATCTTAATACAGTTAAAAGACTTCTATTGTTTACTTCTGTTGTTTACACCTTCATGTTGTTCCAAACACATATGACTTTTGTTCATCGCAAATTAATTATTTTTAATCTCCCATAATTTTTGTCCATCTACTGAAATTCCACTCAACCAAAATATTCTAGCTCAAGAAATGCATAAAGACAAATTATTTATTTTATACTTGAGAAGTAATTACTTGTCTAAAACCTCTCAAATCATATGGATTCCTTTAACAATGTATGTATGCACTTGACGTTAAAAAACTTTGTGTTCTAAAAATGAGTGAATGAGTCTTATGGGTTTGTAACATCATAAGGGTGAGTAAATGATGACAAAAATTACATTTCTGTCTTAACCAATGTTTAAAACATTTTTACACATCAAATGATCTAACAATTATTTCTGTTATGTAAAGGTTCATTGTGAGGATTAACCCTGACAACAGCAAGTGCTCCTCAAAGTTCCAGGTCAGCAAAAGAAGTGGGAAGAACTCTGGCCTGAAGACTCATGTATCCTCCTGGATTTTCTGGATTTCAGTTAGCAAAGCTATTAAGCTACTAAGAGCAAATACATTCTACACAGGAGTTTTCTGAATTTGTACATTTTTAAGATTGTTCTTATGACTGAATCTGTTGATGAATTGTTTTAAAATGCTGTAATATGAAACTTATGCATACATGTATAACTGCAGGATTTTGGAAAACTGAAAGTACAATCTGCAAGAATATTAAAATGTTATTTCAAGTATTAAGATCGAACAATTAAATAAATAAAAAGTTCAACAGTATTGTCTTTGTTTCTTTTCAAAGTTATTTACTAGTTTTTAGTACTGTGACCTGTTGAAATACAATAATTTGTACAGTTTTACAATAAATAGTAAACAAATAACAGTAAATTTTACAATGTAAAGTAATATATTTTTATTGTATTAAAATATATTAGGCCTACTGGAGAAAAGACTATAACATGATTGTGTTTTACAGTAAAAAATATACTATACTGCAAATACGTTTAAATGGTTAAATTTAAAGTTTCTGCTTCTGTAATATTTATACATTTAAAGTTCAATGGTACTGTAAATATTACAGTATTTTTACTGTAAGTTTAATTTACAGTAAGTTACTGGCAAACTGCTGCCTGTAAGTTACTGTCATTTCTACAGGAAATGTTGTAGGCTATATTGAAGATTAGAGCTGTACAATATATTGAAATTTTCTAAATATCAGAAATGTGCATATTGCACAGGTTTGCTGTGATTTTTACACTTAAAGTTGTGGTTAGTGAATGTCACGATCCACACACAAAAACAAGGGTAGGATCCAAATTGCAGTATATTTATTAAGGGCCAATCCATTACATCACATCACAATCCAGTCCATGCAGAGGTCAAAATCCAATGAAGCAATCCAACACCAGAACAAAACAAGACACAGACAAGAACCGACCTAAAAAGTGGTGTGATACATGAAGGACTCCGTAACAAACACTAAACAGGCAGGGTATATATAACAGAACTAACAATGATAATGGGGAACAGCTGAGTGCAATGATACAGTGATGGGTACAGAGAAGGATTGTGGGGAATGCAGTTCATAATGTGAATGACACATTATGTCGGAAACACAAACCCAACACTGTGACAGTGAAGGATTTAGGTGGATGTAAATATACAGGTGCTGGGCGATTATGGAGTCTGTTTTAAGTAAATCTGTCCTCTTGACTTCCTATCAGACAGAATTTCTCTGCTGCTGCCTTTCTCCTCAAAGGTGTTGTATTGTAAGTGAGCATCAGTTTATAACTGCTCCACTGGCCCATGCTTCGTTGATTTTTTAAAACTCAAGGTCACTTACATTTATATTAGTTCTTGACAGCTTTTACAACTTTAAACAGCTTTACACAATGGCATGTGTACACTAAACTCATGGAGAATCATCTTATCTGCTGTCTATTCTAAGCCAGGGATAGTCCACATAAGGTGAAGGTTGCAGCAGAGCAGCGGAAATCTAATACTTCAGCTAGCATGGATACTCACCAGACCCTTGGTGTCCAGGAATCGAGGAAAAATGTGAAAGATGGATGTGGACTTCTTCGGGTCCTTTACAATCTCCTGACGGTACTGGGAAAGTTTATTTTACCAGAAGATATCTCGATATCAGTGCTGTGTTCGAGATCGTGTCCTGTCAATAATCGCCTGTTAGCTGATCTGTATTCAGATATTTTCCTCCATTCTACGACCACAAGTTTTCTCATTTGATCGAGAGGGCATTTTACAACTATTGTTTCTCTGAACCGTCTTTAGGCGTCATGATGATATTGGTTAAACAAACTACAAATACGTAACGTTCATTTGATCCATCCGACTGCGGCATTCAGTCAGATTTCCTTTTGCAGCGTTGAGCATTATAACTATGGAGGAGCAGGAGTGCCACTTAAAAATAAAATGAAGAATCAATTTATCAATTTAATAATTCAAACATGAAAATGTATATAAATAAATCACTTTTAAATGGACAAATTAATAGACATTTTTAAAGTTGTTTATTTGATTCGTGTTTTTAAATGTATTTTAATAAAACCATAAAACAATAAATAAATAAACATTTGAAATATATAGACAATAAATAGACAAATTTAAAATAGTTTATTTAATTTATGTTTTTTAAACGTAGATTAATAAAACAATAAAAAGTACATTAATAAATCATTTTAAATGCACGTTAAATCGCTTTTTTTTTTAAACGTCTTTGGAGAGGGGTTGTGGATGATTTGTTAGCTTTAGCTGATTTCTGCGAAAGAAATTCTCCTCTCGTTATCATTTTGTATATAGAGTTTCACAGATGTTGCAAACGCAGCGGATAATTGTGGTTGTACAATAAATGGAAGGATTTGGGTTATGTTTGATGAGGCACAGAGTGTCATTCAACGACTGAGTCCCTCGGACTGTTGCAGCCGTAACGCTATTGTCCTTCCAAGCATTCTTGAACAACACCAGTCGTTTGGATGTTCCAGCAGAAGAGACGGCAAGAAGTATCGGTGTGTCGCTAAGGACAGTCCGACGAAAACTTGCACATGATGGTTTAAGGTATGTAAAAGAAAATGTTGTGTCAATGTTTCCAGAAAGAATAGCCTCCCATGCCTTGAACGGCCTGCATGCGTTTAACTACAGCGGTCAATCGCATGACTGACTTTATAGTATTATATACAGCATGTAGAAACATTAGGCTGGATATTGAGTTAAAGGGCAGTGAAGTTGGAATTTGTTAAAATATTATAATATAATTGTATTATAAACCTTTTGTGTAATACCTTACTATAATTAAAACATGCTTTGTTTTTAGGAAACTTGACTTGTACACCTCCATTACGAATGAGGAGTTGGATAGAATATTGGTGGAAATACACCACAGATACCCCAGTGCTGGCTACAAGATGATCTTGGGACACATAAGATCCAGGCAACTGCATACAAAGTAGGAAATGTAGCAAATATTAACATTTGAATCATCTAATGTCTCATCCAGGTTTGAAAGTAGCAGATATTTTCGGCCTTTTTTTCTTTTGGCTAAAAACCAATAATGCCATTTAAGGCCAAAACATTTCGGCAGCTGAAATTTTTGTGCATCCCTACCATTGGCTTTTTCCATTTAAACCATTACAAAACAAAACAAAAGAAGGGGGGCGCCGGGAACCAGCGCACTCGGGTTCGGACCGCAGCAAACGAACCCAGTGGAAAAACACCCTAAATGATGCTAAAACCCTGTGTTCTGCAACAGATTATAACAATAATATTCGGTAACGCTTTAGATTACAGCCCGGAAAGTACTGCGTAATTGCAGTGATCTTACGTCATCGCAAACGCAATCAAACAATGATATCGACAGTGATACGCATGCGCGGGATACTATACTTCCTGAACAAGCGCGCACCCGAGTCCGTGTTGCTTGCACATTAACGCGAACCGCACCACGGTTCGGGAGCAACCGAGCTCAGACCACCTCCTCCAGGTAGTCTCGGGTTCGGTACTCTAGTGCGCACCCGGGTCCGATGACAGCGTTCACATTAGCGATTTTTCATGCGAACCGTGCCCCGGTCCGCACTAAACTGCCAGTGTGAAAGCGCCCTAAGACGAGTAGATCTGTTACGGTTGGTAGATCTGCTGTCTCATTCTTGTCTTGTGTGTTTGTGTGTGTGTTAATTGTCTCGTTACGCTGATTGTTTTATGTGGGCGTTACCGCTGATTATCAGTGGCAGCTGTATGTCATCTCACCAGCCTATTTAATGCCCTGTCTTTTGTCTCATGTTTGTCAGATTGTTGTTTGAGTTTCCCGTCCTCGTGCCTGTGCCTGTGCCTGTGCCTGTGCCTGTGCCTGTGCCTGTGCCTGTGCCTGTGCCTGTGCCTGTGCCTGTGCCTGTGCCTGTGCCTGTGCCTGTGCCTGTGCCTGTGCCTGTGCCTGTGCCTTCGTGTTTCCTGTGTACTGGACTTTGGATTACTTCATCTCTGATCTCACCACGGATTCACCATCACCTTCACGCTGCACTTGGGAATTGCCTGTCTCAGTCCCTGCGTCACGCTCTCCTGCTGGCTGTGTTCCTGATCATCGGCTTCCCCCAAAGAGAGACTGCCTTCAGCGCTGGAGATATTATTGCATTGATCTGTCTTTACCATTGAGTATTTGTTATCTAATAAATACATCTTTGCACTTGCATTTGCTTCCGTCCAGCTTATCGTTACAAGATCCTGAAGGAATGGAACTGCGCAGGTTATGTCTTAGGATGGCCTGATGCCGACGTTACAGTGTACCAGCTCCCAACAGTGTGTGGCACATTGATGGGAATCATAAACTTATTCGGTTGGTGTTAAGCATTTCTTTGGTAAAGTTAATGGATAATGTTGCTAATGTCTAGGGTCACACAGAATCTGCACTTACAGACCTAAATATAATCCTTTACACAAGTCTACAAAACCGCAGGTAATGGTTGTAATGGTACTGGAGGCCCGCTTCATGATAAGAACCAGAGGAACAAACTGACATTCACACATCACAGGAAGAAGTGTGCACAACTAGAGGTAGGCTTGTTAACTTGTAGCCACATGAATAGCGTTTTCCTTTGCTGAACTGCTTTAAATTGAAGTTTGTTTTTTATGTAAGAATTGAGCGGTTGTGGAGAGATGTCTTTGACCAAGTAACAGACCTCTTCTACACCACCTTTCGTCAGTTGGAAGATGAAGGATGGCATAATCCGGACCAGGATATGGACTTGTTTGCCTTGCACTGGTCTTATGCTGCGTTCACACCAAACGCGAATATGCGTCTAAATGCACCCACCTAATCTGTCATTTATTTTTGTTTTGATAATAAATGGAGCCAGCCTCCAAAAGTGAAACCTGTCCTGTGATTTAAAAAAAAAGTTTTTATACACTTAATTGTGTTTGTTGTCTTTACATTAGAATAATAATGTTTCATATAATCTAGAATAGATATGGAATAAATATCATTCAATACAAAATGAGTATCTCTCATATATTGAAATCGAGTTTTTATGTGAAAGATTTGCTTTGCACACCAAGCATTTTAGTCACATTACAAATAATTTATTGAGGCCAAACATAAAATAACATAATAAACTGTCACTTCACCACGTGACAGCAGCAAGCAGGCTCCTGATTGGTTAACGCGGCGCGATTTGACGCAGAAGTTCAGATTTTTCAACTCGGGCGGCAGACGCGTGAATGCACAAATAGCACTAATAAAATCATTCGCACGTAACGCGCTTATCGCGCCAGACGCTCAATTCGCGCCATTCGCGCGAACTAGACGCGCGAATGAGGCGAAGCGTCTACCGCGCCGCGCTAAACGCCTCATTCGCGCCACAAGACCTCCAGACGCGCGTAAACGCGTCTTAAGCCGCTTGTCCACCAGCTTCCGATAAATTTTTGTTCCGACGCGACGCCTGTGACGTTTTCGCTGCTTTTCGCGCCGGGAAAAATGTAAAAAAAAATATGAAACCATAGCAACGGCCATACACAAATTCTCGCCGCCGAGTTTCCATTGGCTGCTGCCTCGCGTTTTGACGCTCTCATTTGCATAAAGTATCCACCGAGATACTTTTTTGCAGCGCCGCTGTTGACCAAATCGACGCGACGTGACCCATCATGCTTTGCGGGGGCGTTTTTGCTGCCTGACGTAGTTCCATAGGAAATGAATGGGCTTTGGCGTCGCGTCAGAAATCGAGACGCTGGTGGACAAGCGGCTTTAGGCCGGTGACACACTGGATGCGTGGCGTAAGCGTCTCAGCTGCGTGGCGTGTCCGTTTTTATTTCGGCTCCCATGTTAACAGGTTAGAGCTTGCACACTGCCCGCGTGTACCGCGCGTCTCAGGCGCGGCTCGAGCCGCGCGGAAAACGCGTGCATCCTAGAAATAGAACCGACGCCTATTTTTCACGCGACACGCAAGCGTGTTGGAAGCGTTTCCAGGCAAAATAGAATAGGAAAATATGTTTATATGTCATTTTGTACACAAATAAATATTAATTAAGGACATTTTGTATTTGAAAGTATATTGGTTGACATAAATTCAGATATAAATGTAATAAAAAAATATATATATATATATATATATTTTTCGATTTTCTAATATTGCACCTGTCAAACATAGTCTATTTTGCCGTCAATACTGTTGACGGTGTCCTTTATCCGTAGGCTTTATATTTATGCTTAACATGAAGTAGCCTATAGCCTTCCACAACTATTTCCCATATAGGCCTATGTGAACAAGGGTGATCCAAACCACGTGACTTGACACTTTCAAGTAGGCTATATCTAGTTAGCAACGATGGACGACGGCAGGTTAATTGAAGAGGTGGAGAAACACCGACAACTGTACGATCCACAGGATCCATGCTACAAAGATCCATGAAAAAAGGAGAAGGCATGGGACTCAGTTGCAACAGCTATTGGTTATAATGGTAGGTTTACTATATTGCCAAGATAGGCAACTTACCGATAGCCTACATGTGGTCCAATCGAAGTTTGAGGGTGCATGGTGTATAAAAAAAAATGTCTATAACCTACTAATCTTTTCAGGTCGGTTATCATCCCTCCCTCCATTATTATTTGTCAACCAGCACACACTTTACTGATGTCTCCTGCTTGCACTTGCCTTTTATAAATTTATAAATCCATACAAATCATTATTAAATACCTAATTGACCTACACATTTTTTTATATATATATTTTAACGTCCAGTTGTTAATTTTGTGTTATTTTTTGTCAATATTACATTATTCTCATAATATAATTAGCATTTCAAACGAAAGTTTGAAGTGATGTGTTCATCTGCAACATACCACAGAAAAACCTTTCAAAACACAAGTCACCAAACAGACTACAAAACAGAGCTTTTTTTAATGCAGGCCTATTGACTGACAATATCAATAAAATAAGTCATTTTGTAGAGATCAACATGTCAGTCTTTATTTAAGATAATTGTTATAATTATGAACATAATAAGGATATTAGTTGAAGGATATTTGTCATTAATCAAGGTGCCACGCAGAACATTTTCAAATACAAATAAACATGACAAACTATATACAGGAATACAAAATAAAGTTGTTAAATTATTTACAATGAATGAATGTTGTGATGTGATCACATGCTCCCTTCCAGAGAATTGAAGAAAGTGCTGAATTTCTCACGCACTCCATAGGCATCCTTGCTGCCCCTGTTCCCTCCCATGTTCCTTATAATAGGCAACATGTCTCCTGTATGTTCTGCCTCAACCCTGCCATCTCCGGTTTTGCGCTGGGTTGGTGAGGAAGTTGTGCAGGATGCACGAAGCCATAACGACAGTGTCCACAAAGTGTGGTGCCATCTGCAGCCTCGAAAGCAGCACTCTCCATCTCGCAGTGAGGATGCCAAAGGCACACTCAACAACCATTCTGGCAGAAGACAGTCGGTAATTGAAATTTTCTCTCCACCTTGGGAGACGATGGCCTCATGAGGTAGGTTTTCAATGGAAATGCCGCATCTCCAACAATGACGTAGGGCATGGGACCCTGCACACCTGAACCAGGTAAAGGGCTGTCTTCGGGCACATTCAGTGTTTTGGCCTCCATGCCCCTGCCAAGCCGAGAAGAGCCGTACACCCCCCCGTCACTGGCCCGGCCAAAGTCTCCCACCTGGATGTAGGTGAACCGATAGTCTGCATCCACAAGTGCCAGAAGAACTATGGAGAATGTCTTCTTATAATTAAAAAACAGACTTCCAGAATTGGGAGGTGCTTTGATGGTGATGTGCTTCCCATCTATTGCACCCAAGCAGTTTGGAAATTTCCACTTGTCCCAAAATCTGGAAGCAATGGCTTTCCACTGGTCCTCAGTTGGTGGAGGAATGTGGGTTGACATCATCCTTGTTTCAATGGCACTGCATGTCATGTGCACAGATGAGCACACAGTAATTGCCCCCAAACGGTATTGATATGCCAGGCTAGCAAAGCTTTCTCCTGATGCAAGGTATCTGTGTCAGAAAGAAAAATGTGTCATTGTCAATATGAGTAATTATAATATAGTAGTACATATAATATAATAATAATAATAATATTACAACAAAGTGTTAGTAGTATTGATGAGATTATATTTTCTCCTCATAGGTGATGATTGCAAAAAAAGGTGGAAGGTGCTGAGAGATGCTTTTGTAAAACATAAAAAACAAAAGCATCCTCCCAGTGGCTCTGCAGGTGGGACAGTCAAGGAATGGAAATACGAGGTTGAAATGTCATTTCTACTGCCTCATTTGAATCCAAGAAGGTTAGTATGTACTTTAATTTACTTGTTTTGGTTATAGAGATACTTAACTTCTTAGGACAAAACATTAAATGATTTACATTATACACAAAGGTTGTTTATTAAAAGTGAAGTGTTACTTAATTATCACAAGGATCACTGTTACTCTATTTTAGCTCAAGATGTTCACTGGATCCAATACAACCACTGGAACACACACAGGACCCCATTGATTTGAGCGCAATAGAGGAGGATGTGGAGCGCATAGCAACTCCAACATCACAGAGGTGTGACACCCCAACCCCACCACCTGGGGCAATCACATCAACTCCCCACTCCCGAGCTAGTCCCACTCCAGCCCACCCCCGCATTCAAGCTATTCTGTCAGAGACTAGACAAAGCACCCAATCTCAAACCAGACCTGCACGTGACAGAAGAAGACAAGTAGTAAGTGAAGCTGAGCAACAGCTACTGGACATCATCTCCATTCCAACTTCAAATGTCCCCCCTCATGTCCCTACTGCGCAAGAGGAGATGTACTATTTTGCTTTGAGTTTGGTGCCTAGGCTAAATAGGCTATCACGTGAGGCACAGGCCCAGGCCCAAACTCATTTTTTGACATTTCTCACTGAACTGGAGGACAGACAGCTGGCACAGAGGAACACCCTAGGTCCTATAAGAGGAAGCCACTCTTCCACCTCCACTGCATTTCACCCTTACAGCCCCACACTCCAAGCCCGGTCCCAATATCATCCTGTTCCTCCCCAAGATGACCCTCCCAGTACATTTATGGAGAATCTGTCTGACCCTTCACCCCACACCTACCACAATTTTTAAATAATGGCATTAAATGTAAATAGTTCAGTTTTGAAAATTAACATTATGTGGAATATTGTATCTTTTTGAGTGTAAAGAATAGTGTGTTTTGTTATTTAAATGTTTATAATGTTCAATTGTTTATTAAAAAAGTTCTTCTTTTTTAAACTGTCTTTTGTTTTTTTTTATTATACAGAGAATAAAAAGCCTACCTGAGTGTAATGGCAAGCCTCTGCTTGGGCTCGATAGGATCACGGAAATTGGTTGTCTGCCTCGTCAGGTCAGGTCCGACAATAGACAGAATCTCCTCCATTTGTTCTGCTGACATCCGAAAGTAATTCAGATGTTTTTCGGAATCAAGTTGCAACTCTGCAACGAGGTGATAATAAGCTCCGAAAGTTTTTCTTGTTTGATTCATAGGGTGAACCCACCATCGTCTGTTTCTCCTCCGGCGAATTCTTAACAGAAGAAGGGCCGCAATGGCTTTTCTTCGGTCAACAACTCGAACTGAAAAAGAACAAATACCGTTATAAATTTCAATAGTAATAGGGACCCAGGAATAGACTTTTGTCCACTGTAGTGGAAATTATATTTTATTTTATTTCACTGACACCATACATGTCACAATCTGGTGTCCTGTAAATAGTAAATTCAGGACTTTTCAGAGAAACCAAATTTTTTGATGTTTAAGTCTGACATTTATTTAGTGATCAAATTTAGCACTTTTGAAATGTATCATATTTTCATATTTATGGAAATATGATAATATATTGTAAGCATAATTAATTTGAACTACTTTTCAAATTGAATTTCATTAAACCAACATTTAACAAACGTTAGGTGTTTCATCTTTTACAGAACAGGGCATTGATTTCATACATGTCCACTGTAGAGGACATCAGGACTTAAATCATCTTTATCAGGCATTTTTGGAGAAACAACAAGTGATTATTTAAATAAATTATACATTAATATTCCTATTAAGTATGAGATATTATTATTAAAATGTTGCAAATTATTACTCCAATTACACTACTAGATCCAGTGAAAAGAGTGATGTCCGGTTCGTGAACGAATCGTTCTTTTGAACCGGTTCTTTTTAGTGAACTGGTGGAACCAGTACACTAAATCGGACTGAATCGTTCGAAACAGTTCGCGTCTTGCGTCAGCACTGATCCACAACAAGTTAGTAAAGTTACTCACTTTCGGACATGCCTAATCCTGACAGTCACCTCTACTCAAAATAAGCCAATATCCCGGAGTAGGCATATATGTTACTCCAGTAAATCCAACAGTTCACTGAACTGAGACGTGCTGAGAGAAGTGATGAGCACGAGCAGTTGATACTGAGCATGCGCGCACTACCGAACGTACAGGTACAGCGGTTCTCGGACCACCAGTACAGAACCGAGAACTGTTTCTTTCGGACACGTTCGATACGGAGAACCGATGAGCTGATGAGCTGAGCATGCGTGCAATTTTTTCAGAGGGACGAAATGCATGCAAATCTGAAGTATTTTACTGAACATCAATAAGTCTAACAAAATAAAACATGTTAGAAACATGTTTATCACATAGGCTACTGCCTTTTCACTGTATTATTTTAAAGATTGGAAACACAATGAATGGATTGTAAAACTAAACATTTATTATACTAAAACATTATTTTCTGGAACAGATCATTTAATTTCTAAGTAAGTTGATATACATTTTTGACGTAAACTCTTGCCAAGGTTTTAAAGGGTGCAAAGTAAATGTTTATAATGTGTTAATCAAAACATAACGTATTAAACATAGATATGCATCAAGTTTTTTGTTTTGTCGACTGAATAAGGCTATAGCCTAGTAAGGTTTCAGTAGTTCTCAGCTCACACACAGGCGGTTCTCGAGTCAAGAACTGGTTGTTGCAGCAGTTCTCGCATCACCAGTACAGAACCGAGAACTGTTTCTTTCGGACACGTTCGATACGGAGAACCGACGAGCTGGAGAGACTGCGCATGCGTGATAACAACACCGTCTCTGAACCGAACTTTCTTTTGGCCAACTGATGCTGTGTTACTGTCTATGCGCTGTGCTGATTCATGAGCACGGGTGAACCAAGGACTTGAATGAGGGGCCGAATTCGGCGAAATGTAAGTTTATTTAATTACAAATAAAATAAAAATGATGAAGTTTATTCACTTTAAGACATGTAAAACATCCGCGTTTGCGCATCGCCTTAGGCCTACTACAGGGTTAATTTTCAAAACGTAAATGTAAGAAACCTATCCAAGATGATTATGACGATGAGCACTATTATTTAACTGAAGTTATGATTACAAATGCCTTTATTTGAATGTATATTTATCCGCCGGGATGATAGAATTGACGTCATTATGTGATGACGTAAAATAACTGGTGAACCGGTTTTTTGAACCGGTTCATTGAAACGAACTGTCCGAAAGAACCGGTTCGCGGAAAAGAACCGGACTTCCCATCACTATTGCATTGAATCGGACTATCAATTTATGTCCATTTTAACCACATATTGCATAAAGTAAAATGGTGTATCAATTCATTACGTTACATCTTTCATAACATAACTGAGAATCATCTTAATACGAACTTTGGTTAGAGAAAACCTGAAACCCCAAAATGTATTGGTGACTGAATGTCACGATCGCACACACGAAGACAAAAGTAGATCCAATAATGCAGCTTTTATTTAAGGGTAATCCGTATTCGTACATCCAGTCCAGGCAATAAGTCAATATCCATATAAGTAATCCAAAAACAAGAAACAAACAGGAACACGCAAAGACTGACCTCAGGAAGTGGTGTGAACTAAACAAGGACTCCGTAACAAACACTAACACAGACAGGGTTTTTATACACGCAGAAACTAACAATGATAATGGGGAACAGCTGGGTGCAATGAACAGTGATGAGTACAGATAGGATTGTGGGAATTGCAGTTCATGAGTGAGTGACACCGTGAGGGAAGGGGACCTCTAGTGTTTACCCAGGGAACACAAACCAGACACTGTGACATAACCCCCCCTCTACGGAGCGGCTACCAGACGCTCCAAGACAACACTACAAAACAAGAGTCCAGGAGGGAGGTGGAACGGTGGAGGATCAGGGGGAGGGATGGGGGGCCAGGTCCATGGAGGGAAACGGGGACAGGGAGTGACAGTCCATCTGGCAGCCAGGGCGGAGACGACAGTTCATCGGGCGGCCAGGGCGGAGACTCTCCCTCAGGCGGCCAGGGCGGAGCGGCCAGTTCATCGGGCGGCCAGGGTGGAGACTTTCCCTCAGGCGACCAGGGCAGAGCGAACAGTCCATCTGGCGGCCAGGGCGGAGACTTTCCCTCGGGCGACCAGGGCAGAGCGAACAGTCCATCTGGCGGCCAGGGCGGAGACTTTCCCTCAGGCGACCAGGGCAGAGCGAACAGTCCATCTGGCGGCCAGGGCGGAGACTTTCCCTCGGGCGGCCAGGGCGGAGACTTTCCCTCGGGCGGCCAGGGCGGAGACTTTCCCTCGGGCGGCCAGGGCGGAGACTTTCCCTCGGGCGGCCAGGGCGGAGACTTTCCCTCGGGCGGCCAGGGCGGCCACGGCACTGGAACAGACACCGACACCACCGGCTCAGGAACTGGAACCGACACCACCGGCTCAGGAACTGGAACCACCGGCTCAGGAACAGGAACAGACACCAGCTCAGGATCAGACACAGGCTCGTCGGTGGCCATCTTGTCCGGAGACACAGGCTCGGTGGTGGCCATCTTGTCCGGGGACACAGGCTCGGCGGTGGCCATCTTGTCCGGAGACACAGGCTCGGCGGTGGCCATCTTGTCCGGAGACAGAGGCTCGGCGGCGGCCATCTTGTCCGGAGACAGAGGCTCGGCAGACGTGAAGTGAACAGTCTCTGGCTCGGCAGACGTGACGTGAACTAAACAAGGACTCCGTAACAAACACTAACACAGACAGGGTTTTTATACACGCAGAAACTAACAATGATAATGGGGAACAGCTGGGTGCAATGAACAGTGATGAGTACAGATAGGATTGTGGGAATTGCAGTTCATGAGTGAGTGACACCGTGAGGGAAGGGGACCTCTAGTGTTTACCCAGGGAACACAAACCAGACACTGTGACATAACCCCCCCTCTACGGAGCGGCTACCAGACGCTCCAAGACAACACTACAAAACAAGAGTCCAGGAGGGAGGTGGAACGGTGGAGGATCAGGGGGAGGGATGGGGGGCCAGGTCCATGGAGGGAAACGGGGACAGGGAGTGACAGTTCATCGGGCGGCCAGGGCGGAGACTCTCCCTCAGGCGGCCAGGGCGGAGCGGCCAGTTCATCAGGCGACCAGGGCAGAGCGAACAGTCCATCTGGCGGCCAGGGCGGAGACTTTCCCTCGGGCGACCAGGGCAGAGCGAACAGTCCATCTGGCGGCCAGGGCGGAGACTTTCCCTCAGGCGACCAGGGCAGAGCGAACAGTCCATCTGGCGGCCAGGGCACATGTTCTATGATTATTGTACAGTAGTTATACGATTCATAATAGTGCCTAACAGCCATTGACTTTTGGTGAATTTTGCTGTTTTGAAGCCAAAATATGTAATTTAGCGAGTGATTCATCCAGAAACAATGAGTTTTGAGTGAGGGTGGTTGGGGGAATCTGAATTTCTCAACGTTTATTTGCTTCAAGATGCAAGTATTATATATCCATTTAAATAACAGCCTTTTGTGATAATGACTGAGAGATCTGGGGAATCTGTCACAGATGCGGTGCATTTCTCTAAAGCAGGGGTGTCCAATCCTGCTCCTGGAGGGCCGTTGTCCTGCAAAGTTTAGCTCCAACCTCAATTAAACGCACCTGAACCAGCTAATCAATGTCTCACTAGGCATACTAGAAACTTACAGGCATGTACTGTATGTTTAGGCAAGTTGGAGTTAAACTTTGCAGGACAGTGGCCCATCAGGACCGACTTTGGACATCCCTGCTCTAAAGGACTACAGAGAATGCGGGTAAAAATAAACTGTGGCGGGTAACGCTGTCAAATCATGAGCCAGTTTGGTGTGTTACTATTATGTTTACTCACTTTGCTGGGGAAGTTCGTTTTAGCCAAATCGGTGCAGATTTAGCACAAATACTCAACTTGTGAGTCATCATGATATTAAATACAGCGTATTGCGCAGAATCTGCTCATATGGCTTACTTGAACACTTACTTCACTATGCAACAAATAACGGCACGCTTGTTCATTGGCATTGAAGCAATAGAGAAGATTAAAAAGCATTTGGTTAACAGAAAATACATTATTATTTTCCTCCTACATTTTTTTAAATGTTCTTTGTACTGTATTGATCTGTCCCCCTAAAACACATTTTTGGTGGAAAGGATGAGGATGAAAGAGTTAGAGAGGAGATGGATGACAGGATTTTGTATGAATAAGAAATGAATGTATGAAATCCAAATTTTATAATAATAATAATATTTTATATGTATATACTGTATAAGCTGTGACGTAGTTAATCTGGTTAATTTCTTTTCTTTTCTTGGCTAGTAGAAGTTTTGAATGGCCGGTAATTTAAAAATTTAGTATCCAAATTGGCCGGTGAGTGAAAAAGTTAATTTCAAACCCTGATAGCAACAGTAAAGACATTAATACAAAGTTCTGTCATGAAACTCTACACACACAGGCTGATGGTCCTCAACTCAATCTGCTTGCATCACGTTGTTCTCTTCATGGCACAGCTGATGGTTCCTGTTGCATCAGCGGCCAATGAGCTTGTTGTTCAACATTCAAATACTTGATCAGTGTTTGCTGTAGTTTGCAGAAACCCTCCACCTTCCCCAGCTCCACCTGTATAGATCTGTTACGGGTAATATCATGCATGCTATATTGTACAGCAGTAATAATAACAGCAGCAGTGTAGTTTACATTCACAATCATCTATATTACACACTGCATGAAAGGGAATATTCGAAAAACCATAATAGGGGCACATTAACATGGTCATATCCGTTAGCATGCTAAACTCTCAGAGAGTTGTCATGATAGAAATAATGCATGTTCTTGCTTCGGTTCATAATTCAAAATGATATAAGTGGGTCTGAAGACATGGCAGCAATTGTTAAAATGTTATAAAAAAATCAAGTGTTTTCCACATGAAAGTGCAGGTTGATCACCGGCAGTCGAGTTCACTTGCAATTTTGCTTGGTTAATTTAAAAAATGTATATTATATCAGGATTTTATCCCGGCCCCCATGCATACTTTATAATAACACCACTAAACTGTAATGGTAATATAAGAATCTGTTCAGGATTTATTAGTAATATAGAGTGACGTGTCTGTACGTGACATGTACAGTTAATACAGGTACAGTAATACTGCAGATAAAGCTCCGTCACATATAACAGAGTCCATGTTGTTTTGCTTTTCAAGAGTTGAAAAAGCAGAAACTAATCAGTTCACGAGCCGCCTTATCTTTATGAGCCATTCATACATTACATTGAGCATCAGGATTCACAGTATAGGAAGAAGAGCCATGAACTGTTACTGATGCCCCTAAAAACACTAGTTGCATGATGTTCCTATATCTACTCTGGAAGTACATGATTCTGAACACAGCTTTGAAGCGTTTACTAAAGAGCTGATGAGTTGCATCAGTGAGTTTGATTAGCAAGAGTTTAAAAATGTTAGTGTGCCTCCAGGAACAGGGTTTGGAAATATTGAATTACAGCATCTTCCCCTACACTACATGAGCCTGTCCAGCAGAGGGAGTCACACACACACACACACACACACACACACACACACACACACACACAGAGAGAGAGAGAGAGCCTTTGCCTGAGGCGTCCGACTCTACTCTGAAGAGTTTTGCTCCTCATGCTAATCAAACACACCTAACCGAGATGTTCAGGGTTACTTGTAAACTACAGGAATGTGTGTTTGAGCTGAACTCAAAGTTAGTTCTTCAGGAGTTGAACAACCCTGATTATTATTAGACTGTGTGTTGAATCATGGGTTTGACAACAACACTGTTAATAAATAACTCATATCAAGTTCCTTATCAGTTTTCCTTTGACTCAGGGCTGTTGATATACAGTTGACTCTTGATATGAGAAGCGCATCATCATAACCAGTGAGAAACTGCACAAGTCATTACTAGTTTTTTAAGATTGTTTCAAAACAGCTTTTACAGATAAACAGGAAAATAATGATCAATGATGCAAACAGAAATCAGTTCTTCTGTAAAGCAGCTCTAAAAAGACAACAGTGATTGTTCAGCTGAAGTCAGTTCAGTGTTGATTCAGTTCAGTTCAATAACTGTGTAACGATCATCAACTATGAAATGAGTTCATCTATAATCAGCTCTACAGAAGATAATAATGTTGTTATTCACTTTGAGTCAGTTTAACGATGATTCCATTCAGTTCAATAACAGTGTTGATGTTAATGTTACTGTCACCAAATCCCAGCATGCACTGCAGTCTCTGGTGCTGAGAACGGTCCTGTTACATCATCAGTGGACATTTTGTCTTATTCATGATATTATGATATTTGTCACTGCAGATGTACTTAAAATACATTGAAGTGCATCAGTTTGCATCTGATGAGGCGCTTTATATAAATATAAAGTAACGTTTTAAATCTGTTCTAAATAACGGTTTGAAAGTATTTAGTTTGTCTTGTTATTCTGTCAATCATTATGCATGAATATATAAACAGCTTCTGCCTCAGTGCATTCATATGTTTCAGAGCTCGAGTTATAGGATAATATACATATGAACATATGAGGATTTCACTGGCAAGAAGATTACTAAAATGTGTCAATACTTTATCTTGTAAACATGAATTTAAAATGTTTTATTATTGTATGACTTGTTTAATGGTTAAGTATTGAATTTATAATAATAATAATTACTTTGTGATTTGTGATTTGCAGTACAGTAGAATTTTTCTTTATCAAATATTACATGCACAAATAAATTTAACACACACACACACACACGCACACACACATACACGTCTATATCACTAACAGGGGACTATCGCTCTACACTGGCCAAGAGGGGACTAGTGTTTCTGGTAATTTTGAAGAAACAAAAATGACATACAAAATTTTCTTTTAAGCTCTTTTTTCATAATATAACTTCAAATATGCATTTTTTTATTTTTAAAAAAACATGCCAAGTGGGGACCTGAAACTCTGAACGATCTCTATCTATACAAGTGGGGACTTGATAGCCTGCAATGGAGCTGTGTGTGTGTGAACAGTGAAGTGAACTGGCAGTGAAGTCTGCCTTCATTATGTAACTATATATATATATATATATATATATACTGTATATACTGTATATATAACCCATCAGTTATCAAAAATTTAAAAATATGATTTTTTTTAGGAAAGACCATTTAAATCTACAACGGGGTAAAAAATACAGACGGCCCGACGGCAACAGTTCAAAAGCAGAGGCGAGAATATCCTCTTATCATTCATAATATTATTTTTCTTATTTAACGCTCTCTCTTCATAGATACTTTCTATGCTTGGTTATGCAGTCCCTAACAATTTATTGTTACTACTTTTCTTAATAATTTCGTCTGTACCTCAGTAGCAGTTCCATACCAATAAATAATACAGAATATTATTTGATATTTTTCATTTTCTTTCATTTTCACACTTTCAATGAAAGCACTATAAAACATCAGAAGCTTTATGTTGTGGACATTACAGCAAAGTTATTGCTTTAAGAAATTCATTCTCTGTTGTGGCCTATTAATTAAAACATAATTTCTACTCTAATAAAATCAATAGACATGCCATTTTTTTTCTGTTGCCTTTTTTTTTTTCTAGGATGTTGATGTACAGAGAAAGTCAGTGTTTGAATTATTGCTCAATTTAAATGCAACCAAACATATGTCGTTCGTTACCATCCAACAGTGGACCCTTCTTGAAGATCTAATTCAAAACTTTTGAGGTGACTTGCTGCATCTGGTCATTTTGAAGAAACAAAAATGAAATACAAAATTTTATTTTAAGGTCTTTTTTCATAATATAACTTCAAATATGCAAAAAAAATTTAAATAAAATAAAATATATATTTATAGGCCTAGGCATCAGAGATCACAATATGCATAGTAAAAAAAAGAAAAGAATGACGAACAACATCAGTTATCAAAAATTGAATTGCTTGAGGAAAGACCATTTAAATCTACAACGGGGTAAAAAATACAGACGGTCCGGCAGCAACAGTTCAAAAGCAGAGGCGAGAATATCCTCTTATCATTCATAATATAATTTTTTTACTTTCTATGCTTGGTTATGCAGTCCCTAACAATTTACTTGCCATTGTTATGTGTCATTGCACACACACATACATATCTATATTACTAACAGACCAATGTCGCTCTACACTGGCCGAGTGGGGACTCTCGGAACGATCTCTATCTATACAAGAGGGGACTTGGCTGCAATGGAGCTGTGTGTGTGTGTGTGTGTGTGTGTGTGTGAACAGTGAAGTGAACTGGCAGTGAAGTCTGCCTTCATTATTTAACTACATATATATAGTATATTATATATTATGCCTATTTTCATTCATAATATTATTTTTCTTATTTAACGCTTATTTTCTCTCTTCATAGATACTTTCTATGCTTGGTTATGCAGTCCCTTTAGGGTTTATAGGATTAATCAAACAGAAATAGCTCTTTAAGGTAACGATTTCAGGTCATATAGTGACCTATATTTAGTATAGCGTAAAGCATACTTTATACAGTGAAAAATGATTTTATTAATCAAAATGAACTTCGCGTCCCCAGTTGGATGGTAAAGAACGATACGTGTTTGGCTGCTTTGTACATTTCTTGCCATCCCAAACACACTGTAAAGATTTTGGAGGTCAATCTCAAAATGTTATGTCGACTTGCTGCACTGAACATTTTTAGTTGGTTCAGTTGAAATATATGAAGTAGGGATGTTTATTTGACATTTTGTTTTCTGACTGAAAGCTGATGGTTGTTAACCAGTCATCATCAGTTAACTGACATGATTTGAAGGTTAGATTAGAATTAAATGGACTTAGAATAGAATAGTCTGTGACCGATTCAAATACCTAAAAAATTTAGATTTACATGTGCAAATAGCAGCATAAACAACAGAACATGAGGATTCACACATCAAGCACCCGCAGTGCTTCTGTGAACACAGTAAACCAGAATAAAAGTGTATATATAACTGTATATATAATAAATAGGCCAACTTAAATGAACAATTAACAAAACTAAAGTGCAATAAATAATACACGCTTTAGGGTCTGTTTACACGACATCATTTTCAACTGAAAACTGAAAACATTTTGGCCGTTCATTTCAACGAAAATGCCATTTTGGGGGCCTGACAATGCAAGCTTTTGAAAACGAGTTTTTGTGAGCTCATCTAAAGTGAGGACTAGTTATGCCTTGTAAAGCATTTATAAAGGAGATTTAAAGGCTGTTAATATTTCTATGTTCTCTATCACTGTGTGTGTTTGTTCCCTTTTTCTGTTTAGAAGATAACTGAGTCTTTAAATCTCCTTTATAAATTATTTACAAAGCATAACTAGTCCTCACTTTAGATGAGCTCGCAAAATAGTGAACTGACCACTACTAAATGCTTTATAACTCTCTGAATCTACTATATTTACTCACACTTTCTAAGTGATCTTATTAATCACTGTAAACACCTAAATAACTGGTTTGTAAATAATGCTATACTTCATTTAGAAATGATAAATTGATAATTAATATTTAATAAAGTATGAAAATGCAATTATTAAACACATTATAGATATGCTTCTAACTCAATAATACAGCGTTTAAAGGTGTATTTATAAACTGCTTATTAATGTCTGCTTTATGAATTATGATTTATCTGTTTACCAATGCTTAACTAATGATTAATAGGATGCAGTTATTATAAAGGGTTGCCATATATATTATATTATATTTCTCATAATATAACTTCAAATATGCATTTTTTTATATATATAAAAAAAAAACATGCCAAGAGGGGATCTGCAACTCAATGTCATAATTATAATGTAATTATTATTATATTATTAAGATATTAATAATGTGACTGATAGTATTGGCTGCCTATTAATTAAAACATAATTTCTACTCTTAAAAAAAATCAATAGACATGTCCTTATTTTTCTGTTTCCTTTGTTTCTAGGATGTTGATGTACAGAGATATTCAGTGTTTGAAATATTGCTAAATTTAAATGCAACCAAACATATGTCGTTCGTTACCATCCAACAGTGGACCTTTCTTGAAGATCTAATTCAAAACTTTTGAGTTGACTTGCTGCATCTGGTCATTTTGAAGAAACAAAAATGAAATACACAATTTTCTTTTAAGGTCTTTTTTCATAATATAACTTCAAATATGCAAAAAATAATAATATTTTAAACATGCCAAGATGGAATATCAACGATTTCTACCTATACAAGTGGGGACTCGCAATAGCCTGCAATGGAACTGTGTGTGTGTGTGTGTGTGTGTGTGAACAGTTAAGTCTGTCTTTATTTTGTAACTATAGTTACAAAATAAAGACAGACTTAATTGAATTGAATTGCTTGAGGAAAGACCATTTAAATCTACAACGGGGTAAAAAATACAGACGGTCCGGCAGCAACAGTTCAAAAGCAGAGGCGAGAATATCCTCTTATCATTCATAATATAATTTTTTTACTTTCTATGCTTGGTTATGCAGTCCCTAACAATTTACTTGCCATTGTTATGTGTCATTGCACACACACATACATATCTATATTACTAACAGACCAATGTCGCTCTACACTGGCCGAGTGGGGACTCTCGGAACGATCTCTATCTATACAAGAGGGGACTTGGCTGCAATGGAGCTGTGTGTGTGTGTGTGTGTGTGTGTGAACAGTGAAGTGAACTGGCAGTGAAGTCTGTCTTCATTATGTAACTATATATATATAGTATATTATATAGTATATTATATATTACGCCTTTTATCATTCATAACATTATTTTTCTTATTTAACGCTTATTTTCTCTCTTCATAGATACTTTCTATGCTTGGTTATGCAGTCCCTTTAGGGTTTATAGGATTAATCAAACAGAAATAGCTCTTTAAGGTAACGATTTCAGGTCACTATAGTGACCTATATTTAGTATAGCGTAAAGCATACTTTATACAGTGAATAATGATTTTTTTAATCAAAATGAACTTCGCGTCCCCAGTTGGATGGTAAAGAACGATACGTGTTTGGCTGCTTTGTACATTTCTTGCCATCCCAAACACACTGTAAAGATTTTGGAGGTCAATCTCAAAATGTTATGTCGACTTGCTGCACTGAACATTTTTAGTTGGTTCAGTTGAAATATATGAAGTAGGGATGTTCATTTAACATTTTGTTTTCTGACTGAAAGCTGATGGTTGTTAACCAGTCATCATCAGTTAACTGACATGATTTGAAGGTTAGATTAGAATTAAATGGACTTAGAATAGATAGGTGTCTGTGACCAATTCAAAAACCTAAAAAATGTAGATTTACATGTGCAAATAGCAGCATAAACAACAGAACATGAGGATTCACACATCAAACACCCGCAGTGCTTCTGTGAACACAGTAAACCAGAATAAAAGTGTATATATAACTGTATATATAGTAAATAGGCCAACTTAAATGAACAATTAACAAAACTAAAGTGCAATAAAGAATGGACACTTCAGGGTCTGTTTACACGACATAATTTTCAATTTTCACCTGACAATGCAAGCTTTTGAAAACGAGTTTCAAAGTGCAAGGTTTTGAAAACGATGCCTTTACCATCTGCATGTAAACAACATAAACGTGAATTTGTGAAATTGGTATGTCATTCCAACCCGGTCACACTAAATGTGTCTCTATAGCACACATTGTGTTTATTGTGCAATTTATACGCGAAAAGGAGTTTCTGTGTGCATATGATACGCATGGGTGGGTTTAGGGTAGGTTTAGTAATGGTGTGTAATATGTAATATGTATTATATGTTTGGTTAGGATTAGTGTTGTAGGGTGCATGACGTGTGTATTCACCTTATTTTCCACGAGGGTGACGCCATTACGTTCGTTTTGTCATCTTACTTCCGGCTGAGAGGGACCTCAACTTCCGTCTGAAAGTTTCTAGACGTAATTCTATTGTTCTAACGGTAAAATATGTCAAGTATTATATGCTCAGTTAGGGGCTGCCATAACAATTGGATTAAGAGGATAGAACAATTTAACCAACAGTGTTACGAACACAATGTAAAGCGATCGGAATGTTGTGGTGTACTTTACGATTTACACCCGGATGTGCCGTGTCAGTTTAGCGGAAGTCGGATGACAAATTGCGGAAGCGCAAAGTATTAAAAGTGGGCGGGGCGGAATAAGGTGAATTACACGCAATAAAGTGCTATCATATGAATGTATTAAATGCATGAATAAGCCTTTCTGCATCTGACAGGGATAAAGAAGTTTGAATTCTGGCAATATTTTTAAGATGGAAAAATGCAGATTTTGAAACCATTTTGATATGGGCATCAAATGACAAATGCGGATCAAAGATAACACCTAGATTTCGCACTTGTGATGCTGGAGACAATAATTCAGAATCAGAAAACAGACTTAGACAGTTATGTTTGTGCAAATCTGTCAGCATACCAAAAAGTAACAGTTCCATTTTTGATTTGTTAAGCTTAAGATAGTTGTCATGCATCACTTACCTTTATTTCTTCCAGACATACGGTAAGAGCTGTAATTGCGAGATTTGGATCAGGGAGTGAGCTAACATAGATCTGCATGTCATCAGCATAACAAGGAAAAACCCCGTACCGTACTTTCTAATAATGTCACCAAGCGGCAACATATAGATGCAGAACAAAGTAGGTCCTAGTACTGACCCCTGCGGGACGCCCTGCTGTACTAATGTTGCCTCCGATTTGTTCTTCCCCAAATAAATATACCGCAAAGAGATGCCAGAGGTGCCTAACAAAACACGCAACCTGTCAAGGAGGATGATATGACATATAGTGTCAAAAGCAGCGCTAATGTCTAGCAGAACCAAAATGCTGCAAGCACCCATATCAGCAGAAACATTAGGCGTTTCTCAATAGCAAGTACGCACAGTTTGGACTTGCCAAGTCCAGCTCAGGAGAATGACTCCCGAGGACGCGAGTCCGGTAATTCTGCTAATGGAACAGCACGTTCTTCAAAGCGTCAGTCAGCTCGCTCTGCTACTCCGGTTATCTCTGTATGTACATTTTAGGCAACAATAAAACAAAATATGTTATAAAACACCACACTGCCTCTTTTCGTTTTCATTTAAAGAAATCTTAAACATTATAGCCACACAAATGGTGATTGCCTGGATCTCACAACCTGGATCAAATTTTCATAAATCTTTATAAATAAACCACAGATTTGAGCTTTAAACAACTACATTCTCGCCTGAAAAACTCTTAAATTTACATTTCGTGACACAGTAACAGTAGTATTATATTTCAACTGTAAATTAAAAGATGGCGCTTCTTATGTTGTCATTCCCCTTGTAGCACGCGCAAGTGACGATTCTCTGTCAACCAATCAACGTCCTGCAGTTAGTCTAGCTCCACCCTTTAGTACCATACCACTGTGCTGGTACCCCAACGGAAGGGTACGCAAAAAGTGTTAAGGTTCGGCTTTTTGGTACCATTCACAACTTTTGACAGTGGAAACGGAAATAAATGCATACCGTACCGTAGGGGTGGGCGATATGGTAAAAATATCATATCACGATTTTTTTCAGGAAAATCACGATTAACGATTTTATCACGATTCTTTTTTTATGTTGGTTTTACTATTTTGTGACTGAGCATTACAGCCAAACTAATGTCCATATTTTAAAAACAAAGCCTTAGGTAACAAAATATAAAATAAAAAAGAATGGCAGACGGGGCAAAGATAAAAAATATTTGTCATTATTTTCTTTGTTATTAAATATTAAGATCAAAGATACACATTACACACACAACTTAATATACAAATTAAATAAACAGTGCTTTGTTTTCAGCTACAGGTGTATTTAACAGTAGCATTGAAGAAAGTAATTAAATGAACACATATGAAAATAAAACATAGACTTCGCTGTATAAATTATAAATTGATACTTATTAAAGCTACTATTAAAGTTATCAGTCAAGAGCAGTGAGTGATTTTCTCTTTGCATTTTGTTGTTTTATTAACAATAAAGGGATAGTTCTCCTAAAAATTCAAATTGTCATAATTTACTCTCTCAAGTTGTTTTAAACTCGAATAAGTTTCTTTCTTCTGTTGAAAATAAAAGTTATTTGGAAGAATGTGGGTAACCAAACAGTTGATATACCCCAGTGACTACCATAGTATATTTTTCTCCTATGGAAGTCAATGGGGACCAGCTACTGTTTGTATAGCCACATTCTTCAAAATATTAATATTAGAAAAATATTAGAAAATATTAGAAGGAAATTAATACAGGCTTGGAACAACATTATAGTGCGTAAATAATGAGATCATTTTTATTTTTGGGTGAACTATCCCTTTAAGGACAAGCGGCAGCGTGTTTACTATTGCTACTGTCTCTTTAAGAGCTGCACTCGACGCGTCTTTTATACACGCATTTGACAAGCAGATTTTCTCTCAATTTTCTCAAGTTTGCTTTCACTTTAGACATTACCGACTTTGTTTATGTAAACCTTGTGTGTATTTAACAGTATAAGCACAATAAGACTCGAAAGATAACTTAGTCCAGTATCAAGGCGCTGGTAGACTGGCTTTTAGTGCATGTGAGCTTCAAGTGTACGCGCTGAGAAACGCACACGTTAGAACAGCGCATCAGCACGCGAATTAAATGTTTAACCGACAAGGCATTAAAGCACATGCAAATTATGAACTTTTGTGAACTGTAGTGTCCCGTTCCGCTGCGTTAACATTTGATCTGAATATACGTCGCGTTGTTCAGTATGTTGGGACAGAGGCGCCAGAACAGCAACTGAGAATGCGCGATACTACGATATTTCTTCAAAAGCAGATCGTGGAGACATTTTAATCGTCCACGATAAAAAATCGTCATATCGCACACCCCTACCGTACCGTACCGCTCAGTGAAAACAAGCCATTAGAGATTAGAGTCGAATCTTCCCTAACAATTTTTAAGTCTCTTTTAAAAAGGTATTTGTTTTCTCTGGCGTATTGATTTTTTTTTTTTTTAAATGTATATATTATATTATATTTTTGTGTATTAGAGTGTGTATATTTAGGATACGTATTTAGTTGTCTTGTACAGCACTTTGGCCAGTCTTGTGGCTGTTTTAAATGTACTTTATAAATTAATTAAACTTGAAACTACTGATTGTAATAATAGATCAAAATTCTTACTGTCAGTTAACCGGTTAGTCATAGTATTCTCAATGTATTTTAACACTGGCACTTTAGTTGAACCATCTGAATATTTTAAATGCAACAATCAACATAAAATTGAGTTTTGACCTTTGTGTATTTTTTTTACAGTGTATTTTTTAGGGCAATAAACCCAGACAGCAACATAGTGTTGGCCCAGATCCGGCCCACATCCGGGCTGTGTGGATTCCAGATGTGGGCCAGATCCGGGCCGATACTATGTAGCTGTCTGAGACTGGTGTTTTAGTGTTATTATGAACATCGCCATCACATTCAGAGATACTGCTAAATGTAAAAGCAATCAAACGTGTCATTCTTTATTATCAAACAGTGGACAAAATAAGTAAATTTGTGTAATGAAATGAATATAACATGTGCATGCATACTGCTGCTGCTTATCTTTAGCATGTACACTAACTTGTGTGGAAATGGGCATGGAATGGTGAAAAAATGCTGACCTAAAAATGGTTACACTTAATTTAAGTGATATTACTTAACATTAATGAACCAACATACAATAAAACTACCAAAACACATCATTCATGTCTCAAATTAAGGCATTCTTTCAGAACTCTAGTGAAGGTTTCAGCCAACAAACATAAATTAAATATACAAAACAAAAAACACACAAACAACAGGGAGCAATATGCACTATTTTCTGCTGTTCAGAATTCAATGCAGTTTATGTTACATGGTTCATGTTTACATTAATGTACAAACCTTTTGTATAGATGGTGATGAAAATGAAAGACTAAGACTTGTGTATGTGTTTAGCTACATCTTATTTTTTCTGATTTAAAAAAAATATATATTTCAGAATAATATATATCAATGTGGTATACGGTAGAAATATTACACATTTCAGTCTAGCTTAGGTTTTTAAATTAAATAACACAGTCTTGGAAATAATATGTAAGCATGTGCAAATAAGCCTGTATAGTAAATCAAGTTCTGTTGGTCTTTGTGTTTAAGTGAGAAATTAATTCATTTAAATTGAAAGATCTCAATGTTTATAAGATCTTTCAATTATGTTTAACAGTTTTGAGTGTATAAAAGAGTGTATAAAAATGGGCTCTGAGTTTTGGCAGTGGTTGTGTCTAAGTGAAATATGTAGTTTGGAAGATGTAGTCACTGAATGCATTAATACAACATTGAATGACACAGACATTTGCAACACTTCTACAGTAATACCGTAGTAAAATATATTCAGAATCTAAAAAATTAAATACTATCAAAACAATTAGATGTAGCTGAACACATACAGGTATTAATCTTTCAGTTTCATCACCATCTATAAAAAGGGGAAACTTGGGGGAAAATGTGTTCTGTACTGTAAACAATGACCATGTAACATATAATGCTGTGAATTCTGAACAACAGAAAACAGCAGAAATATTTTATAATGCTTCCTGTTATTTGTGTTTTTTTATTTAACGTGTGTTTTTTGGGGGTAAAACCTTTTCTAGTGTTCTGGAAGAATGAGTTGATCTGAGACATGAATGAAGTTTCAGTGCATTTTGAATGTGAAATGAACTGCTGTCAAGCTGTAAGTTGGTTTGGAGAAGATATCATGGTCTTTTAATCTGATATCATTTAAGACATCATTTAAGACTGTGGTATAAATGATTGAATGATTTAACCATAACTCATTACTATCCTTGATATTCTAAAATAGGTATTTTTCATGTGTATGTAGACTAGGGTGTGTGAATTAAGTTGTTGCACTTCCCCCCCACACGCAATTTACATATCAATGCAGGAAGGCCTTAAAGGCCAGTGTTTTTCTTAGGTGAGAAAACTGGCCAACAACCCTCAGAGTCCTGTTACCAATATCTGTGCAACTTCTCAAATACACTAGAATAAACTAGAGAAAACGCTGGGATTTACCCTGCCAAATTTATTTTGTAAAGTTTTCTTTTGTAAAAATGTATTTAAAAAATAAATAAAACAAGAATTACACTATCTACTGTTCACTGCAGTTAATGTTACATTATCCACGTTTACAATACTGTACAAAAATATGAAACTGAGATTAACACTTGTATAGGTGTTTAGTTAAATATAATTTTTTTGTTTTTGTTTTTTTTTAGATTCAGAATTTAAAACATCTGCAAATTGGCCTGTAAAGAACATAAATGTCTGTTGGTGTTTGTGTTAAGTGAGAAATAAATAAAAAAATTTGCCAAAGCAATAATAAATGATCCACAGTTTGGCTCACATAAGCCCCGTTCACACAGAGATTCCGGAAAATACACTGATAATTTGTCCCGCGATTGTTTGATTTCTGTTCATTCACACTCCCAGGGATTTTCTGAAATCAGTATTATATATTATAATATAATATTTAAATATAAAATCTTGTTTACTTGTTTAGCACTATGTTCGCAATGAAACTAAATTAATGATTATTCCAAACACAAATAAAATGTAAGTTTCTCAATACTAAAGTCACTTTTTCAAAACTCTCTTCACACAGTGATCACACCATCCGTCTATGTGAGCTAAACTGTGGATCACTGCTTTGAAAGATGTCATTGAATGCATTTTGTTCCATTTACATTCATTATTCTTAAACACAAACACCAACAGAACTTTATGTTCTATACAGGCTAATTTGCACATGTTTACATACTCTTTTTAAAACTGTTAATAATAATAGTACTGTTAAACTGTTAAAAATAACAAGTAATTTCAATCACATTGAAATAGATATTCTGATTCTAAAATATAATATAATCAAAATAATTAGATGTAAGTGTTAGTCTTTCAGTTTCATCACCATCTATACAAAAGGGGAAACTTAGGAATATTTTAGTACAGTAATGTTAAAAAGTTAGTTTGTTAGTATACTTTACTTTATTGCCCTTTTTCAGGAAATTTGTCTTGGACTCAAAGCTGCATTAGTACACAACATATACATACACACACAAACCAAAAAGAGTTTTAAAAAAACGGCATTACTACATCTTGCTATTTAACATATTAATAGATACAGGAATAAATGATTTTTTTGTAACGGTTACTCTTACTCAGTGGGACTCTATACCGTCTCCATGATGGCAGAAGCTGATACATTGGAAATAAAACATGGCTTGAATCACTCACTATTGTTTGTGCATTTAAAAAAAAATCCACGATTCATAAATTGATTGAAGTGATGAGTACTCTCTTACACCCATAACTTAACATTGCAGTTTTCACAAGACGTACAAGCTGTGATTTTAATTGGACCAAAAGATTGCCATATGAAGTGTGCATCCAATAATTTAAAAGACTACCTAAAACGGCATAATGAAATAATTGCATAATTCTCTGATTTACACCAAACAGCCTAAGTCTTCTTAAAAAATACAATCGTTGCCGGAATTTTGAACAAAGATAATCAATGTGGGCTTTCCAAGTAAATGAACGATCAATGACCACACCTATATACTTATAGGTATCCACCTGCTCAATATTATCATAGATGATAACTGGGCTGTAATCAAAAAGGATCATGTAACATCAACTGCAGTGAATTATAAACAGTAGATAGTGTCATTCTTGTTTTATGAAAGCATTTTACAAAAGAAAACATTGTGTAATGCTCCTGTTGTTTGTGTTTTTTTTTGTTTTATGAGTGACAAAGTGTGTTTGTTGTCAAACCTTTTCTAGTGTTCTGGAAGAATGAGTTGATCTGAGACATGAAGTTTCAGTGCATTTTGAATGAGAAATTAACTGCTGTCAAGCTGTAAGTTGGTTAGGAGAACTGAGTGAAGAGTTTTGAAAATGTACCTAAATATTGAGAAATGTGTCCTAGTGATTGTAAAAACCTGTAATTTAATTTAATTTGGCTGGGTAAATCCCAGCGTTTTCTCTAGTTTATTCTAGTGTATTTGAGAAGTTGCACAGATATTGGTAACAGGACTCTGAGGGTTGTTGGCCAGTTTTCTCACCTGAGACAAACACTGGCCTTTAAGGCCTTCCTGCATTGATATGTAAATTGCGTGTGGGGGGGAAGTGCAACAACTCAATACACACCCTAGTCTACATACACATGAAAAATACCTATTTTAGAATATCAAGGATAGTAATGAGTTATGGTTAAATCATTCAATCATTTATACCACAGTCTTAAATGATGTCTTAAATGATGTCAGGTTAAAAGACCGTGATATCTTCTCCAAACCAACTTACAGCTTGACAGCAGTTCATTTCACATTCAAAATGCACTGAAACTTCATTCATGTCTCAGATCAACTCATTCTTCCAGAACACTAGAAAAGGTTTTACCCCCAAAAAACACACGTTAAATAAAAAAACACAAATAACAGGAAGCATTATAAAATATTTCTGCTGTTTTCTGTTGTTCAGAATTCACAGCATTATATGTTACATGGTCATTGTTTACAGTACAGAACACATTTTCCCCCAAGTTTCCCCTTTTTATAGATGGTGATGAAACTGAAAGATTAATACCTGTATGTGTTCAGCTACATCTAATTGTTTTGATAGTATTTAATTTTTTAGATTCTGAATATATTTTACTACGGTATTACTGTAGAAGTGTTGCAAATGTCTGTGTCATTCAATGTTGTATTAATGCATTCAGTGACTACATCTTCCAAACTACATATTTCACTTAGACACAACCACTGCCAAAACTCAGAGCCCATTTTTATACACTCTTTTATACACTCAAAACTGTTAAACATAATTGAAAGATCTTATAAACATTGAGATCTTTCAATTTAAATGAATTAATTTCTCACTTAAACACAAAGACCAACAGAACTTGATTTACTATACAGGCTTATTTGCACATGCTTACATATTATTTCCAAGACTGTGTTATTTAATTTAAAAACCTAAGCTAGACTGAAATGTGTAATATTTCTACCGTATACCACATTGATATATATTATTCTGAAATATATATTTTTTTTAAATCAGAAAAAATAAGATGTAGCTAAACACATACACAAGTCTTAGTCTTTCATTTTCATCACCATCTATACAAAAGGTTTGTACATTAATGTAAACATGAACCATGTAACATAAACTGCATTGAATTCTGAACAGCAGAAAATAGTGCATATTGCTCCCTGTTGTTTGTGTGTTTTTTGTTTTGTATATTTAATTTATGTTTGTTGGCTGAAACCTTCACTAGAGTTCTGAAAGAATGCCTTAATTTGAGACATGAATGATGTGTTTTGGTAGTTTTATTGTATGTTGGTTCATTAATGTTAAGTAATATCACTTAAATTAAGTGTAACCATTTTTAGGTCAGCATTTTTTCACCATTCCATGCCCATTTCCACACAAGTTAGTGTACATGCTAAAGATAAGCAGCAGCAGTATGCATGCACATGTTATATTCATTTCATTACACAAATTTACTTATTTTGTCCACTGTTTGATAATAAAGAATGACACGTTTGATTGCTTTTACATTTAGCAGTATCTCTGAATGTGATGGCGATGTTCATAATAACACTAAAACACCAGTCTCAGACAGCTACATAGTATCGGCCCGGATCTGGCCCACATCTGGAATCCACACAGCCCGGATGTGGGCCGGATCTGGGCCAACACTATGTTGCTGTCTGGGTTTATTGCCCTAAAAAATACACTGTAAAAAAAATACACAAAGGTCAAAACTCAATTTTATGTTGATTGTTGCATTTAAAATATTCAGATGGTTCAACTAAAGTGCCAGTGTTAAAATACATTGAGAATACTATGACTAACCGGTTAACTGACAGTAAGAATTTTGATCTATTATTACAATCAGTAGTTTCAAGTTTAATTAATTTATAAAGTACATTTAAAACAGCCACAAGACTGGCCAAAGTGCTGTACAAGACAACTAAATACGTATCCTAAATATACACACTCTAATACACAAAAATATAATATAATATATACATTTAAAAAAAAAAAAAATCAATACGCCAGAGAAAACAAATACCTTTTTAAAAGAGACTTAAAAATTGTTAGGGAAGATTCGACTCTAATCTCTAATGGCTTGTTTTCACTGAGCGGTACGGTACGGTATGCATTTATTTCCGTTTCCACTGTCAAAAGTTGTGAATGGTACCAAAAAGCCGAACCTTAACACTTTTTGCGTACCCTTCCGTTGGGGTACCAGCACAGTGGTATGGTACTAAAGGGTGGAGCTAGACTAACTGCAGGACGTTGATTGGTTGACAGAGAATCGTCACTTGCGCGTGCTACAAGGGGAATGACAACATAAGAAGCGCCATCTTTTAATTTACAGTTGAAATATAATACTACTGTTACTGTGTCACGAAATGTAAATTTAAGAGTTTTTCAGGCGAGAATGTAGTTGTTTAAAGCTCAAATCTGTGGTTTATTTATAAAGATTTATGAAAATTTGATCCAGGTTGTGAGATCCAGGCAATCACCATTTGTGTGGCTATAATGTTTAAGATTTCTTTAAATGAAAACGAAAAGAGGCAGTGTGGTGTTTTATAACATATTTTGTTTTATTGTTGCCTAAAATGTACATACAGAGATAACCGGAGTAGCAGAGCGAGCTGACTGACGCTTTGAAGAACGTGCTGTTCCATTAGCAGAATTACCGGACTCGCGTCCTCGGGAGTCATTCTCCTGAGCTGGACTTGGCAAGTCCAAACTGTGCGTACTTGCTATTGAGAAACGCCTAATGTTTCTGCTGATATGGGTGCTTGCAGCATTTTGGTTCTGCTAGACATTAGCGCTGCTTTTGACACTATATGTCATATCATCCTCCTTGACAGGTTGCGTGTTTTGTTAGGCACCTCTGGCATCTCTTTGCGGTATATTTATTTGGGGAAGAACAAATCGGAGGCAACATTAGTACAGCAGGGCGTCCCGCAGGGGTCAGTACTAGGACCTACTTTGTTCTGCATCTATATGTTGCCGCTTGGTGACATTATTAGAAAGTACGGTACGGGGTTTTTCCTTGTTATGCTGATGACATGCAGATCTATGTTAGCTCACTCCCTGATCCAAATCTCGCAATTACAGCTCTTACCGTATGTCTGGAAGAAATAAAGGTAAGTGATGCATGACAACTATCTTAAGCTTAACAAATCAAAAATGGAACTGTTACTTTTTGGTATGCTGACAGATTTGCACAAACATAACTGTCTAAGTCTGTTTTCTGATTCTGAATTATTGTCTCCAGCATCACAAGTGCGAAATCTAGGTGTTATCTTTGATCCGCATTTGTCATTTGATGCCCATATCAAAATGGTTTCAAAATCTGCATTTTTCCATCTTAAAAATATTGCCAGAATTCAAACTTCTTTATCCCTGTCAGATGCAGAAAGGCTTATTCATGCATTTAATACATTCATATGATAGCACTTTATTGCGTGTAATTCACCTTATTCCGCCCCGCCCACTTTTAATACTTTGCGCTTCCGCAATTTGTCATCCGACTTCCGCTAAACTGACACGGCACATCCGGGTGTAAATCGTAAAGTACACCACAACATTCCGATCGCTTTACATTGTGTTCGTAACACTGTTGGTTAAATTGTTCTATCCTCTTAATCCAATTGTTATGGCAGCCCCTAACTGAGCATATAATACTTGACATATTTTACCGTTAGAACAATAGAATTACGTCTAGAAACTTTCAGACGGAAGTTGAGGTCCCTCTCAGCCGGAAGTAAGATGACAAAACGAACGTAATGGCGTCACCCTCGTGGAAAATAAGGTGAATACACACGTCATGCACCCTACAACACTAATCCTAACCAAACATATAATACATATTACATATTACACACCATTACTAAACCTACCCTAAACCCACCCATGCGTATCATATGCACACAGAAACTCCTTTTCGCGTATAAATTGCACAATAAACACAATGTGTGCTATAGAGACACATTTAGTGTGACCGGGTTGGAATGACATACCAATTTCACAAATTCACGTTTATGTTGTTTACATGCAGATGGTAAAGGCATCGTTTTCAAAACCTTGCACTTTGAAACTCGTTTTCAAAAGCTTGCATTGTCAGGTGAAAATTGAAAATTATGTCGTGTAAACAGACCCTGAAGTGTCCATTCTTTATTGCACTTTAGTTTTGTTAATTGTTCATTTAAGTTGGCCTATTTACTATATATACAGTTATATATACACTTTTATTCTGGTTTACTGTGTTCACAGAAGCACTGCGGGTGTTTGATGTGTGAATCCTCATGTTCTGTTGTTTATGCTGCTATTTGCACATGTAAATCTACATTTTTTAGGTTTTTGAATTGGTCACAGACACCTATCTATTCTAAGTCCATTTAATTCTAATCTAACCTTCAAATCATGTCAGTTAACTGATGATGACTGGTTAACAACCATCAGCTTTCAGTCAGAAAACAAAATGTTAAATGAACATCCCTACTTCATATATTTCAACTGAACCAACTAAAAATGTTCAGTGCAGCAAGTCGACATAACATTTTGAGATTGACCTCCAAAATCTTTACAGTGTGTTTGGGATGGCAAGAAATGTACAAAGCAGCCAAACACGTATCGTTCTTTACCATCCAACTGGGGACGCGAAGTTCATTTTGATTAAAAAAATCATTATTCACTGTATAAAGTATGCTTTACGCTATACTAAATATAGGTCACTATAGTGACCTGAAATCGTTACCTTAAAGAGCTATTTCTGTTTGATTAATCCTATAAACCCTAAAGGGACTGCATAACCAAGCATAGAAAGTATCTATGAAGAGAGAAAATAAGCGTTAAATAAGAAAAATAATGTTATGAATGATAAAAGGCGTAATATATAATATACTATATAATATACTATATATATATAGTTACATAATGAAGACAGACTTCACTGCCAGTTCACTTCACTGTTCACACACACACACACACACACACACAGCTCCATTGCAGCCAAGTCCCCTCTTGTATAGATAGAGATCGTTCCGAGAGTCCCCACTCGGCCAGTGTAGAGCGACATTGGTCTGTTAGTAATATAGATATGTATGTGTGTGTGCAATGACACATAACAATGGCAAGTAAATTGTTAGGGACTGCATAACCAAGCATAGAAAGTAAAAAAATTATATTATGAATGATAAGAGGATATTCTCGCCTCTGCTTTTGAACTGTTGCTGCCGGACCGTCTGTATTTTTTACCCCGTTGTAGATTTAAATGGTCTTTCCTCAAGCAATTCAATTCAATTAAGTCTGTCTTTATTTTGTAACTATAGTTACAAAATAAAGACAGACTTAACTGTTCACACACACACACACACACACACACACAGTTCCATTGCAGGCTATTGCGAGTCCCCACTTGTATAGGTAGAAATCGTTGATATTCCATCTTGGCATGTTTAAAATATTATTATTTTTTGCATATTTGAAGTTATATTATGAAAAAAGACCTTAAAAGAAAATTGTGTATTTCATTTTTGTTTCTTCAAAATGACCAGATGCAGCAAGTCAACTCAAAAGTTTTGAATTAGATCTTCAAGAAAGGTCCACTGTTGGATGGTAACGAACGACATATGTTTGGTTGCATTTAAATTTAGCAATATTTCAAACACTGAATATCTCTGTACATCAACATCCTAGAAACAAAGGAAACAGAAAAATAAGGACATGTCTATTGATTTTTTTTAAGAGTAGAAATTATGTTTTAATTAATAGGCAGCCAATACTATCAGTCACATTATTAATATCTTAATAATATAATAATAATTACATTATAATTATGACATTGAGTTGCAGATCCCCTCTTGGCATGTTTTTTTTTTATATATATAAAAAAATGCATATTTGAAGTTATATTATGAGAAATATAATATAATATATATGGCAACCCTTTATAATAACTGCATCCTATTAATCATTAGTTAAGCATTGGTAAACAGATAAATCATAATTCATAAAGCAGACATTAATAAGCAGTTTATAAATACACCTTTAAACGCTGTATTATTGAGTTAGAAGCATATCTATAATGTGTTTAATAATTGCATTTTCATACTTTATTAAATATTAATTATCAATTTATCATTTCTAAATGAAGTATAGCATTATTTACAAACCAGTTATTTAGGTGTTTACAGTGATTAATAAGATCACTTAGAAAGTGTGAGTAAATATAGTAGATTCAGAGAGTTATAAAGCATTTAGTAGTGGTCAGTTCACTATTTTGCGAGCTCATCTAAAGTGAGGACTAGTTATGCTTTGTAAATAATTTATAAAGGAGATTTAAAGACTCAGTTATCTTCTAAACAGAAAAAGGGAACAAACACACACAGTGATAGAGAACATAGAAATATTAACAGCCTTTAAATCTCCTTTATAAATGCTTTACAAGGCATAACTAGTCCTCACTTTAGATGAGCTCACAAAAACTCGTTTTCAAAAGCTTGCATTGTCAGGCCCCCAAAATGGCATTTTCGTTGAAATGAACGGCCAAAATGTTTTCAGTTTTCAGTTGAAAATGATGTCGTGTAAACAGACCCTAAAGCGTGTATTATTTATTGCACTTTAGTTTTGTTAATTGTTCATTTAAGTTGGCCTATTTATTATATATACAGTTATATATACACTTTTATTCTGGTTTACTGTGTTCACAGAAGCACTGCGGGTGCTTGATGTGTGAATCCTCATGTTCTGTTGTTTATGCTGCTATTTGCACATGTAAATCTAAATTTTTTAGGTATTTGAATCGGTCACAGACTATTCTATTCTAAGTCCATTTAATTCTAATCTAACCTTCAAATCATGTCAGTTAACTGATGATGACTGGTTAACAACCATCAGCTTTCAGTCAGAAAACAAAATGTCAAATAAACATCCCTACTTCATATATTTCAACTGAACCAACTAAAAATGTTCAGTGCAGCAAGTCGACATAACATTTTGAGATTGACCTCCAAAATCTTTACAGTGTGTTTGGGATGGCAAGAAATGTACAAAGCAGCCAAACACGTATCGTTCTTTACCATCCAACTGGGGACGCGAAGTTCATTTTGATTAATAAAATCATTATTCACTGTATAAAGTATGCTTTACGCTATACTAAATATAGGTCACTATATGACCTGAAATCGTTACCTTAAAGAGCTATTTCTGTTTGATTAATCCTATAAACCCTAAAGGGACTGCATAACCAAGCATAGAAAGTATCTATGAAGAGAGAAAATAAGCGTTAAATAAGAAAAATAATATTATGAATGAAAAAAGGCATAATATATAATATACTATATATATGTAGTTAAATAATGAAGGCAGACTTCACTGCCAGTTCACTTCACTGTTCACACACACACACACACACAGCTCCATTGCAGCCAAGTCCCCTCTTGTATAGATAGAGATCGTTCCGAGAGTCCCCACTCGGCCAGTGTAGAGCGACATTGGTCTGTTAGTAATATAGATATGTATGTGTGTGTGCAATGACACATAACAATGGCAAGTAAATTGTTAGGGACTGCATAACCAAGCATAGAAAGTAAAAAAATTATATTATGAATGATAAGAGGATATTCTCGCCTCTGCTTTTGAACTGTTGCTGCCGGACCGTCTGTATTTTTTACCCCGTTGTAGATTTAAATGGTCTTTCCTCAAGCAATTCAATTCAATTAAGTCTGTCTTTATTTTGTAACTATAGTTACAAAATAAAGACAGACTTAACTGTTCACACACACACACACACACACACACACACAGTTCCATTGCAGGCTATTGCGAGTCCCCTCTTGTATAGGTAGAAATCGTTCAGAGATGATATTCCATCTTGGCATGTTTAAAATATTATTATTTTTTGCATATTTGAAGTTATATTATGAAAAAAGACCTTAAAAGAAAATTGTGTATTTCATTTTTGTTTCTTCAAAATGACCAGATGCAACAAGTCAACTCAAAAGTTTTGAATTAGATCTTCAAGAAAGGTCCACTGTTGGATGATAACGAACGACATATGTTTGGTTGCATTTAAATTTAGCAATATTTCAAACACTGAATATCTCTGTACATCAACATCCTAGAAACAAAGGAAACAGAAAAATAAGGACATGTCTATTGATTTTTTTTTTTGGTAGAAATTATGTTTTAATTAATAGGCAGCCAATACTATCAGTCGCATTATTAATACCTTTATAATATAATAATAATTACATTATAATTATAACATTTAGTTGCAGATCCCCTCTTGGCATGTTTTTTTATTTTTTATAAAAAAATGCATATTTGAAGTTATATTATGAAAAATATAATATAATATATATGGTAACCCTTTATAATAACTGCATCTTATTAATCATTAGTTAAGCATTAGTAAACAGTTAAATCATAATTCATAAAGCAGACATTAATAAGCCGTTTATAAATACAGCTTTAAATGCTGTATTATTGATTTAGAAGGATATCTATAATGTGTTTAATAATTGTATTTTCATACTTTATTAATTATCAATTTATCATTTCTAAATGAAGTATAGCATTATTTACAAAGCAGTTATTTAGGAGTTGTCAGTGATTAATAAAATCACTTAGAGTAAATTTAGTAGATTCAGGGAGTTATAAAGCATTTAGTAGTGGTCAGTTCACTATTTTGTGAGCAAAAGTGAGGACTAGTTATGCCTAAAGCATTTATAAAGGAAATTTAAAGACTCATTTATCTTCTAAACAGAAAAAGGAAACAAACACAACACAGTGATAGAGAACATAGAAATATTAACAGCCTTTAAATCTCCTACATAACTAGCATAACTAGTCCTCACTTTAGATGAGCTCACAAAAAATTGTGAACTGACCTCTACTAAATGTTTTATAACTACCTGAACTACAGTAGAAATACATGTTAATAAAGCATTTATTAACACACTAAGTAACTATTACTATATGTCTGAATAATAAGTGTATGATGTATGAATGTACATTGAAATAGTTTAATCATTTACTCACACTTTCTAAGGGATCTTATGAACCACTGACAACTCCTAAATAACTGCTTTGGAAATGATGCTATACTTCATTTAGAAATGATAAATTGATCATTAATAAAGTATGAAAATACAATTATTAAACACATTATAGATATGCTTTTAAAACAGGAATAAAGCATTTATAACTGCATTTATATACTGCTTATTAGTGTATATTAATGCTTTATAAATGAATTAACTGTTTACTAATGCTTAACTAATGATTAATAGCGTGGAGTTATTATAAAGTGTTACTGAAAGCTCCTGAACTAAGCAGTTAAACAGCAGATCTACAGTCTCAGAGCCTCTCTAGGACAGCAGCCATTCAGACAATAGAGAAGTGTGAACGACGTGTGTTAATGGGCCACTGCAGTTCCTGCTCCAGCCTACAGGAGCGCTGCTGAGTATGGACTTAAACACACACACACATGTAAGTCCCCACTTGGTCAAAAATGTACAAAATTAACCAGAGCGTGTTTTAGCTGATTTTAACATGTTTTAAAGCATGACCAACAGGGGACTTGAAAAATGTCCCCACTTGGCTCGACGGTCCCCTGTTAGTGAGTGTGTAACGACACCAAGGTCCCCAGTTAGATAGATAGACGAGTACACACACACACACACACACACACACACACACACACACACACACACACACACACACACACACACACACACACACACACACACACACACACTACATAATAATTTTTCCAATCGACTCTAAAATGCAGAAGCAGAAAACAGGAAAAAAATGAGTATTTGCTTTATAGACCAAACCTGAGAAAACGGCACCATCTTATAAATAAAATAGAAAACATTTTTAATTTTGAAGCCTTGCCAACAGAACAAAAGTCTATTAACAAAGACTGCATCATTTAATAGTTTTAATGGATTTCAATGGGGACATTTTTGTCCTTAAGGTCCTGAGTGTAAATAGTTTGTGTACCCAGTGATTTATGAAAGGAAATGAGGGTGAAATAAGAAAAATCCAATAAAAATCCAATTCAAAATTAAATTAAAATTAAACCCAGAAAGAGACAAACATGTCCTTAAGGAAACACAAGGGTTAAGTCGGCTCTAAACTTTACATTGAAGTGTGATTGATCAATGAGACCCTTTGATTACAGTGTTATTATTGAAGCATAATTTGCAAAACTGTATTAATCTAGAAGCAGAATCAGATTTAACTGTGATTTTCTGCTGTAATAAACAGTTTAACTGGTAAGATCCTCAGAGGAGAAGTTGTGCAGAAACTACATAAGAATGGAAAGACAGTCTCTGTGAAGGATGTCCTGAATCTGCACAGACAGTCTTTAGTTACAGGATCAGAGAATGACACTGTTCCTCTGTCATAGTCCAGCTGAACTCTCACACGCTGAAGCTTCTGTTTAACAGTGAAGACAGTGATGGGTTGCTCTGGGGAACGAGAGATGTATTTGCTGTTTATGTACCGCACACACCAGACATTAGAGTCAAAGAAATCCAGTCCCTTCCTTTGGTTTGATGCTGTTGTTATTCCAAGACTCCACCATGTATTGTCTCCAACCTCCACATCCCAGCAGTGTGTTCCTGAGTTAAAGCCCTCAGATCCCAGGACACATGGATAATAGTCAAACCTCTCTGGATTATCAGGAAGTGTTTTATCTCCATCACTGAGCGACACACTGGTCAGATCAGCAGAGAGTGTGAGACGAGGTTCTGCTGTGTTTGGATCCAGAGTCAACGGAGCTGCAAAGAGAATAACATCAGATTACAGGATGAAATATGAAGTATTAGAAATGTAAATGTAAAACACATATAAAGACTTTGTTGAAAGAGATCATAAATCATGCTATGATAACAGTGGTCTCTCAGCAGAGGTGGGAAGAGTAATACAATATTCTACTCCAGTATTTGCTCAGAGTAAAAGTTACTGAGTTAGTTTTTCACAGCGGGGGTGTGGTGGGGGACTCTCCTGTGTAACGGGATGAGATTTTCACAGTATGACAACGTCTCCGAAAATATCACAGTTTCTGGTATTAATCAATTATTAAATAAATAAACAGTATTATTACATTATGTTTATTATTATCATCATTTAAAATGACAGTTAAATGAATGAAAACAGGTTTTTTTGGTTGAACAAATGCTTGTATTATAACAAACTCGAAACCATCTGTGTTTTGTTTATTAAAATTTCAATAAAACATGTCTAATCAACTAAATTCAATAATTGATTATGAATTAGAGTTACAACTTATTTTTAACATAAATAATGAATTAAACTGTTTAAGAATAATAGAGTCCTATCAAATGTATTTTATTCAGAAAATCAATGTTTCTTTTTATGATTTAATTTAAATATATTATCAAAAACAGTGATAATCAAATGAAAACAAACTTTTATCCTTTTATTTTTGGGGGAAGTGCTGCAAAACAGATTTACTAAATTAAACCATGGACAAAAAACAAACAAATATATATATATATATATATACTGTATATATCTATATATCTATATATATATATATATATTCTTTAAATAATGTTTAAATAAATTGTGTTTTTATTGTTGTTGTTTTTATTATTTTGAGAAGTACCTTCTATTATAGGCGTACAATTGCAATATATTTCTGTCATAATTTCTCCTAGTTAAACTTTTATTTTGACGGGTTTTAGTGAATGTTTCAGAGTGTATTTGACTGGTTTTTCTCCAATATAATGATGGAAATGCTCATTAGGCGTTCTCTCAGAGCAGCTCTGGAAATGTTCATGTATTAATATCCTCATATTGTTTATGAGACGCTGAAAACACCATGAGCGCGTTGAGTACTTGAGTAGTAGAAGAAGTGGCACATCTCATTCACACAGAGACATGCAGAACAAGCAGATTATATATTTACATAGCAGTCTTTTTGAGCTTTAATATTCACAGACATTGGATTTATTGCACAGCTCTACTTGATTCATCCATCAGTTTGTGTGTTTTACGTGACATCTGCGTTATGTAAATGCCATTTTCATGACTGGATTCTGGAATTCCCTCTGAATCATGGAAATCATTCGGCCTTAAGTTATAAACGGGACATGGGTCATTACTGGGATTCGTTTTTTTATTTTTTTAAACTACATATAAATCATTTTCTAAATAGCCCACATCATTAGGCACATTTTAAACCTCTAAAAAATCATATTTTCCCACCTCAGGCATTTGAGACCTTTTATTCATTTCAGTGTTTTTTGTATTTAAACACATTTTATTCTCAACCCTGTAATGGACTAAATGGACTTGGTTTAAAGAGGATTTTACACAAAACTTGCTATAAAACAAACATCTACTGCTCATGTGTCCCTCATAACAATTTAATAACTACAAATGTAACATTTATGATACTTTTCACATTTTTGGGGACTGAAGTTAAAAATAGACAAATTGTATGCCTGTGGTCTCTTTAGTTTTATAACAAATATTGTAAATTTAGATGTTTAACTAAAACCACAATTGTATTGTGTCAGTCCTTCACATGTCAGTTGGAAATCAGCAAGAAATGCCTTCATTTTTAATTTCCTTCCCTATTTTTTCCAAAAATATTAATGTGACAAGTTTGAGAATAGTGTGACGGGGTTGAAGACTGTAACCGGTTTGAAGGGAGGCATTGTCTTCAATTTTTATTTATTTTTTTATTTCACATATTGTGCCCTTCTTTCTGGATCAACAGATCTGCATATATAACACTGTCTTTCTGCTGATGATGCGGCGGCCATTTCTGAGATAAGAAGCTTGTGTTTAAGTGGACACATTACATCAAATACTCTATTTATAACAGAATTATGAGTTGCCATGAATTTGGTAAGTATATCTTTATGACTAATATATATATATTTCTTTTAATTAAAATTATCCATAAATTAAGTGAAAAACTCAACCCTGTCACAAGTTTTCAACCCTGAAATAATGAGAAATATACAGATATGTGAGGTTGAGGTTTTCAGCACAAAATGGCCACTGCTCGTCTTGTAGTGGAGGAGAGTAGACCATACATGGCAGCAATGAAACAAGTACATTGTATATACTTATGGATTAAAATACAATTTTGAAAAATTATTTTCCATCTTAATTTTTAAGTGTTGAGGTTGAGGTTGAGTCACATATATTATAAAAAGTATGATACTACTTACCATCTTATGCAACACTGTTAAAAAGACCTGAATGATGTCATTTCTGGTAAATGATGTCACATATGGGTGGAGTCTAAATTATTATAGGCGGAGAATAGTTGGTGTGACGGGGTTGAGTTCAGACTGACGAACATCACTTTATAGTCTGTTTTTTATCAAATATCTTGTTTGTTTTTTTCACAAGAAAGTAACACAAATAAATACTTACAACATTTGCAAACAAAATTTGACACGTGTACAATTTGTTAAATATTTCCTAAGTACAAATTCAGTGAAGTACCAGAGAAGAGACCTGACAAAATGCTGAGTTTACAATAGAAATAAGACATTAATTTATAATAAAAAAATTATTTAAATGCAATATTATAATTTTTTATTCATTATAATGGACATACCAAAGTATTGTGGAAAGCTTTTAATTTTTAATTTTGGTGAACCAAAAGTCTGGGGGACTGAAATATTACCGAATCCCAGGAATGACCCACATCCCTTTATCTGCACGGAGCGATGCTGTTCTTTGTTTCCTCTTTTTGCAGACACATTTTTTGCAAATTGGATATCTATCCTCGAGGACAACCACACGTTTTTTCTACATCCAAATTATTTCCACACTGGCCATTGTTCGCTTCATAAGAATTCGCTGGCTCTCTTTCAGCTGGGTCTGCATCACTTCTTTTTTTTACTCATTAACAGATATGATTTAAAATGTAGTGAAGTACAATACATCAAACAAAACGTACTTCAGTAAAAGTAAAATTGCAGATTTTAAAAACTACTTAAAGGAGTCATGAACTGGATTGTTTGATTATTTTATAATGTTGCCTGGGGTGCCCTTATAATGTTAGTATGATTTTTACATCAAAAATGGTCATAATTTATAAATAAAAGCCATTTTTCCAAGCCTGATTTCAGCCTCAGATTTGAACGCTCTGTTTTAAGGGGCGTGTCTGCTGTGAGACTGCAGTGCAAACGCCCACTGCTGTGATTGGCTGACATGCTTGCATATGAAATAGCTAGTATTATATGAACTCTCTCGAAAACTTTTACTACGTTTTTACTATTACAGCTATCGAGATTAACAAATCGTGAAAAGTATCGTTTAAAGCATTCTATTTAAATCTATTCCATCACATGAAAGGTTGCAGCATGATGAGCACTGACTGAGCAGATTACAGACAGTCTGTTGATCGCGTGAATAAAGATCTTATCATTGCAACGCAATTTTTGCACTCTCACAAATGCTTACACCAAATCATAATGCAAACACGATGTGAATACACAGTAAGAGCTTCGTTGTGTAGTGTAACAGTGTCATTATTTCATCACGAGTTTGGTAAGTGTCCAGATAAGCTCTCGCGGCTCGCGCTGTACTGTTTGATTGACAGCTTGGGCGATTGGAAAGGGATCGTTCTTTGATCGCTTTCAGTTTAAAAAAGATTATTTTCATAATTCTACGAGAAATTATGTGAAGTTGATCGTTTAGTCACTGATGCATAAACAGTATTGAGCGATTTTAAGAGAAATATCTTAACTTGAATAATTACACAGAAATCACTGATCGCAGATCAGGCATTAGAATACACATGGTTACTTACATGTTGCTGGCAGATCCGTGTCGGTAAATTGTGATTGACTGATTTAATAAAGTTTAACCATGCTGGAATCCGAAGGAAGCTTATGCAGACTGTCTTCTTCCACAAACAGGCACTGCACAATATTTAGTAAACAGCATGTTTATTGCTTGGAAGTAGCTCGATCCGGTTTAGCATCATGTCGTCCTATGTTATTTAGCATGTTTGGGCGAATCGGTGGGCGGGGCTAAACAGGCCGTGTTGAAGTAGGCGTTGATCTTCTTTTGTGGAGGCGGTGTTTTATCCTCTTTGACGTCATAGTTCCCCACTTTGAAAAATGAGTCGTTTGCTGAGCCTGATGTCTATAAAAGCTTTTATTGGACTAACAAGGTAGTTTTCAGTTCTGAAACTTACAGGATATTATTATAGTATGATCTCTTATGGGTCAAAAGCTCAAGGAAATTTTGATTTCTCAGTTCATCACCCCTTTAAAAAAGTAGAAGTAGGCTACACAAAAAACTTCCCAATTACGTAACGCGAGTAAATGTAATTTGTTACTTTCCACCTCTCTCTCTCTCAGTTACTGTCAGAATGGATTGAGGCTTCAGGTTTAATATCAGTATTCAATAAACACTACTGTATCCTAATACATAAACATAGACCATGAGGAATAGACATTTCATTATGAGTTTGCTGTATGATCTGACGATTTTCTGAAATGCAGTTCAGATTCTTAATTGATTATTAAATATATTTCTATCAAATGTTGATGTTGTGTGTGTTTATATGTGAACTATCTTCTGCACTGGTGTCAAATCTGCTGAGACTCACTGTGTTGGACAGTTTCCAGCATCTTCTTCCAGACTCTGAACGGCAGGTTACCCAGATAACGTGACACATGAATCAAAGCTCCAGAACTCATCCGTGGATCCGGCTGTGAGATCTGGACTCTGAGGAACATTCAGGAGTCAGAACTGCAGTGAATTTGAGTTCAGATCCACTGAGAGAAGAGATACGAGCAGCTCACTCACCTTTCCATTGAGGCCTTAAAGTTCTGGAAAATATAGAGTTTGAAAACATTTTAATATCTTATCAAACACTCTCATTGTCAATGAGTCTCTCTATACAAGTTGTTTTATGCACAAAGAATGAAGCCAGATTGATTTGTCACCTTTAGAAACGAGACGTCATTGTCTTTCATCATCTCCTCCATGTCTCTGATTGTGTGTGAAAGAGCTGAGATGTGTGTGTTCATCTCCTCCAGCTTCTCCTTCATCCTCTGCTTCTTCTGCTCCTCTTCCTCTCTCAGTGCAGTGATTGTAGCTTCTTCTTCGTCTCTGAGAAACTGATGAAGCTTCTCAAACTCTTCTTTAATCTGACGCTCTGTGTGCTCAGCTTGAGACTGAAATCAAATCACATTCACTTCAGTCAGCGCTGTATGAACACACACTCCACTAATGTCAATAATAAACTCTGTGTGTGAATGTTGAGTATTTAACTCTTTATATCCTCACCTTGATGTGTTCAATTCTGTCATCACACTTTTTCTTCATTTCTTCTCCATGTTTGAGCTTGTCTTGTAAGGACGTCAGTGCTGTATTAAATTCCTCCTACAGGTTAAGATGAAAATCTGTGAAACTTATGCAGCTATAAGAGGTTTAAACATTGTATGTTTGGATGTTTTTATTATTTTATTAGATGTTGAATGGGTCATTCTCAGGAAGCATTTGTGCCTGAAATGTAATTGAATATATATTTTTTAATTATAGAATCTGGGATGAACAAGAAGAAATCATGTTTTCATCAAACAAATGTGTTTTTTTGCAATGGCCAATTCTAAAGTATTATATCCATTCAGTTTTAAATTTGTAGTTGTGCAAATACAAATACAGAAAGTGAAAGTATGTTAGTATCAGTCACTTTTTGGTGTGTCTTAAATTACATATTATTATTGAAAAAACATTAATAACCCGTAACATTTCTCTTTTTTTAAAACGTATTTTGTACAGATGCTGTTACATTCAAGAAGATTTGAACATCAGAGAGTCTAAGATTAGAGCAGAACTTTATATCAGTAGTAAATCATAGAGATTTAGTCTGAGTAAAAATAAATACTGGTCTATGGTTTACACAAATAATACTGTTTCTATGTATATCACTGTATTCAGCATATGAAATGAGAGACATTAGTCTTACCTTGTGAGATGAAAGCACTTCACTGATGGGTCTGAATGTGTGATTGGTGTGTTTCTCTGAGTCTCTGCACACTAAACACACAGGCTGTTTGTCCTCCAGACAGAAGAGTTTGAGTTTCTCACTGTGTAAACTGCAGATCTCCTCAGATCCTGATGAACGTTTCTCATTTCCCTCCTTTATCAATGAATCACACAAGTTTTTTAACACAAGATTTACTGGTGGTTCATTTCTAGATGATCTTCTCCTGCAGACAGGACACTCCTGAGTTTTCTTAGTTTTCCAGAACTGTTGTAGACACTCTTTACAAATACTGTGACTACAGGACAGAAGAACAGGAGTCTTGAAGATTTCACAGCAAACAGGACAAGAAAGCTCTTCCACAGATTTTGAATCCATTTCCTCGTCTTGTAAAATATCCAATGATCTACAATTTACTTTCACTTTCTGAACTTTGGTTTAAAGAGTAAACAACTATTACAATCAAAATCTAATCTGGTTTCAATCAGAAATACACAAAAGCCCTAATATAATGTGTCCTCCTCTGTTCTTCACGACTCGTTTTAGCTTTCAGTAAAAATGAAAGGAAGAAATAATGACTAGTCACTTCCTGAAAGGTTTTGTAAGAGGGTGGAGTTTCTGATCATCTTTTGGAGCTTCTGGGGCTGTTTGCATAAACCACTGAAACTAGTCTAATAAGCTAGTCATATTTGTTTTTTCTTTAAGACTGTTCATAACTTCTTTAAGTCAGTTATATAAAAATTTGATTCCAAAAAAATAGGCTGATTGTCCCTTGATAAACTGCTAGTGGGTCATATGAGACTGTCACATCCACCAGCTGGAGTGCCCATGATCTCCACTAGGGGGAAACACCTCCTGACTCGTGCTATCTTATCATGGACTACATTTCCCATAACCCACTGCCTGGACCCATAATGCTTGATTACATTCAGCTGTGTCTCAATTCCTTGTTAACTCTATGCCTCTAACTCTAACTCTATAACTCTAGACCATGCGCTTAGATCGTTCAAATAGGGCCCACTGTCTTAACATAATGGCTATGTTTATTCAACTGGCTCCTGAAGACAGACTGGATGTATAGTTTTATCTTTATTTTATTTGTGCTTTTGTAACCCTTCATGTCAAAAGCCCGAGTCTTCTGCTTTCTCTGCACTCGGTGGGGCTAAATTGTTCTCTGTCATGGACCTTAAATGGGGATATTACCAAGTCGAAGTAGCCGAAGAAGATAAACACAAAACAGCTTTTGTTTGTCCTCTGGGCTTCATTTAATTTATTCACATGCCTCAAGGTGTCACAAATGCACCTAGCACTTTCCAGAGGCTTATGGAAAAGTGTATAGGAGACTTGCATTTGACTGAAGTACTCATGTTTCTGGATGATCTCATTGTCTTTTCTAAAACACTTGAGGAACATGAACCCAGGCTGATGAAATTTTTCAAATCATCTATAAAGTATCTGGGACATGTGGTGGATGCCGATGGGGTTCACACTGATCCCGAATAGATTTACACTCTGAAAGATTGGCCTCGTCCTTCAACCAGGTGAGAGCTAAAATGTTTGCTAGGCTTTGCTGGGTATTATCGGCGCATCATCAAGGGGAACTCTAAAATAGCAAAGCCAATAAACCATCTAACTGCAGGATATAAACGCGGGAAGGTTTACAAGAGAGAGACATCGAGCAATCCTGTAGATACAAATGCTCAAATTAGTGACGAGTGGACAGAAAATGCATTAAAGATCCTGATTGAGAAACTGACATCTGCCCCAATCCTTGCTTTCGCAAACCCAGAACTTCCCGATGTCTTACATACAGATGCCTGTAGGGAGGGGCTCGGCGCAGCCTCTACCGAGAGACGCAAGGTAAGTTCAGCATGATAGCATATGACAGTAGGAACACAGTCACAAAAAGTGAGAGGAACTATCCTACCTCCTGAGCAGAGGTGAAGGTCAGAAACCAAGCTTGAGCCCCTCGAGGTCAAACTGCTCCTGAGGGAATGGAAACGGCTTGAGCTACGAGATGGAGTGTGTAACCGGAAGTGGACAACCCATGGGGCTGTGTTGCTCCAGCTGGTTCTGCTTCAAAAGTGCAGAGAGAGAGAGCATTGAAGGGTGATCATGATGAGGTGGGCCATCTTGGCTATGAGCGTGCACTTGACCTAGCTTGTGCTAGATTCTTTCCCACACCATCAGAGAGTTGTGTGCCCTTATTGGAGCTGACAGGGTCAGGACAAGGTCAGGAACCCGGTGGAGAGGTTCAATAGACCTCTTCTCGGTACGCTTGGGTCAGGTGTGAGTTGCTGAAATCGGAAGAGCACACTACTCTTACTACTTCTACTAAAGAAAGATATGGTAAATGTTTCATGAGCATACTATACTAATATGTGCTTCCTGTCGGTAGAAAAACTTACATCACCATCTAACCAGGGCTGCCAACTTTTGAGTTCAGCTTGGAGTGAGATCGAGCTTGTGAATCGATTTCGATGTCAATACAATATCTATTATATTTTAATATATAGGGATAGTATGTTAATTTTTCTCAAGAAAAAATATCTACGCCTGGTTTCACGTACATGGTTTAAGCCTAGTCCCAGACTAAAATGCATGTTTGAGCTGTTTTAACTAAAAGCAACTATATCTAAGTGCCATTGTTTTGTCCCAAGATGCACATCAGTAATGTTTTTTTCTAAGGCACGTTTATAAAAGCTAGGCTACTTAAATGCCCTAATTGAACTAAGGTCTGATCCTGGTTTAGGCTTAACCTAAACCCTGTCTATGAAACTGGGCCCTAATGTTGTAAACTAGAAGCTGTCCTACATGTGATCTTACAATCATTTCTCAAATATGCGTACGTGTGATTCAGAGAATGAACGTACGCACAAAAAACGTGCATACACCTCTCTTCCAGAAATCTATAAATCAAAAGTGATCTTGAAATTGTGCGCAGCTGAATGGTTTCAGATCTCATCCTTGTAAACGCCGCCTAATTAATACCATTAACATATAAAAGAGCACCAGACAACGTCTAATGCTTTACTTAAGAACGGCGAGTGGCAAGAATTGCTTAGATTTCCAAATAGTACTCAGATTCTTTCCCACAAGGAAAAGTGTGTACGGCTGCTCAGACCCTGACATGGCGCTAAGCACTTTTACATGTCAAAGACCATTGTGATAAATATGAACCTTGACGTGGATTTTACCGTCCGCACACTCTAAGATCAAATCTGCATATGTTATAAAAGAGGCCCAGCATTTGATCACTGCATTTACGGAAATCATTTCACTTTTAACAAGCGTTTTTTTCAACATTGCAACATTTCACATCTAATCAACTCCTGACAAACACATTAATTATTATTTGAATTATTACTCAGTGAATGAATGAATGAATGAATGAATGAATGATGCATTTATATACAGTAGTGCTTTCATATGTACTACTGTACACCCAAAGCGCTTTACAATCGTGTCAGGGGTCTCTCCTCAAGCATCCACTTTGAGGACGGGGGCAGTGCGCTCACCACACATCAGCTGTCGGTGGAGATGAGAGAGAGCGATCGAGACAGTTTAGTGGATGGGGATTATTAGGAGGCCATGACTGATAAGGGCCAATGGAGGGAATTTGGCCAGGATACAGGGGTATCATCCCTACTCTTTACAAGAAGTGCCATGTCTTTGGAAGGCTTTTGTCTTTCAAACACATTAAAATGTACACATTCTTATAATTTCATATTTACATGCAATGCTGGGATCCATCTTTTTTGTCAGCTGAACCTCTTTGACCTAATATATTTACTTGAAATACCTCCTGAGATTTTAAGTTAATAAGTTGTCAATGATAAAATTAAGTCAATATTAATAATAATAAGTAATAAAATTAAGTTCACGGTTCACTGACGTCAGTTAATGGTCACATGACATGCAGTTAAACAAATACAATTATTTGTTTTAGGGAGTGTTTTATTCTTGAAATTATTTATTTTAACTTAAAAAAAATATGAATTAATTACTTAATATCTTTATTACATTAAACTCACAAACCGCACTCTGGGAAACTCTGATGTAATGTATTAATGCACTTCATGTTGTTGATAACAAAGAATGGAATATATTTTCTTTCTCTTTATAATATTATTATTTTAATTTTTTTTTTAATTTTTATGGTGCAAGATTGTCCTATTCAAATCAATGTGATAAACGAGTTAGGTCAAAAGTAATCAAACAGTAGTCAGATTACATTACGTTAAATGTAAAGGCATAAAGTTACTAACTTCAATTTTTGTCCTGTAATGCGGGATCAGTATTAATGGACTACAATTAGCACTGCTTCTTATTTGATGCTAAAGCAGTTTTTGATGTGTGAACACTAGAGGTCAGCAGAGAGCCCGATCTCATACAAATCCACGCAAAACAAGGTTTTAGCTCATTAGCAGTACCAGAGCCCGTCTACGGAGAGCCTTGGCACTTCCTATTAGTCCCATTGTATCGATCTTGGTTGCAGTTCCATTAGAATTCCACTGGAGGTGATCGCAGGCGAGTGCAGACTGAATGGGAGTCAATGGGGCTAGACGGCTAAATGTGTCTCTTTCACCCGATTGCCGTTGAGAAATCTCAGATTTTATTGTAGGTTTTGCAAGTTCAACATGGGTTATAGGTCGAAAGTTGAATGAACGAGTACTTATTTCTTTTCGATTTCTTACAGGTTGAGTTGTTGTTGCCCATAACACGCTAGCATTCTGCTAATGACGTCAGCATTCTGACGTCATTGACATTTTAAAAGACTTTTTAAACCAAATAAGTGACTCTAAAAAATCTAACACCCAGCAATGTGTAATTTCTTTGCATCTCCTTTCGAATACAACATTAAAATTACTAGACAAAAAATTATATCCTGAGAAAAGTGGATTTTGAGGGTTTTTCGCCATAGACCTCCATTCATTCTGCACTCGCCTGCGAGCGCCCCCGCATGGACAGAGACGTGTTACTGCAGCCAGTCCAGAAACCGGAAGTAAGCAGAGAGTGCCAATTCTCTTCCTATTAGACATTCTCTGGCAGTACCTCTTTCCTCCTTATGTTGAACTAAAATCAGGGCCGGCCCGCGGCATAGGCGGAATAGGCAAATGCTAGGGGCGCCACTGATCCATAGGGGCGCCAGAATGAGTGAACGAGTGCTTTTAAAAAAAAAATTTTTTATTTATTTTTATTTTTTATATAATACTATTTTAAAACCATTAATTCGAAATACTACCAAATAAAGCAAAAAAAGTCCGGCACATCAATCTTCCTCCGCCCAGCGAGTGCTTGAAGTGCGTCAGAAACAGAGCGCGCACGCGCGATCAGTTGTTGGTCATTTGTTGTGTAGCGTGCGCGACGCCGCATCCAATGTAGACAGCATTGCTTTTGTTTGAGGGCGCTTAACACACTCAGGCTCGTAGAAATGGGCCTGGCAGCTCGCGCCAGGTCTAGACACGGTGAAAGTTTCCCTATATGGGGAGGCTGCAGACTTGGAGCCGGTAGATCTACGCCCCAGGCAGTTTTACGCCCCAGCAGTTTTACGCCCCTGCTGTTCCAGATGCGTCCAGTAGGGGATATACTGCGAAATAACACCATTAAATCTGCACTATGGATTAAAATATCTGTAGATATTCAGTTGGGCTTCACTCTCTTCACTCAGCCTACAGAAGACTATTTGTTTTTGTGAATTAAAAAATTAATAATACACATAGTTGAATCAGATGACAAGTTATGATATATGACCTACTGTAGAATAGTTCATTGAATATAGGATATATTTTTATAATATAGAATATTTTTATATACAGGAGACAGAGTGAAATATGTTGTTGTGAATTTATATAAAGTTACATTTAGATATTAACCATATTTAGCCTATTAGACATACAGCACCGTGTAATCGTATGGATCCTCGATTAAATATCTACTGTATTCACTATTGGTCATCATACAGCTACAAAACAGTGTCCTACATAGCATTTTATGAAGACAAACGCAATGTATCCCTTTTCTAAAATTCCAAGGGCCATTTTGAAGAAATAGACAATATTGTTGTTCACAAAAACATTATTTATCAACACCATTTATGAATTATGATGACTCGTGTAGATGACTTCCCTATGGCTTGCCACTCTTCTTTAACTGTTTTTCTATCCTCCTGTCAAAGTGTTTCTGCTCACTGATTTAAAAAAAAAAAACATAAAAAAAAGGACATCCATGGTGAATTTGATTTTTTCAAATTCACACGCAGCAGGACTCACTGTTACATTTTTTATAAAATTCCTGAATACTTCATTTTTTATCACAGTTGCTTTGGTACATTTCTCAGATCACTACTGAAATTCTCATAACTACTTTTGAACAAATTGCCAATGCTTTGGTAAATTCATGCATCTGATTATGAATTGCCTTGCTGCTTCCTAATTTATCAATTCATTATTTCCTTCATTAATGAAATTCTAAATACACCTCTGCAATTCATCAATTCAGGACACATTTACAAAATAAAGTCTAATAGAAATGTATTGAAAACATGCTTGACAGTTTATAGTCAACCATTTTGCATTTAATGACTTATGCAAGGAACTAATGCCTATGTTTTGAGAAGTATGACAATTCAACAGAGAAATAGTATAATAGGCCTATATTTTGATCAAAATGACATAAAGAGTTGATAATGTAGGAAACAGCAGACAGTTGTACATTATCAATTGCATGAATGTACTGAAGCATTTGCAATTTGTCTAAAATAATGAGAAATTGCTTTTATGATGTGCACCAGTGACAAGATGATGTGATTTCAGTTGTGATCTGAGAAATGCATCAAAGCAAATAAGATAAACTATAAGACTTATTGGAGACCCTGCAGAATCACTGTAGACCCCCTAAGAGTCACAGACCACATAAAAGAAAGTTAAGAGAACACAAACTGCCTTTTTAATTTGAGTTTCATATCTGTGGGTATTTCATTTAAAAATTAAAAATAAAAAAACATTAAAAAATGTAAAAAGGACATCATGGTGAATTTGATCTTGTGTGTGTGTGCTGCCCAGAATTTATGTCAGGTTAGTGTGGATTGCATCAATTTGCTCCTGATTTTCAAAGTACAACGGCACAGGCACTTGTTGGTGGAACACTTTTGGAAAAAGTGTCAAGACACTTTGATTTCTTTTGGCCACTGATGATGAACTGTGCAAAGAAAATTGAAAATGACATTAAAAACATGTCCATGTATGTAAGTCCTGTGTAAGTCATTTATTTACTAGAGAAGCTATTGGTTTGGAATGCAGTTAAAAAAAGAGATGGGTGTTTATTATAGTTTATACAAGTTGAGAGAGAGAGAGAGAGAGAGAGAGAGAGAGAGAGAGAGAGAGAGAGAGAGAGAGAGAGAGAGAGAGAGAGATCAGTAGTCCAGATCAGTAAGCTATTTTAAGAAAAATGTATATTTAGATATAAATTAGATAGTTAGATCATCTCATTTATAAGAAACAACTCAAACCAGAAAGGAGTAAACATAGAGGAAGAAGAGGCCATCTCACGCAAGATAAAGACAAGCAACAAAAGAAAATGCAAAAGAAAATTAATTTTTAAAGTGACTAGGGCAGCTAAACTTACACGTGGTTAGCTAAGATTAAGCAAGACAGAACATCAACCTGACCGTCCAGAACTTTTTGCTCTATCAAGCTAATCGTTTATAAATAATAAATGTTTCTTCATGGCTAAACAACAATAACTTTAGCAGATTATTTAATATACCTCAATTCGTGTCGCTGTACAGCCTCCCCCTACTGGACGCATCAGGAACAGCAGGGGCGTAAAACTGCCTGGGGCGTATATCTACCGGGCTCCAGGTCTGCAGCCTCCCCCTACTCAAGTTTCTTGATTGTGACGGATGGCCGAATTTACATGACACATTATAAATGAGCATTGTCTGCGATAGATACAGTGCCAAAAAGAAGAGGATAAAAGGGGATAAAGACAGAGGTAAAGTGATGTAGTGAATGAACAGTTTATCTAATTGCATAGGAGTAAGATACTATAATTTCATGGCAGTTATTTTTACCTTAAACTTAATGTTAGCAGTTGTTCTCCAGAGGCCTCAGACAGTGTGATTTTGTAACAATCATGTCAGTTTTAAGACGCATTTTTTATTATCACTTTTTTTATTAATGTTTTACTCTACAGTTGTGCAGTTTTGGGGGGGATACAGTACAGGCCAAAAGTTTGGAAACATTACTATTTTTAATGTTTTTGAAAGAAGTTTCTTCTGCTCATCAAGCCTGCATTTAGTTGATCAAAAATACAGAAAAAAAAAATTACATTGTGATATATATTACAATTTAAAATAATTGGTTTTCAATGTATTATACTTTAAATTATCATTTATTTATGTGATGCAAAGCTGAATTTTTAGCATCATTACTGATCCTTTAGAAATCATTCTAATATTCTGATTTATTATGAGTGTTGGACACAGTTCTGCTGCCTAATATATTTGATGAATAAAAGGTTAAAAAGAACTGCATTTATTCAAAATAAAAAAAATATTTTCTAATAATATAAATCTTCTTTACTATCACTTTATCAATTTAACACATCCTTGCTGAATAAAATTATTGATTTATTTCAAAAAAAGAAAGAAAAAAAATTACTGACCCCAAATTACTGACCAGTAGTGTATATTGTTGTTACAAAAGATTTATATTTAAAACATTTTCTTATTTATTTTTTTTTATTTTTTTTATTTTTTTTTATTTAATTTTTTTTTATTTTACTTTTTATTCATCAAAGTATCCTAAAAAAGTATCACAGGTTATGAAAAAATATTAAGCAGCAGAACTGTTTCCAACTTTGATAATGAATCAGAATACTAGAATGATTTCTAAAGGATCATGTGATAGACTGGAGTAATGATCCTGAAAATTCAGCTTTGCATCACAGAAATAAATATAATTTAAAGTATAATAAATTGAAAACCAATTATTTTAAATTGTAATAATATATCACAATATTGTATTTTTTTCTGTATTTTTGATCAAATAAATGCAGGCTTGATGAGCAGAAGAAACTTCTTTCAAAAATATTAAAAATAGTAATGTTTCCAAACTTTTGACTATATATGGCATTTTTAAAATTTATTTGCCAAAATTAGTAATGATATTTATTTACAGGTTTATTAAAAATAGCAAAGTTCACATTAAATCTGTATTGTAAAATGCGCTATAAAAGATAATGGGGACTTGACTTGAATGCTAGATGTAATGCTCTTGGTATTTGTGTTTAGGCTGTAATGTGTGTGTGTGTGTATATATATATATATATATATATATATATATATATATATATATATATAGGCTAAATAATCATGAACACAATGACGGGGTGAAATGGGCTGTGATGCATGGGGCACCAGGTAAAATCTTGCCTAGGGCAGCAAATTGGTCAGGGCCGGCCCTGACTAAAATTAAGGGTAAATAAAATTACAAACACATTAAACTTTTAATAAAATTAAGATTTAACACTCATCAATTCTCTGAGCTGAAAGTGGCCTGTAATTCTTTATCAAACCCTTTGCATCTTGAAGCTGCTGATAGTGTAAATCAGAGGCACTTATTTTAAGCGAGCATGTTTCTGCATCATCATGACCCTGTCAGTCTGCTCCCTGAACTCTGAGCCAGTCCATTGAAGAGACACATTGTTTCTTAAGGCTGTTCTCTGAGTCTGTGTAGGAGAGACTGAGAGCAGCGTTACACTGAAGCACAGCACTGCTGCCGAAAGACATGGGTAAGCTCAGCATTTCTACTTATTTTGTAAATTATTTGAATGAACAATGTTATCTGTAGTTTGATAAACTTAGAGACACGGTGATGTACTTGCATATCCAGCTGCTCCAAAAAGTACTACATATTTGAGAGTGTCTGAATGTCACTGCAATCGATACTAAATTCCTGCACAGGAGAGTTTATCATAACTAACTTTTCGTTGATTCATCATTTTAGCTCAGCGTGTTTTGATCAGCTTGTGTTTTAGTGGATGTATGAAGTCAGTTCCTCACACAGGTGTAGATCATAACTTTAACTATGAACATCATTCACTAACACCAATGCTTTTTGAACAGCATATATGTCTTATAATTTCAAAACTAATGTGAAATATTTTATGTTATGTTTGGTGTTCTGTCTGCTGTATACTGACCTCTGTGTGGGAGACTGTGTGTATGTGTGCTGGCTTCAACAGGGACACTGTATTTCCCTCTACTGCAGAACATACAGTCAGCCATATTTAAAACTTAAAAAAAGTAGTAATGTATTGCACACGTACCCAGTGTTACTTGCTTAGAGGAGCCAGCACCAGGGTCAGATTGTACAGCACCTGTAATCACATCCATAATCGGCCGTCGCTTATTACCTAATCAGAGCCAACTCCTCCGCCACAGTGTATTCTGGTTTTCTGAATTTAACTCTTTATTTCTGTTTGCTGCAAACAAGTGTTTGTGATAAAATGTTCACAAAAATAATAAAAGGTTGTGGTAAATACTCACCACTTTGAATTATATTTTTATATTTTGTCTTTATCTGCTGCCAAGAACATTTGGAGTTGGGGTTGCATCTAAAAATTTAAAAATCTAAAAATCAATGAATATTAATCTTTCTTACATACATGCACATTTTTTATATATATTATAAAAATAGGCTATAGGCTATATTACACATATAGGCTACACATACATATATATACATAGCCTACATAATTTTACATAAATATAGAACGTATTTGTTTAACTTACACATTAACAATCAGCAATCTTTCTCCAACAGTCTTATCTTGCTTTGGCAGCAGAGACCGTATTGTTTCGAGCTTGAAATACATATTTAAATTCATTGTAATTCTGAATGATTATCTCTTGCTCCTCTGCGGAAAAATATATCGCTCACGCTCTACTACCCGCGATTGGTTGTTCAGTGTCGACGTCACTCTTTTATGTGCACGCGCGCGTGGAGTAATCATAGCTTAAAGGGATAGTTCACTTTGAAATTAAATTTTGGTATGTTTTAGCTTACCTCAAGGGCATCCAAGATGTAGGTGTCTTTTTTTCCGCAGTAGTTTCAATTTTGATATTTTTAGGTCAAACCGTTCTTGTCTGTCAGTCATATAATGCAGGTCGATGGTCACTTGTCTCAAACAGCATGCACAGATCCAAATTAAAACAATTCCCCGTCGTCCAAATTAAACAATTCCCCATCGTAAGTACACATTGATGGCCTAAGACACGAAACGAGCGGTTTGTGTGAGAAAACGAACAGTTTTTATATCGTTTTTACCTCTTGAACTCAGCCACGTCCAAGTGATCTGAGAGCGTGGGCGGGTATAGATATATACACTAGATGTCGCCTTGACTACTGCGAAACCACCTACAAACCACCTAAAAAAGACACCTACATCTTGGATGCCCTTGAGGTAAGCTAAAACATACCAAAATTAAATTTCAAAGTGAACTATCCCTTTAAGGATCAAAGCCTGAGTTGACAGAGAAAGTTGATGAACTGCATCATGGTACCAATAAAGCCTGATTGCATCGGTTTGGTTTTGTCAACTCAAAACTAATCCTGTAACCCCGAGTTTGTTCAGCTACCTTCATGGTACAGGCCCCGGGTATGGTTGTAACACGGGGAGAGTTGTAACACCACCATTTCCACCACTTGCGGATAAGATAGGAGTCATGTGATCATTTCAATATTTACCTACTGCCTCCCTGATACCGCATGGTGGTTGTCAAGTCTGGAAACCGACACATTCTGAATTTATAGAGAAAAAATTTATTTTGAGGTAAGAAAGTAAATTTTTTGATCAAGACTATTTTTTTTGTCTAGTATCTAAACTATTGCAGATAAAATAGTTTGACTTATATTAGATTAAAATGTAGTTTCTTAGGCAACATGTGATGCAGTTTTCCCCTGCTAATTTCAAACCATTACTAATACAGCTTGTGACGAAGGACGACCTTTTTCAGGCAAATAAAACTGGCTGCTTGAGAATCAGCCAATCAGGAGCGTCACTGCGCTCTGCGGCTCGCGGGAGCAGACAGTTTAAGTTTCAGTTTCGGAACGTTTGGAAGAGAGCGCTGGCGTTGAAAGACTGTGTAGTTTATATTTATATTTATATAGATAATATAAGCTAGTGTTGCTGTACTTATTTACTCAAGTTCCTAGTATTGTGTGCGTGCAACTACCAGTAAGTATACTGAAGTTTGTTGTTGTTTTTACCTCACAATAATGTCGTGACATGTTGCTGCTCATTGTTGTATAATGGCGGAGCTTCGCACTGCTCGTGTGTTTAATTGAGAACGCTGTTAATTAATGGAGATGTTGCTCTGCAAGCCTTATGTGTCTCAATTGAAATAATGTTTGTTGTTATTGCACAATGTGTAATGTTGTTTATTTAAGGAGTAATTCTGCAGCTCATAATTATTATATGTTCAGCTGAATTTAGTATGTTGTAGGCCTACGTATATTGTTGCAGTTAATGTGCAGCAAATTAATCTTTGAACAGAGATATATTGTACTACTAAATTTATAAGTATGTATGTGCTTAGTAATAAGCATTTATTATAACACAGCATTTAAGTCATACATAACAAAACTATAATTTAATCTTAATTGTGTTTGTTTTATTATATACCTGCTAGGCCTGTAATAACTATTTGACATTTATATAGAGTGTCTACATTTACTGATTTATGCCTGTATCTCTGTTTCAGAACCACACACATTTAAACTTTTATTTCAATAAAACACCTCAACGGAACATCTTGTCTGCATTCTAATCGATGCCCCTTGGTGGTCACAACCTTTTAAAGACCAGTCAAATTATACAGTCCTTTCCCATCAACAAAACATTTGGTCCTTCGAGCCGGATTCGAACCAGCGACCTAAGGATGGCAAGAATACCAACATCATGCACATCACAGACCAACCTGATAGCACACCGACAGTAGAGAAGGCCTCATCTAGCACTAAGCAGCCAGAGAGGACAGCATACTGCCCTTACTGCTCTAACACGCAACACTTCCTAGATAAGTGTGGAAACTTTGCACAGCTTACAGTTGAACAGATAACAGCGTGGATCAAGACCAACAAGAGGTGCTGGCGATGCGGTCGCACACACCAGGCTGCACAGTGCCGCCTGAAAATTACATGTCACAAGTGTAAGGGGAGACACCTGCAAGCTTTGCATGAAGTGAATATAAAACCTGCAGTGAATATAAAACCTGCAGCTGAGGATACATCCTGCCTCATCAGCACAACTAATGAAGTTTTGTACATGGACAGGCGGGCTGGATGCAGTCAGGTCTTACTGAAAGTGAGTAAAGTGCTGCTGCGTAACGGGGAACACACTTTGGAGACATATGCCATCCTTGACGATGGATCGGAGCGGACCATTCTCCTCCCTGCAGCAGCGCAGAGCCTTAAACTTACCGGTGAGCCGGAAAATCTGATCCTCAGAACTGTTCGGCAGGACATCAGGGTTCTGCATGGCACTGCAGTGTCGTTCTCCATCTCCCCAGTAGACCATCCAAAGAAGTCCTTCAAGATATACAGAGCATTCACTGCTGATCAACTGGGTTTGGCTGAGCACACTTACTCAATGGAGGCACTTCAGAGGAAGCACAAACATTTAAGAGGCCTCCCTCTCCAGACGATTAACAGAGTGCAACCCCTGCTGTTAATCGGGTCAGATTATACCCACTTAATCACTCCAGTGGAGCCTGTGCGTTTGGGACCCCACGGGGGACCAGCCGCAGTGAAGACAAAGTTGGGATGGACACTTCAGGGGCCGACCAGGTACAGCAAGCAGCAGGTAACATCACAACAGTGCCTGCACGTCTCCACCCTCTCACCCACTAACGAGCTTCTACAGAGTGTAGAGAGATTGTGGCAGCTGGATGTTCTGCCCTACAGGAGTGAAAAGCTTGTCACACGCTCCAGGCAGGATCAGGAAGCAGTCCGCCTGTTGGAGGCGAAGACCACACGAGTAGAGGTTGATGGAATTCAGCGCTACGCTACCCCCCTCCTCAGGGTGAAGAACATGCCACAGCTTCAGGCACCTAAGGAGGCTGTGCTAGCTAATCTCCGCAGTACAGAGAGGCGCCTGCTGCGAGACCCTCAAAGAGCAGCCGCATACTGTGCAGAGATTGGAAAGCTGGAAAAGGCGGGCTATGCAGTTAAAGTGTCAGAAGAGGAGCTGAGCAAAGCAGCCGAGTCCTGGTTCATCCCACATCACATGGTGAGCCATAACGGAAAGAACAGGATTGTGTTCAACTGTTCCTTCATGTATAAGGGAAAAAACCTCAATGAGCTGCTGTTGCCTGGGCCCACCTTAAGTTCCAGTCTACTGGGTGTACTGCTGCGATTCAGAGAACATGCAATTGCTGTCAGCAGTGATATCAAAGGCATGTTTCATCAGGTGAGGCTGCTCCCAGAGGACAAGCCCTTGCTGCGCTTCTTGTGGCGAGACCTGAATACAGAGGAACCACCCAGCATCTACACATGGCAAGTCCTTCCATTTGGCACCACATGTAGCCCCTGCTGTGCAACTTTCGCACTGCAGAAACATGTGTTTGACCACAGTCAGCCAGGTGAAGATGTTCGAGTGTCGATAGAAAGATCCTTTTATGTGGACAACTGTCTGCAAAGCCTCCCATCTGTTGAAGAAGCCCATCACCTGGTCGACAAACTGACCTCACTGTTGGCTACAGGTGGATTTGAGTTACGCCAGTGGGCCAGTAACAACCCTGAGGTCATCAGCCACCTGCCCAAAGAAGCAAGATCTGAGAGCAGTGAGTTGTGGCTCAACGAGTCAGGCACTGACTAGAGGATGGATACCCGACCCGAGCCCGACGGGACCCGTCGGTACCCGACGGGCCGGGCCGGGTTCGGACAGATATTTAGAAATTATGTTCGGGTTCGGGTCGGGCTCGGTCACATCAGCGCGATAAGGCATTGAACATTTTAAATTTAAAACAGCTTATTATGTAGGTACGTTAGCCAATGTGCCTGATGCTTTCACTTGATGCAAACGTTCGTTTTTTGTGATTAAAATGCATGTAAAATTGTACCATAACATCTGTCTTCCTGTGTGCGCAAATTTCAAATTTGTTTATGTAGCCGTGACAACCAAACACGTGCATGCGCGCCCATGTTAAGTGCGCTTGTTTCTCCGTGCGCGCTGATGCACTCATCCTGTTGACATTTCCGAATGCCTTCCTTCAGTTGCTTAATAAAAGCGGGCTTTCCACACAAACAAACGTACATGTGTCATTAGTATGAGAAAAAAAATGGGATTTTAACTGTCGGTCGCGGGTCGGGCTCGGAGATAAATATCTTTATGCCTGTCGGGCTTGGGTCGGGTTCGGTTACTGCTCTGTCGGACGCGGGCCGGGCTCGGACAGAAAAATTCGGCCCGATCCGCACTCTAGCACTGACCCACAGGAGCTCGCCCTGGGACTCCGCCGGCTCTGCAATTCAGATACCTTAAGGTATAAATACCGTATGCTGGACCAACCCACACCCACCATGCGAAATATATACAGAGTCCTGGCACGCCTGTTCGACCCCCTGGGATTTATAGTCCCCTTCACTACGCGGGCCAAGGTCCTGGTGCAGCACTTGTGGGACAAACAGAGAGACTGGGATGACCCATCACTGCCTGAGGATGTGCTGCAGCCATGGCTGACGTGGGAGGAAGAATTGCAGCATCTCTCCCAGATTCTACTGCCTCGATGCTACGTGAGCCCTGAGATGAACACTTCAAACCTCCAGAGAGACCTACACATCTTTGCTGATGCGTCAGAGAAGGCATATGGCTCGGTGGCCTATCTGCGGACGGAGAGCTCACACGGACGTGTGGAAGTGTCATTCTTGGCTGCTAGATCCAGAGTGGCCCCGAAGAAGCAGCAATCAATACCAAGACTAGAACTGTGTGCTGCCCTGACAGCTGCACAGTTAGCTGCACTACTTCAAAGAGAGCTGACTGTGAATATCCGCAATGTTATATGCTGGACAGACTCCACAACAGTACTTACATGGCTTCAGTCCGACTCCTGTCGGTACAAGGTATTTGTGGGAACACGGATAGCTGAAATCCAGGAGCTGACTGAGGTCCAGGCCTGGAGATATGTGGATTCTGTCAACAACCCAGCTGATGATATAACGCGGGGAAAAACACTGCTGGAACTGGCTGGTAAGAACAGATGGAGTCAGGGCCCTGCTTTCCTACAACAGTCGCCTGAAGTCTGGCCTACACAGCCAGCCACAGAGGTGACAGAGAATTCTGCTGAGCTGCGAAAACCCACTATCTGCTGTCTCACTACAAGCATACAGACTTCTCTGCTACCAAATGTTGATCAGTTTTCCTCGTTCAGAGCGCTGACAGAGGCGGTTGCACAATCCAGCCCTGTGTCATCAGGGAGCCCTGTCAGTCTTTCTGCTGATGACTATCGAGAAGCAGAGAGAGAAGTATTGAGACGAGCCCAGCAGGACAGCTTTGCTGAGGAGTTTAGCCTCTTGAGTACCGGTAAGCCAGTAGCTGCCACCAGTAGGCTGATCTCCCTAGCGCCAGAGTATGACAAGACTGTGAGACTCATCCGGGTTGGAGGAAGGCTCCGCCGCAGTGACCAGTTAGAGCCCGATTCTATTCACCCAGTGGTCCTGGATCATCGGCATAAAGTGACCCAGCTCATCATCCAAGACATGGACAAGAGCCTTTGCCATCCAGGATCAGAGCGCCTTTTTGCAGAGCTGCGTCGAAAATACTGGATTCTGCATGGCCGTGAAGCTGTTAAGCGCCACCAGCACTCCTGTCCGGACTGCCAGAGATGGAGAGCCTCTCCAGTAGTGCCCAAGATGGCAGACCTCCCACAGTCCAGACTACGGCTGCTGAAGCCCCCGTTCTTCTCTACGGGCATGGACTGTTTCGGGCCTTTCACAGTGAAGGTTGGCCGTCGCCATGAGAAGAGATGGGGCATACTATTTAAATGCCTGACGACGCGCGCTGTGCACGTGGATGTTCTGTCCAGTATGGACTCGGATTCCTTTCTGATGGCCCTCCGCCGCTTCATTGCACGAAGGGGTAAGCCAGCAGAGCTCCGGTCTGACCAGGGCACTAATTTTAAGGGAGGTGAAAGAGAACTCCAGGAGGCCTTCAGGTCATTACACCCCACACTCCAGGCTCATCTGGCTAAACACCAGATTAGGTTTCAGTTTAACCCTCCAAGCGCACCACACTTTGGAGGAGTCTGGGAAAGGGAAGTGAGGTCTGTTAAAGCTGCACTGTATGCCACCATCCAATCACAGACTGTCCCCGAAGAGGTCCTGCGGACAGTACTTATTGAAGTGGAGGGGATTTTAAACTCCAAACCACTGGGTTACGTGTCAACAGACGTGGCTGATGCTGACCCGGTGACCCCCAACTTGCTCCTCATGGGGCGGCTCGACCCCTCTTTACCACAGGCTGTGTATGCTGAGTCTGAGCTCCTGAGTCGCCGCCGCTGGAGACATACTCAGGTGCTGGCTGACCAGTTTTGGTCCCACTTTATACGACACTACCTCCCGACTCTTCAGACTCGCTCCAAGTGGCACAAGGACCCTGCACAGCTGCAAACTGGAACCATAGTGATGGTGGTGGACCCACAGTTGCCAAGAGCGCAGTGGCCTTTAGGTCATGTCACTGAGGTTATTCCAGGAACTGATGGGAGAGTCAGGACTGCAGTAGTCAAAGTTAAGGACAAAATCTACACGAGGCCTGTCGCTCGCCTTGTAGCTCTGCCTGCCATACCAGACACTGATACGGTCAGTCCTTCTTAGGGTGGCAAATATAGTGTAACAAATTTGGGGGCGGCTGTGACGAAGGACGACCTTTTTCAGGCAGATAAAACTGGCTGCTTGAGAATCAGCCAATCAGGAGCGTCACTGCGCTCTGCGGCTCGCGGGAGCAGACAGTTTAAGTTTCAGTTTCGGAACGTTTGGAAGAGAGCGCTGGCGTTGAAAGACTGTGTAGTTTATATTTATATTTATATAGATAATATAAGCTAGTGTTGCTGTACTTATTTACTCAAGTTCCTAGTATTGTGTGCGTGCAACTACCAGTAAGTATACTGAAGTTTGTTGTTGTTTTTACCTCACAATAATGTCGTGACATGTTGCTGCTCATTGTTGTATAATGGCGGAGCTTCGCACTGCTCGTGTGTTTAATTGAGAACGCTGTTAATTAATGGAGATGTTGCTCTGCAAGCCTTATGTGTCTCAATTGAAATAATGTTTGTTGTTATTGCACAATGTGTAATGTTGTTTATTTAAGGAGTAATTCTGCAGCTCATAATTATTATATGTTCAGCTGAATTTAGTATGTTGTAGGCCTACGTATATTGTTGCAGTTAATGTGCAGCAAATTAATCTTTGAACAGAGATATATTGTACTACTAAATTTATAAGTATGTATGTGCTTAGTAATAAGCATTTATTATAACACAGCATTTAAGTCATACATAACAAAACTATAATTTAATCTTAATTGTGTTTGTATTATTATATACCTGCTAGGCCTGTAATAACTATTTGACATTTATATAGAGTGTCTACATTTACTGATTTATGCCTGTATCTCTGTTTCAGAACCACACACATTTAAACTTTTATTTCAATAAAACACCTCAACGGAACATCTTGTCTGCATTCTAATCGATGCCCCTTGGTGGTCACAACCTTTTAAAGACCAGTCAAATTATACAGTCCTTTCCCATCAACAAAACACAGCTAGCTAAACAGTGACTGACAGGGGTGGGGTGGGTTGTAACACTTCTTGAAAAAGTGTTAACCATCCCCTATCATACAACTGATTGATTTTAATATTTTTACAGAATGCCTATTGCAGTCTCTGGGCCCACAAAGCCTGCACTCCAGGGTTACCGGCATTCATTTGTCAGCACTGTGACTCTGATTAAGAAGACACACACACACACACACACACACACACACACACAGAGAGAGAGAGAGAGAGATATTGTTTTTTGTTAGAAATTATAGTATGTTTATCAAGTATACTGTTAAATAAGTTCGTTCAAGTAGACACATTTACATATACACACACACACAAGATCAGAGAGGGAGTGAGACATTGTTCTTTTATGTCAATAAACCTGTTTTTGAAGCATATCTTATAGTGTGGCATCCATTTTTGCTTCTTTTGTGTAATTGTTACAACTTACCCCAGCATGTGTTACAACCTACCCCGGTATTGGGGTAGGTTGTAACGAAGGTACACCATGTATTTGACACCAACTCAAGAGGTCTGTGATATTCTTGTAGAGGATTGAACTGGTGCCATTTGTAGTGAATACATGTGGGTACTTGTATACAATTTTGAGAACTCTAGCTACAAAATTCAGTGAGTTATAGTTACTGAAGCAAAAAGTGTTACAACCATACCCGGTCTCCCCCTATTCCTATAGGCTAATTATTGTTTCTTTTGTGAATTTAATAAAGAACTCTGTGTCGTATTCTGTCCAAACGATCCATGTAGGCTACTTTTGTGTTCATTCGTTTTTCCTTTTTTTAACCCGTAATTGAAAAACGAAAAATGAACGGTTGTTGTCTTTTTAAAACGCAAAGTTGAACACCAAAATTTTAATTTGAACTGGCTACACCAACTGCTGCGCAAAAAAGTAAATATCGACGAATTTTCAGATTTTGGTTATGAATTTTTGCCCCTTTATTAAACATTTAAAATATTCACAAATTAATATGGAAAACATGTCGATTTTACTGGTTTTCTAAGGCCAAATTAGAACCTGGAATTTATGTTTTTCCCGCAGTGCTGAATGAGAAGAGCCATTAATATTAGGCTATTAATAAACTATTGTTTTCTAAGTGTCGGCTAAAATCACATCTCCATCTCCGCTGTTAAGCAGATGCGCTTTTAGAGAGAAATGCACCTTTCATTCGGATTACATAATCAGAAGGTATTAGCTTTCGATTCGAATTTGTTCGTTTTAAAGTGGACATTTCAAGCTTTAGCCTACATAGGCTATATTTTGTTTCAGTTCTCGTGCTCCAGTTTACGGAGATCATGAAAGTGCGTCTGATTGTTTTATTTTATTTTACAAATGCACAACGTTTTCTTGTTATTGTGAATTTACACAAATAAAAGTAGTTGAGAATAATGTATTATTATTTTCTGTATGACCAGAAATGATAGAGTATTTTAAGTTGTTTCCACTGTTGATAGGGAAATGCAAGTGTTCGCGCCCGCGCCTCCGTGCCATGCAGTGCGCGCTCCACACTCAGCTTTGTTCCTTTTTTGCATAAAAGCGTCTCTAAACATAGCCTATTAATTGTTATAATAAAATAATATAAAATTATTAGTATTTGCGTAGCTATACATGGACCTCAAACACACCGCGTCTTCTAAGTCAGGTGACTGTAAATGCACAAAAACTGTTTCCATTGCAGTTTTGCGAAATATTCCTTTTTCGAATTGCCTGAAAAACCACCTCATGTGAGCGTAAAAACTTTTTTGGTGCAGATTTAGCACAAATACTCAACTTGTGAGTCATCATGATATTAAATACAGCGTATTGCGCAGAATCTGCTCATATGGCTTACTTGAACACTTACTTCACTATGCAACAAATAACGGCACGCTTGTTCATTGGCATTGAAGCAATAGTTAAGATTAAAAAGCATTTGGTTAACAGAAAATACATTATTATTTTCCTCCTACATTTTTTTAAATGTAATTTGTACTGTATTGATCTGTCCCCCTAAAACACATTTTTGGTGGAAAGGATGAGAATGAAAGACTTAGAGAGGAGATGGATGACAGGATTTTGTATGAATAAGAAATGAATGTATGAAATCCAAATTTTATAATAATAATAATATTTTATATGTATATACTGTATAAGCTGTGACGTAGTTAATCTGGTTAATTTCTTTTCTTTTCTTGGCTAGTAGAAGTTTTGAATGGCCGGTAATTAAAAAATTTAGTATCCAAATTGGCCGGTGAGTGAAAAAGTTAATTTCAAACCCTGATAGCAACAGTAAAGACATTAATACAAAGTTCTGTCATGAAACTCTACACACACAGGCTGATGGTCCTCAACTCAATCTGCTTGCATCACGTTGTTCTCTTCATGACGAGCTGATGGTTCCTGTTGCATCAGCGGCCAATGAGCTTGTTGTTCAACATTCAAATACTTGATCAGTGTTTGCTGTAGTTTGCAGAAACCCTCCACCTTCCCCAGCTCCACCTGTATAGATCTGTTACGGGTAATATCATGCATGCTATATTGTACAGCAGCAATAATAACAGCAGCAGTGTAGTTTACATTCACAATCATCTATATTACACACTGCATGAAAGGGAATATTCGAAAAACCATAATAGGGGCACATTAACATGGTCATATCCATTAGCATGCTAAACTCTCAGAGAGTTGTCATGATAGAAATAATGCATGTTCTTGCTTCGGGTTCATAATTCAAAATGATATAAGTGGGTCTGAAGACACGGCAGCAATTGTTAAAATGTTATAAAAAAAATCAACTGTTTTCCACATGAAAATGCAGGTTGACCACCGGCAGTCGAGTTCACTTGCAATTTTGCTTGGTTAATTAAAAAAATGTATATTATATCAGGATTTTATCCCGGCCCCCATGCATACTTTATAATAACACCACTAAACTGTAATGGTAATGTAAGAATCTGTTCAGGTTTTATTAGTAATAGAGAGTGGCGTGTCTGTACGGGACATGTACAGTTAATACAGGTAATACTGCAGATAAAGCTCCGTCACATATAACAGAGTCCATGTTGTTTTGCCGTTCAAGAGTTGAAAGAGCAGAAACTAATCAGTTCACGAGCCGCCTTATCTTTATGAGCCATTCATACATTACATTGAGCATCAGGATTCACAGTATAGGAAGAAGAGCCAGAACTGTTACTGATGCCCCTAAAAACACTAGTTGCATGATGTTCCTATATCTACTCTGGAAGTACATGATTCTGAACACAGCTTTGAAGCGTTTACTAAAGAGCTGATGAGTTGCATCAGTGAGTTTGATTAGCAAGAGTTTAAAAATGTTAGTGTGCCTCCAGGAACAGGGTTTGGAAATATTGAATTACAGCATCTTCCCCTACACTACATGAGCCTGTCCAGCAGAGGGAGTAACACACACACACACACACACACACACACACACACACACACACACACACACACACACACACAAAAAAAAAATGCATTCAATGAGCCTATGACAGAGCTGGGCTTTTTTTCTTTTTCTTTTTGGTCACTTATTTAGTTATTTTATGTATGTTCTTACCTGTTTGGTACTAATTAGTTATTTAAATTTGATGTTTTGTGTTTGAAATAAATGATAAATGATCTACTACTTTGTCTTTTCCTTTCATATTTCATATTAAATTTCATATTTATCTAAGCATATTTTGGCATCTTTGTATAGTCTCACCTGACACAGATATATCGTTTTTTAAATTACAATTTTAACTTGTGATAGTCAAAAACGTAAGAGGTCAAATTCATTTTATACAGTGGTTCATAGAGTTCAGCCTATATATGCAGCCATTAAGTACTATAGCCATCTAGTGGCTATTGATATTATTGTTTTTTGTTAATTTAAAATACCAAAATCAGACACCAGGTGACAGCAAAGTCACTTCATCTTTAGGTTTTACTAAGAACTTATTGGAATGATATTTTAACGTAGTTAAAAAATATAAAAAATAAAACATAAAAATAAGCATAATTTACATCGAAAATATGGTACTTTTTGAAGTAAATAAATTCAAAAATACCCCCCCCCCAAAAAAAAAAAAACACACCATAAATGGATAGACAAAATTTTATGGAAGACAGTGATATAACATTTATAATAAATAAAAAATAGGATCACACCTGAGTCCTCTGTGCCCACATTTGTCCACAATTACAGGATTAAGGGCTATAAAGTGATTACGGTTTGAGGGTTAAATCTCCCAAATTACCCAAACAGAGCTTCTCTCTTACATTTTATGCCCCGTGTTTTACTTAATCGGTGCAATCTGGCAACCCTGCGCGCGCTCTACACTGCGGTAAAAGCACTGATCTCCACAGCGATATTCTGTTTGCATGAAATTGTTATACAGCCAGTCTGTTTCTTCACAAGCCAGTTGTGCCGTTTGTGTGACTAAATCTGTTTCTAAATGAGTTTCGCTGCTCTATTTTTTTAAGTTTAAGTTTTTACCAGTTTTCATGATGTGAATCAGTTGAAAACGACAGCCACTCACCGTTTTCAGTGTGTATCAACAAGTAACGTTAGACAATTTTCTTTGCAGTACGAATTTACTGAGCTTTTTTTTTTTTAAGCGATTTAACGTGCATTTAAAATGTTTCATAAATGTACTTTTTATTGTTTTATTAATCTACGCTTAAAAACATGAATTAAATAAACAAACTGTCATCAGCCAGTGGCCCATGCATATTGACTGTCACTAAAAATCAGTGGTAAAACGTGAGGAAATGCTCGATTTTTTTTATAGCTGGCAAAGTGAAAGTCTAATGAAATACACTGACACCTTATTTTTGTCCTTTCAGAAGTAACTGAATGCCCTGCTACATACAGGTGAAACTCAAAAAATAAATAAATATATATATATATATATATATATATATATATATATATATATATATATATATATATATATATATATTGTGCAAATGTTAGTTTATTTCAGTAATTCAACTTAAAAGGTGAAACTAATATATAGACTCATTACATGCAAAGTGAGATATTTCAAGCCTTTGTTACAATTTTAATGATTATGGCTTACAGCTATGAAAACCTTTTCACAGTATTCTAGTTTTGAATTTGCGGTTTTCATAAGCTGTAAGCCATTATCATCAAAAATTATAACAAATAAAGGCTTGAAATATCTCACTTTCTGAATATCTGAACCCCATAATAAAGATGGACAGTGACATTGACATTTGCAGTGGCAGCAGTACGCAGGGCTCTGTGGAGGTGAAGGACTTCTCTCCTCCTGAATCCCCAGACACACACACACCTCTGAAGGGATAGAAAAGTCCTCGGGACTTGGTACCGCATCACTCGCAAGACTCGCATGACTGCATTAGTGAACAAGGCCGAAGTCCACCATTCTCCAGTTCTCAAAGCTCTCTCTCTAAAAATGCTTGCTACACACACATAGTTTAGATGTGTCCGTGGTTGATGGCCAGCCAACCGCCCGCAGACAGAGTCTAGCCCTGCAGCATCGCAGGGAAAACATATGCATCGCACTGGAACTTTTGAACCACGAAAACAAACACTTGCGTCCCATGATTGCCTCTCTCTTCTACTACGCAATATCACAGTTTGACATGTCTGTCATTGGAAAGATCCATGTGGTGTCATGAATAATTAAGAGATAGTGTATTCTCATAGGATAAGAATACTCAGTCTCATGAATAATTATGAGACACCGATGAGTCATCAAAGTACTATAGTGCTCTGCCACCTCACAACCGTGTTTTGCTAGTTTCAGCCAGACACAGTTTTCATTTTCACGTCCTGCGCCACGTTGTATAAATAGCAAATGCATTTGCGCCCATCTGTGTGCCATGGGCTGCTGGTCTGAAAACGAGGTGTGTTCTGGCGCATTGTTGGTGTGTTGCTATTTTGAGGAACTGAAACAGACTGCGCCATTGACCAACTGAAACCTGGTCTAAAGTAAAAAAAAAAAATAATAATTACAGAGCACGTTAATAATGTGTGCCTATAGACTCTGCTCATTACACGCACAGGGATGTACAGCAGCACACAAACATGCCAGATATTAAAAATAAAAAGGATTACAATGTAAAATATGGTCTGCTTGTGCGGTTTATAACCTCACACACGAGCAGATCTGTTTCCTCTGTGGAGAAGCGTTCAGTCTTTCCGTTTGCAAAAATCCATCATGTAAACATCAAATCCATCATGTAAACAGCGAATCCACCATGGTGCGAGTGCAATTGCCTTTTAAAGGGAATGGGACTCTCTTTGAGACTTTGGGAATTAGGATCTGGTTGGTTTATTGCACGTTACACTCAAAACACCCCCATTACTCATTAGGAGAACAGAGAGACAACCCTTTTAGACCAGATTTGGACACGCCCTAACTGCACTTATGCCCTGCGCTTTAGACCATGTGCTTAGATCGTTAAAATAGGGCCCATGTCTTTAAATGCAAAAACGCGTTCTGTGTGAACCGGCCCTAATGGATTTTGACACGGTGTAAGAGTCTATTCTGTTTAATTAGATTCCATTTATTTTCCATATAAGTATTTTACAAAGACAGTTTTCAACATCATTCAGAGAATGTAATGATTGTATGTTTATGTAATGTTATGAAATTACCAAAGAATATAGCTAAACTAATGAAAATATGTTTACTGTTTACATATTGAATAATTCAGGTGAATGGAATATATAGGGTTTAAAATTGAATATTTCAGAATTATTGGCATACACTTAACATAACAAAAGCATATTAGGTTGGTTATGATAATTTGCTATTTGAATTAAGAAACTAATGTATTTCCAACTTGTTTTTTTAACATTCAGACATTTTTATCAATAAACAAATTAACTCTAGCCGGAAAAAAAAGCAAAAAAGAATATCACATTAAAAGACAACCATTTTTGCAACATGAACTTAGATATTGGAAAGGTTGAAGGCTATCTTTTCAATTTCTCTTTTCTGACCACATTCAAAGAGACAGGCAATGTACTTTTGATCCCCACACTCTGCCAGATCTGAGTATCCACTTGGACCTTTGTTGATAGAATGCGTGGATTTCCATTTTATGGGATCCAACGGGGATTTATTCACATAGATTTTGAGATCCTTTCTCTTGTTTTTATCAGATGGATGAGAATAGAGCAGCCATGTACTCTGATCAGAGGAAAGAATTTTCAGCACACTGCCTTGGCAACCCTTACCAGTCTCTGTCAGCTGTGCAGATTTAGTAGGCTTGTTAAAAGTGTTTCCACCACTCCTGCTTAGAGCCTCGACTCTGTGGCCGGATGTACTTCGAGCATTGCAGTACAGTGTGTCGTCTATCTCAGCCATCTGACACTCATTAGACTCCAGATCTTCCATTTGTTCTCCTACATTCCAAGTGCTTCCTTTATCATCACTGTAGAATGCAAATGCATGTGATACGGGGCAGGGACAACACCTTTTGGAATCAAAATAATATGCATACGCTGGGATAATCAGTCTCCCGTTCTTCATTTGAACACCATGTCCTGGTCCAACAGCAAAGGTGGCCCAGTTTTTCTCCTTTTCACTGATCACATCTTTCAAGTTCGTAATATGACTCCAGTTTCTGCCAGTGTCCTTACTGGTTATGTAACAAAGTTGTGCCTGGTTCTTTTTTGCTTTTATTTGATCCTTTTCAGAGACACCAAAGGGAACACAAATAAAAAACAGGAAGAGCGTATCAGAATCTTTCTCATAGACCGGACATGGATTCATGCTGCGGTGGTTTAGTAGAAGAGCTGAATTGAGCACCAGATGACCACTCTCCCACTGAAATAAAAAACATAACATCATGACTGTTCATGCCTTTAATAAACTGTGTAAATAATCTATGAAATAGTTCAGTTGTGAAGAAAATTGTCAGTTATGAAAAATATTACATGTATATTAGTAATTAATATAATATAATAATCATAATATTAAATAAACATGTCTAGTACCTCAACATTCTTGTCATTCTTCCACAATCCTCTTCTCATCACAAGCACTTCTGCATCAGCGTCTTTAGGAGTTTTCCGCTTTTCAGCGAAGGCAAGGTAGGTTTGTTCGGCACTGATATAGATGAGAGCTGGAATTCTGTACGTCACCTGCTTTTTATTAACTTCTGCCTCCTGTGCAAATAATGTTGTTGCTGTTGTTATGTTGTCGAGTGGAACTGAATTGCTGTTTGAAGATGTATTGTTACCCATTGTAAAATTCTAGCCCTATAAACAGAAAGAATAAATAGTAGAGGTATCAGTAACAGTATCACCGTGCACTTCAGCCACGTGTATGAATGTATGAATTACACTGCTTGAGAGACCAACTCAAATCAAATCAGAATGATTTTAGACCTTTTCTCAGAATTATGTTGGCTTGATAAAAGTCCTATGGACTTTCATTGAGGGGGTCATACAATAACCCTTTTAGGCTTGGTTTCACAGACAGGGCTTAGATTAAAGGGTTAGTTCACCCAAAAAGGAGAATTCTGTCAGTAATTACTCTCCCTCATGTTGTTCCAATTAACCCCCGTAAGACTTTCGTTCATCTTCGGAACACAAATTAAGATATTTATGATGAAATCTGAGAGCTGGATCACTGCTCCATAGGCTTCTAAGGGACTGGAACTTGCCCGCCCAGAAAACGTGTTAAAGACATTGTTAAAGTCGACATGAAATCAAAATTGACCCTATTTACTTTGTTAGCGCATATTACTAGTCTTGTGGTGAACAATTAATCTGTGCAAGTTAATACACAGAAAATTGTTTGCCGTGGTAATATTTAATCAAAGTCTGAAAAGTTACTTCCGGTCTGGAATGGCGTTCCTTCTCTGATGACATAGGCTTGACAGCTTGGGTTGAAAAACGCTTAACCACTCCCCTCAAACCGTTAGTCTGCTATGAGCAGAGATGGAGAGGAGGAGTGCTAGAGTAAAACCCTGCCCTCTGTTCAATATTCCGTTTCACTGGGAAATACGTCACAACACTGGAGAAAAGTCATTTGCAACTTCCGGTTCACGCGGACTTTAAAATAGTCCAAGTGACTACAGTGACTCGACCATAAGTTTATCAAGTGACGAGAATACTTTTTGTGCACAAAAAACAAACAAAAATAACGACTTTATTCCACTATTCATTTTCTTCTGCTTGGGCCTGAGTGAGTTCACGTATACCCCTTTTCCACCAAGTGCAGTGCTGGTGCCGGTTCGGAGCCGGTGCCTACTCGCGAACCAGTTCTTTGTGTTTCGACAGCCAAAGAACCGGTTCTCGGTCAAGAAAATTGGTTCCAAAGCGGCACCAACTCTTTGCTGGACTAGAACCGTTTTTTTTACCACGTCATGCTTTCTTCGGGGGCTGGGGGCTGGGGGCGAGGTTATTGTGACCAACAACTCGACGGGAAAGGTTCTGACCGCCATTGCTAAAAACACAGCGCTAGCTAGTAGAAAGAATGATTGAAGAAAGATAGATTCTAAAGCAAAACAGTGGTCGGTGGAGGAGACAAACTGTTTGTTTGCGGTATGGTCCTCGTATGGCTAAGACGTACGGCAACGTACACAGTGATGTTACGACGTCGTTCACTGGGCTCTCTAGTCAGTGGAAAAACAAACAGGTTCTGAGAAGGTTTGCAAGTTGAACCAACTTTGAACCAGAACCAGTTCCGAACCAGTTCTTTTTTGGTGGAAAAGGGTTAATAGTGTAACAGCGCAACGCTTCTGGGTTCTACGTCACATGTAGGCTCACTATTGGCCGACGCTGGTCATGTGTGTGATGCGTGTGATGTACAACACAGAAGCGCTGCGCTGTTACACTACGAGAACTCACTCAGACCCAAGCAGAAGGAAATTAATAGTGGAATAAAGTCATTATTTTTGTTTGTTTTTTTGTGCACAAAAAGTATTCTCGTCACTTGATAAACTTTAGGTTGAGCCACTGTAGTCACTTGGACTATTTTAACAATGTCTTTTCTAACTTTAATGGGATGGCAGATATCGATTACATAGAAGCCTATGGAGGAGAGATCCAGCTCTCAGATTTCATCATAAATATCTTAATTTGTGTTCCGAAAATGAACGAAGGTCTTACGGGGTTGGAACAACATGAGGGTTAGTAATTACTGACAGAATTTTCATTTTTGGGTGAACTAACCCTTTAAGTCAGTATTAGGCCTTAGTTCAATTGACCTATTGGTAAGCCCCTCCCCTCGAACGCAGATGAGCCAATGGCAGTTGAGTATCAATTGTACGGGGACCAGAACTCGGACATCTTTAGGTTTCAGCGCCATAGAGAAACATTGGAATTTGTCAAAATTGATCAAACACATATTGGGCCAAGGTGACAATTATGACATTTATAGAATACTTATATTCGAATATATTAGAATACTTATACTTTTAAGTATATCTCGATCAAAATATAGGGACAAGTAGGCTAAATAAACTAAGACCTTTCTGTCAGTACAAGTAAAGTATACATATGTGCAATTTTAAGTATATTTCTGAGGAGTATAAAAAGTAGACTGAAAGAACTTTCTTGTTTTTAGTTTAAAAGAAGTATAATAGCACATTTGAAAAAACGTATTTTTCTTAAGGGGCAATATCTTTTCTAACTGTTCCGACTTGCAGTTTTCCTAAAAAACAATAACCAAAACTCGGAAAAACTCCAATAGACTTACATTGACGGAATATTCAGACTTTTCAAACTCACACTGTCAAAAATTCAAATCTAAACTCCCTGAACTCCCTGTCAGTAACCAGACAGTTTTAGATACTTTTAGATATTTTTTTCCTACTATGGAAGTCAATGGTATCTAAAACTGTCTGGTTACTGACATTCTTCTAAATATCTTCCTTTCTGTTCAGCAGAAGAAAGAAATTCATACAGGTTTGAAACAACATGAGGGTGAGTATATGATGACAGAATTTAAATTTTTCGGTGGAGTATCCCTTTAAGGTGATGATACACAGGGCAACTTTTAGAGCAATGTTGCTGGTCAATGTTGCAGAGCGATTGTTGCTTCAGCACTTTCCCAACAAATTTCTATCTGGATCATTTAGATCGGTCGTGGGCCCTGTCTCTCATCTGATTCCCTGTTAATGGCAACATTGCCCAGCAATATTGCTCAAAAAGTTTCCAAGTGTATCATCACCTTTAGGCTCAATTAAACTTCCATTCTATATATTATTTTTAAGCCATTAAGACTTATTCAAACTCTAAACTCAAACTCAAACTCTCATAAACTCAAACTAATAAACTCATAATCTCTAAACTCATAAACTCTAAACTAATAAACTCATAATCTCTAAACTCATAAACTCATAAACTCTAAACTAATAAACTAATAAACTCATAAACTCTAGACTCATAAACTCAAACTCTAAACTATAGTAAACTCACAAAATCCAAACTCATAAACTTTAAATTCATAAACTCAAAATCAAACTTAAACTCATAAACTCAAACTCTAAACTATCTCTAAACAAAATCTATTTATCTATATTTTAAAATTACAAACTGAAACTTAAACTATTTCAAACTGAAAACCTTCAAACTTTAAAACTACTTCAAACTTTCTGGCTAGGCTTTTTCAAGCCAACTTAAAGGTTGTCAACAAACTTTTTATATTGTTATTATTACAGTTATTATTATCTAATTTATACTTAAATTGTTGTTTACCATAACCTATATGGGTTACTTCCATGGTTTCTGTCCTTGTTGATAATTCTCCATTAGACTATAATCATATATCATATCATATCAAACTTTTATTACAGACTCAAAGTCCAATTTAAAAAAAGAAAAAAGACATTGAACAACATACAACCCATACAATCCATCACAACCCATACAATTTTGTAAACATAGAGTTACAAAATACACCAGTACCAGTGTCTCCACAGCTTTGACTGATACCGTGTAGTACTAACCCTTATATTTGATAAACTCACAATAATTTCATTTTCAGAAGCATTAAGTCGGCAGATAAATCTATACATAAAATGACGTAACAGTGCTTTAAAAGTGATTACTCGTACACTCACAAACATTTCACTTGCACTATGCCATCTAGGTCTCCTTAGTAGGATTCTCATAGCATCGTTATACGCTACTTGCAGCTTCTGTAAACTAGATGTTCTATAGTTACACCACAAGTGAGCAGTATAAAATGTTGTACAATATGCTTTAAAAAGTGACACCTTCACCTCATCTGAACAGAAACTAAACTTACGCAACAGCATATTTGCCCGCATATACATCAGGCGGCGTTGCCTTTCAATATCATCATCATCTGTCATGTGCTCGTTGATAATATGTCCAAGGTATTTTACTTTCTCGCACACCGTGAGATTCTTGTTAGACAACTTAAAAACTGGAAAATTTATACTTTTATCCTCCTTAGTTCTGCAAGTCATAACCATACTCTTATCAGGATTATATACAATATCATGTTCAAGACCATAATCAGAACACTCATTTAAAAGCTGTTGAAGACCAGCACTGCTTGGACTAAACACCACAAGATCATCTGCATACATAATATGATTAACCAGAGTATTCCCAATCATACAACCAGTTTTACAAACATTCAAACGTTCAGACAGCTCATCCATGTAAAGATTAAACAAAATTGGGGACAAAATCCCTCCTTGTCTCACACCGTTACTGACCCCAAAAGGGGCAGAGACCTTATTGCCCCATTTAACTTGCATCAGCTGGTGGGCATACCAATAGGCCAAGATTCTCACAATGTATTCTGGAACCCCTCTTTGTCTCATTTAAAAAAATAGCTTAGCATGGTTAACCCGGTCAAAAGCTTTAGATGCATCAATGAAACACATAAAAACTGTTGAATTTTTATCTCTATACTTATTTACAATTTAATGCATAGATGCAAAGATCAGTACCATGTTTGGCCTTAAATCCAAACTGGTTGTCTGTAGAATTAATAAACACATTTAACCTATCTAGCAAGATTTTTTCCAAGACTTTAGACAAAATACTAGCTAAAGCTACAGGTCTATAATTATCTAAGTTACCCACCATTCCAGCTTTGTTTTTAATAACTGGTACTAATAAGACAGACAACATTGAATCTGGTAACACACTGTGACTCAAAAAAACAGTAAGACAAGCAGCTAATAAAGGAGCTATCCTCTTACTTCCATATTTAAGATGTTCAACAGAAATATTATCTAAGCCACTAGCTTTATTTTGAGGTAATTTGCTTATAGCTTGATCCACCTCACGTGGCATAATCACTATTGGATCATTAACTTGGTGATAGCCCCCATCATATTCATTTTGGATGCAATTAAAAAGAATACAATAATGTTGTCTCCATAATTCCGCAATATTCTCTGCCCCAGAAACTCCATCAAGGAAGAGACACTCTGCAACTATTGAGAGTTCTGACTTCTTTCCAAAAGTCAGTGATATTATGATTTAGGAGCTTCATAGCCATAGAATCAGCCCTTAAACTTTGCTCATTTTTACAAATAAAACGAATAGCATACTTATATCTTGCATTTGTAGACTTCTTATGCTGAAGCTCCGGCCCTTGCCTGGGTCTACCTGCCGTCACCCATAATTTATACGCTTTCTGGGCTTCAGCTTGATATTTAGCTACATATTTACTCCATCCAGGCCTAGACTTATTCATTATACCCTTCGATTTAAAAAATGGCTTACTACAACCATGCAAAACATTAACTATATCATTATACATTGAGCAGAAATCCCTCTGATGATTTACATCTTTACAGTTAACATCACTACACATCATTGCATCCCTTGGTAAATGAATATCACTCAAGCATTTATCTGTACTTACATAATAAGCTAAAAGGTCCTCCTTATTAAGTGCTAACCAATCCATTTTTACTGCATTGATATTACTTGCATTATTAGACATCGCTATAAAGTGGTCAACATTTATCACAACAGACACAGGTATATGATCAGTTGTTACTGTATCATATAAGATACTCATATCCCTCAACGAGTCATGTGCATCTGTTGTACTAATGCAATGGTCCAACCATGATGTAGTGTTCCAAGCCTCACTAACATAGGTATAGCTATCCACAGGTAAACACACTTCACTTGACAAAATGAGATTATTATCTTGACAAAACTGAACAATATGACTGGAAAATAATGAATTTCTGTCTGAAATGTCCGCGTTCATGTCACTAATAACATACACACTGGAAATAATAGCACTTTGAATAAAAGAACCAATAAAAGCTAATCTATTTAAATACTCATCTTCATTCTGATGACATTTGTAAGGTGTATACACATTTAGAATGATACATTTCTTATCTTGATAAGTAATCTGTATTGCAATACACCAATTAACATCCATATAAGAAGCAATACTCACATAAATGATGTTTCCTGCAGCAGCAGCAAATGATTCTTACAGCAGGGTTGTGTCACCACAAACACTAGAGCCGCTTCTCAGGTCTGACCAAAACATGCTGAGCATCCTGTATTTATTATCATATATCAACCAGGGGCGGCGCTGGGACTCGAATGATTTAGCCCCGAATGTTTAGCCTGGAACAGGTCCCTGAGCTTATGGGAAATATGATAAGAATAAAGTAAATATTGGCTGTTTTATCTTAGTTCGGAGCAGTCTCTGACTGGTTATTGTTGAAATCTGTCTCTCTCTCCCTCCCTCCCTCCTGCGCGCGCGCACACACACACACACACACACACACACATACAAATACACACACATACACACACCACATAAGTGATTCAGCCTATCCTAGAATATCTCCAGGTGTTGCACACAAGAGCAAACAATCTCACAGCAATTACAGTTTTTCTGAATTTCTAAAACACATTTCTTGAAACCATCACTCACTTTCTCAAAACCTTTAACACAAAACCAAATTTTCAAACCACATTCAGAGAATTTCTGACTCTTCTGGCAAAATCAAACAATTGCCTCAAAACCATTTTATCTGTGCTCAAAATCAAACAAAACGTGACATTAGTGATATGATTTAAAACTTCAGCTTTTTACATTGGGATCATAATGGATGCTCAATTAGGACAGATTTCAAACAGAGGCATTGAAGGGTTGCATTCACTTACATTTTTTTTAGAAGTTTGCTTGTTTATATAATCTTTGAGCATGATGAAGGTAAGTAGATGTGACATGCTGTCCAAGATAGAGGGCTCAAGATACAACTCCAGCTGTAAAGGACTACTTAAATAAGTTTGTAACAAATGAATAGAAATAAAGCATAAGAGCAGTGGAGGGTTGGAGGAAGAACTGTCATGGTAGTGAGGAAAGCAGCAGGCTATATACTTTTGCAAAAGAAAAAAAAAATGATATTAACAACAAAAATTTAATAATGGCACAAAACTGCTTTGCATAATTATCGATGAATATGTTTGGCTAGATGATAATACATTAGAAAGCATTTCAATGACCTTCACTACCGTTCAAAAGTTTAGGGTTGGTCAAATTTTTTGAATGTTTATGTTACAAAGGCTACATTTATTCAGTCAAAAATACAGTAAAAAAATTTAATACTGTAAAAAAATTATTGCAATCAAAAAACTTAAATTTATTTCTATTTCATAAGTGAATTTTTAGCATTATTACTCCAGTCTTTAGTGTCACATGATCAGGGACGGAGTGGGACTCATTTTCAGCCCTGGAGTTTCACGAAAAATGTAATTAAAACCTCAGTATAAAAGTCTACAATAGTGCACTGTTCTCTACTGCCTTGTAATTCATTGTATTTTTCAATCATTTTCTATTCTGTGCAAATCAGTGGCGGGCCATGCATTTCAAACCTAGGCCTTCAGTGGTGTCCAACCTGAATTAATAACTTTTAATAGTGTAGCAGCGCACAGACTCTCCATAATTGTTGTGAAATTGCTGTTTTTATTTTGCACCGGCAGTTATAGGGTTAATGCGGTGAGTTCGGAAAAGGTCGGGTAGAGAGAGAAACGAGCGAGTGAGTTCGGCTTGTGCGTTAAGGCGGGCATACACTGTGCGATTTTCGTCCGATTTTGAGCCGAATTCTGACTCGTGCGACTCTTTTTCGGGTCGGGGCGATTTTCCGCTTTGTCGTGCGTCGTTTGTCGTGCAGTGTGCGGGGGGGGGCGGGCGTAGGGGCGTCACCACTTTTGAATAAGAAACAATATCAAGACTATAAAACTCCTCAAAAAATGCGCACACACTCAAACCTGACTGTACATCACATTTTTGACTTTATTGATTCTGCTTTTATTCCGGAGTCCCTTTTATTTTATTGCTCCGGAGTCGCATATCAGTCACAAAATGCGCAACGAGGAAGAAAAAAACATATATAGCCTAAGTCGCACTGGACTAAGTCGCATTTTTTTAGAAATGTATTTCTCTAAAGCGGCACTAAAAGAATGTTTTAAAACTTTCACAGAGACCTCAAACTGAAAGCACAAAGCCTGTCTTTAAATTTAATTTCGTTTTGTATTAATTGTATCTTAATTTTAATCGATGTTTCATCAACCAATTGTCTGGATTTTATAAATAAGAAGAATATATAAGCTATTAGAAAATGGATAATCAGGACACGGAGGCGCTGGCGAACCTGGAGCTCGTCTCATAAATGAACCGAAACTCACCGTGGGCCTATAAGGTAGCCTATTGCCTCACAGACCTGAGACATATAGATAGCTTGAAATGTCTACTTTTAAGCAGAACAATTCAAAACGAAAGAAAACAGACTGCGCTGCTTATGTAATTCGTATGAAATGTGCATTTCTCTCTGGCGCTGCGAAGATCGCGAGTCGTCAACTTCATCTGTCTAGCCGTCGCCGACACTGATATAAAAAATAACTGTTTTATTAGTAAACAATTAAAATGTCTCCTGATATATTTTACATATATTACATATTTTGTTTTTTTGTTTTTTGAGCAGCTGCGGACAAATTCTTTCGACACACACACACAATATTACGTAACACTCACATGTTTTAAAAAGATAATTTAACATATAAATAACAATTTTTAAATAGCCCACTTAAAGTGTTTATTACAAATAAATGACTAAATGCAAAAAATTTATACATTTTAATGAACAAACATATGCGTTGCATTTACAATTCTGTGAAAACAGGGGGTGCTGCAGCACCCCCACTTCCCGCGGCCCTGGTTGAAGCAGAGCTATGAACCGATTGCCCTAAACTCAAGTGTTTTTTCCCTCACTGCGCCTGCGCGAAAACAGAAGTTTAACCATTTCATCTGCAGCAAAAAAAAAAAAAAAGAGGGAGATCTTTAAGTTATGTAGTTCAAACTAGCTACAAATTACTGTTGCTTACCTCCAGTTCGTGTTGCAAAATGGATTAACCAATATGTCTTCCAAGCCACCTGCGATCTACCGTGCCTCTTTTATTAATTTGTTAAACACTGTTTTTGAAATAAAGCTGTTTTTAATTTTCATTGATGACTAATTATTGCAGTGTTCAGACATATTATAGACTGCTAATAATGAATTATATGCCTATAATTCAATGTAATTGACCTAAATGTTTTTGACAATTTTCAACGAGGAGTAGCTAGCTTCTATGTAATATTTTATTATCCTCACAGCGCGTTGGTTATGCGGTTTCGATCATAAATTTACAAGAAAATTTAAGAGGAAAATCATATTCACCACGGAAAAACCGGGGGCAAAAAATGCATTATACTCACCAAAACTACAGATTTTTTTTTACACAAAATCCACCCTAATTTCTTTCCTCAAAAAGACTTCAATTACTTGGTTGTACAGGTTATCTGTGCGTTTCAATCCCAACAACCTTTTCTATCGCCGTCAAGGCTAATGCTGAAAGTCGAGTCTGTCCCGTCGTATTTCTGGCACAAGTTTTAATTCGCTTTAGGGCTGAGAGTGTCCGCTCAACAGAAGCGAGTGGGGTCTGGCTGCAGCACAATCGACGCATAGTGTGGCTCGTGTCGGATTGAGAACAGCTCCCAATGTCGTTAAAAAATAGTTTCTGTAAGTATACATATAAGTAAGGGATAATGTAGCGTGAAGCAGTTGTTATAGCAAATACAACCCCGACAGGCTGATCAGGACTCCGAGTCTTATAAGGAACCTTATCCTTAGCAGCGGTCTGTTATCAAGAAATAACAGACCGCATTCTACATTAGAATTCAACCAAGCCATGTAATAAATAAATATATATGCTTTTTCAATATGTGATAATACATTTTACGTTAATTTACACGAAAACCACTCATCGACTGGGACTCTGGTGAGATAATCCAATGGAGCAAAAACTGTTTCAAATCCTGTCTTTCTACTATTCAAAGAATCCCCAAGAACTCATCATCCTCTTCATCAACTCTGGACTGTCAGAACCTCTCCT